>ML776800.1:337651-356317 GCA_009831015.1 Picea engelmannii
CGCGAACTCCGAAATCCCGATAAGTGGGGAAGGACACAGTCCCGGGGACCAGTAGGTCACATGCGAAAGAGTTAGCCTGGGGGGCTAAAGGGTGCAGAAGGTGGCATCGGAGTTCGGGGTTCGGGAATTCGTGGTACATGTGACCCGCGACATCGGATGTTCCGATTTCTCGATAGGGAAATCCCCGAAAGGAATGGGAGTGTTGACTCGTTGACCAACGGCATTCGGAGTTCGGGGATCGGGGGTTTGCATTGTATGTGAATTGTGTTCGCGTGAATCGCGAACTCCCAAGTCGCGATATCCCGATATCCGAAAGGGTTGACCGTTGACCATCGGGGTTCGGGGATTTGATTTGCACGAGAACGTGCACGCAGGGTTCGCGATAGTGCGAACGCCGAATTCCCGATAAGCGAAGGGGAGATCGCATGAAGTATACTGTGGGTAACTCCCGAGGGGAGTTGGAAGAGTCCTTTGATTCTTCGGGCCGAGTTTAGAGAAGGTCCTGGCGAAAGCAGGGTCCGACCGTGAGGGTCACGAATTTTGCGTCACCAGTCACAAAGGAAGCAACTTTCAAGGCATCCAAGAAGACAAAGAAGAAGAATGATCAAAAGTAAAAACTAGATTGCAACTGTATTGATGATTCAGATGAAAATGAAAAGATGGATAACTTCATAAGGAAATTAAAGAAAGAACTAACAAGTATAAAAGTATGATTCCATTGAAGTGTTTTAATTGTGGTGGTATTGGTCATTTTGTTTCTAAATGTCCTCATAAGAATAAATATAGTGATGAAAAAGAATATTTTAAAAGGGAAAAGAAATATCAAAAGGGAAACAAGAAAGACTTGAATGCACAGTACGACAAGGGGAGAGAGGTAGTAATCATGAAGGAATTGAATTATTTTTGAATGATTTTCATCAGATATTTACATGAGGAAGCACCATGAAGAGAAACATCAGTAGATATCAAAGGCTTATAGACAGGGGGACTATCCCCACAGAGAAGTCACCTTTTTCCATTGATATCAAAGGGGGAGAGAAAAATAGAGGCATGGAAACGAAGAGAGGAGGCATGAAGATAGGGGGTGCCTCACGAGCATGAGTGTTTTCCATGTCTAAGTGTTGTGTATAAATGTTTCCATCAATGCCAAAGGAGGAGATTGTTGAAAGATTGGTTTTCATTGAATTATTGAAATATTGGTTGTCATTGATGTCAACGCTTGAACAAGAAAGTTAACAAGTTGCATGTGAAGTTAACAAGTTGCATGTTAGTTGCATGTCATTAACAAGACATTATGAGTTGGCCTTAAACTAGGAAAAAGGTAAATTCTCGAAGAAAAAAAAACTAATTTTATTAAAAAATTGGATGAATCTAAAACTGACCGATAACTAAGAGATAACTAGAGTGACATTATTCGTCAACTCGCTTTTTTGATTACATGCATAAATGAAGAGATAATTGATAATTGAAAAAAAACCCAGCGGAAACACTAAAACTTGAATTTGAGGCATCATATGAAGGAATTTAGCTCCCAAAAAGTGTCGAAACAGATTTCGATATGACTCTTCGAGATGAAACTCCCTGTAAAATTTCATCCCAATCAGATAACCGAGTCAAAATTTATGGCTCTCGAAAATCATTTCATTTTTTAATGAGATCATCATTAGAAATACATATATACATAGAAGAGTCAATTGAATATTTTTTGTGTGAATATAGATTGGCATGTTTGAGACAGTGAGACAAAGGCAACAAAGTTCAGTGAATTTAGAAGTTTACAGGAGCCAGGTGTATGGAAGAAAAGTTACTGCAACAGTGTCTCTGAGGTAATCCGTAAGTTGCAAAAGGGAAAAACACTAACATCCGCGAGCAGGAAGTGTACAAGTCATGGATCTGTGAAGAAGAAAAGAAAAAGATCAAATATCTAATCCACCAGGTCAGTAATAGATTGAACATATGTTTTCCTTTTTATGTTAGGGTGTGTATTCTAAATAAATCGGGTACATATATGTCTTAGTGATTCAGAAGCATTTTATTTGGAGAAACCTCTTGTGGATATTGGTATGAGGTATGTGTGGTTGGATTCTTGATGATATATCGATAACAATAGAAACAAAAATATTATAAACGAGAACAATAGTAGGTTATCAGTTACATCGACCATGGTAGTGACATATGGTTCTACATTTATATTTCAGGCTGGTCGGATGGGGAAAGGAAAGGGGGTTGTAGCCTCCTTCTGGTTGGAGTCGGTAAATCAACGAGTTGGAGCTTCCCTCAGGTTGCAACATGTAAATAGGGGGTTGGAGCCTCTTTCCATTTGTATCTGGAGAAATAAAAATTTGGTTCTTATAATGAATGTACTATTTGATAAATAAGAAAATCATTCCATGGGCTTCTCTAGCATTGGGTTTCCACGTAAAATTGTAGTGTACTTTGTTTATCTGATGTTTATGCATTGAATTATGGTGTTGATGATATATTGAATGCTAATGATAAACTATTAAACATTATTGGAGGTTTTATATTGTGGTTAAAAGTAATTATTGTTATCATACTAATTCACCCCCCCGTCTTTGTATTCCAACAATTGGTACCAAAGAAGGTCCTTCAAGAAGTTGTCTAAACACTGGAAGGAGATCATGGAATATGCTAAGATTGCAACACTAGTGTTTAATGGTAAGAAATATACCTTATGGAATAAAAGGATGAATTATTTTTTTACATACATATGGATTTGATTTTTGGAAATCAGTAGTAAATGGGCATACAACACCATATACTCCCCCAACCAACATAGATGGAAATAAACTCAGTGAAAAAAATTCAAAGGCTAAAGGTACCATTCTAAGTAGTCTATATGATTCAGTATTTGTCAAGGTTATGAATTGTGATAGTGCAAAGGATCTTTGTGATAAACTCCAAAATATTTATGAAGGAGATTACAAAGTTAAGGGAGCTAAGCTTCAAATCTTCAGAGCTAAGTTTGAACAATTGAAGATGAAGAAAGATGAAGACATTGCATGCTACATTTTGTGAGTTGATGAAATATTTAACACTATTAATGGATTTGGAGTAGAATTTGATGAATAAATTGTTTTTCAAAAGGTATTGAGGTCTCTTCCTATGATATTAGATCCTAAAATATAAAACCTAGAAGAAATAACATATCTCAGTACATTGAGCATGGACGCGCTACATGAAATATTTAAAATCTATGAAATGAGAATAGATTAGGAGAACCCAATAAAAAAGGAAGAATCTTTCAAGGCATCCAATAAGACAAAGAAGAAGAACAATCAAAAGTCAAACCCAAGCTGCAATTGTAGTGATGATTTAGATGAATATGAAGAGATGGCTAACTTCGTAAGGAAATTAAAGAAAGGAACTAACAAGTATAAAGGTATGCTTCCATTGAAATGTTTTAATTGTGGTGGTATTGGTCATTTTTCTTCTAAACGTCTTCATAAGAATAAATATAGTGATGAATAAGAAGATTTCTAAAAAGGAAAAAAATATCAAAATGGAAACAAGAGTAGAAACAAAAGGAAATTCTTCAAGAAACGGTTCTACTCAAAGGAGGATAGTTCCTCATTAGAGGAGGAGGATAATGATAGTGACAATGATTCATAAAGAGTACCTTTCATGGAAGTAGAAGATGATGAATAATATTCTGAAGAAGAAGGTGAATTCGATCTCAGAGTAGAGCTAATTAGTGCATTAGAAGAAATTAGGAAAGAAAGAAAGAAAAATAAGTCACTCAAGGAAGAGTTAAAAATGAAAGAGGGATATTAGAATTCCAACTCCGAATAAATCGAGCAGATGATCACGAGTCTAAAAATTAAAATAGAAGAATACAAAAGAATTGAGGAAATACTTATAAGTCAATTAGAAGAAAAGGAGAAAATAATTGGAAGCTTGGAAGCATAAATAATCTCTTTAAATAAATATGTTTAGAAGAAATATATGTAGTAGAAGAGCTCCACAATATTGGATCAAATCATCAACATTAAAAGACCACCCATTGATATATTAGTACTATGATACAATCAAGTATAGGATGATAAACGATCGAGATCCAAGGCAATAGAATAGGAATAAGAACAAAGAAGCTATGTGGTAGATTGTTAGAGATTTTGTCAAGAAGGAAGAATGCAAGCCCCCAAAGAAGAACATTCCAGAAATAAAGAAGACTCAATAAGATAAATTCAAAAGGAGTGCATCACAAATAAGATCATCTACTTCCAGGTACCAAAGGTTCCTTTATTCTCATTGTTTTAATTGAGACAATTTTGGACATAAATTTGTAAACTGTAGAGCCTGTGCCAAGAACCGAAGAAAATATGTAGGGTACTTAGATAATGGTTATCCCATAAAATGTTATGAAGCATACAAAAGAAACCAAAATAGTTTTGTCTCATTGAGAAATGAAGTAGAATGCTACAAATGCAACAATTTTGGACGCATAGCAAAGAATTGTAGATTGAATATTTCACCGAGGGAACCAAAGCAGAACATTAACAGTCATATATCGAAACCACAAGAGATATGGAAAAGAAAGAAGAATCAATTCTCGTTTTCTCTACAAGCCCAACATAGAAAAATTGAATTGTATGTTGACATTGGTTGTTAAAACAATATGAGAGGTGACAAGAATAGGTTTTTGAATCTAAAGAAAGAAATATATGCATCGATTTCATTTGGAAATATTCATTCAACTAAAATTATATGTAGAGGCACAATTAAGCTTGGAAGAAAAGATGCCATGGCAGAAAATTTTATACTGGTCGAAGATATGAAACACAATTTGTTGAGTGTAAATCAAATGTGTGATCAAGGACACACACTTCAGTTTGACTTAGAGAAATGAGAAATTAGGAAAGAATTATCAAGCAAGTTAGTGGTCATAGTGATAAGAACTTTGAACAACATATATGTTTTGAATGAAATTGGAAAAGAAAGTTGTTTCTTAGGAAAGGAAAATGAAATTTGGATCGGGCACAGAAGAATGGGTCACATGAACTTTGACAGTATTGTCAAAATCAATAGAAAGTAGTCAAAGAAATGCCTGAAATTTCAAAGCCAAAGAATACTCTATGTAAGCATTGTCTACAATGAAAACATACAAGGACCAAGTTCAAATCAAAGGAGTACTCAATTAAAAAACCATTGGATATTGTACATACCGATCTATGTGGACCAACAAGAACAAATGGATTAAATGGTGAACAATACTGTATGTTATTGATTCATGACTACTCAAGAATGACTGGAGTTTTCTTTATCAAGAAGAAGTAAGAGGCATTCGAACACTTCAAGATATAAAAAGAGATGTTTGAAACAAAGACCGACTTGAAAATCAAAATTTTGAGATAAGACAATGGTGGAGAGTTTACATCGAAAGAATTCATGGATTTTTGTAGAGAACATGGAATAAAAAGGAAATTTTCAGTAGCCAGGAAACCTCAGCAAAATGGAGTCGTTGAAAGAAAGAAGAAAACAGTACAAGAAATGGAAATAACCATGTTGAAATATTCCAAGATGGGTGACATCTTTTTGGAACAGACAGTACATACAACAGTTTATATCCTAAACAATGAAATGCTCAGAAGTAATACTGATAAGACTCCCTACAATCTATGGAAAGGAAGACCAGAAAATGTGAAGCATTTTAGAGTATTTGGAAGCAAGTTCTATACCAAAAGAGAAGATGGAAGGATTGGAAAATTTAACTCCCGAGTTGACAAAGGCATATTTTTTGAGTACTCAAGAAAGAGAAAGGAATACAAATGTTTCAATATGAGACTCAATAGAATAGTTGAAATCATAAATGTACAGATTGACGAGACAGGTGAACTAAATCCCAAAGAAGAAAGTGAAGACTCAGTAGAGCAAGAAGGAGAAGAGGATTTGAAAGAAGAAGTAAAATAAACAGAAGTGGAAGGTGGTGAGAGAGTTTTTGGACATAAACTCTCTCCTGGATGGAAAGATACATTTTCCATTGATGAAAAAGGGGGAGATATTTATCAGATGCAGAGGACAGAGGCATGGTTCCAGAGGGAGCGTTGGTCACAGAGATGTAGAGGATAGAGGAATGGTTCTAGGGGGAGCATGAGTGATATGATTTCAGTATTGCATCAAAGTTTTTCCATCAATTCCAAAGGGAGAGATTGTTGATTAATTGGGTTGGTTTTCATTGATGTCAACCCTTTAAGAAAGTCTGGTAGCAAATTTTGGTACCACATGGTTTGGGTAATGGACCCAAGTTTGTTTGATGGATAATGGTATGAATTTTTATATATTTGTATGTAATACTATTCTGGATGGATAGAACATTTCATGCCATTTCTTGTGGTATGTGGAACACCACATAACTCCTCATGGTTAGAGAGTTATGGCCATGTGAAGTTGGAGGACCCTCATGAGTCATCTAGAAGCCCCCAAAAGTCAAAGTGTTTGCAAAAGAAATTATTTAAACAATAAATTTAGTGGAGAACTCCCTAAAATAAGGAAAGTGGGATGCTACGTGAAAGTGTAAATAAGAGGCAAGGCTCTCTCATTTAATCACACTTGAACACATTGAATATATTTTATTGTGTAAGAATTATTGTAAGTACTCATTGATACATCTGAAGTTTTGAAAGGATGAGGTAGTACGAGGGGTTTACGACACAAGTTTTGAAATTACAACGAATACAAGAAAACCCTAAATTCTGAGGCGTATGCAGGTTGGCAGTGTATTAGTGTGTGTACATACGCAGGTTGGCAGTGTATTGGAGTGTGTACATGTGGGTAAAGCCATGGAAACTTGAGAAGACGAAGTTGCATAGGTTCTAGATTCTGAGATCAAGCTCCCAGGAAGGTCTACAGTGCTCAGATACATCAAATATATCCATTGGTTCAAAAGGTATATATTATTTCTATGAATAGTTGGATTTTGATGTATGCATGAAAAATGGTTATGGAGATTTGAGGATTCTCCCTAGAGAGACTAGTGGTTGCATGGGATCTTTTGTATAAGTCATATTTGTAGAAATACAATGCTGGTATATTTATCATTTATACATCTTGTTAAAGTTGAGGAACATCTTGTATTTCTTGGCATATGGATAAGGGTTTTTGTGGTACATGGTTGAGAGATTGTATTTGTGAAGTGGTTGATGTATTGAGAGGCTGAATATCATAAAGGGTTTGATGTCTAGATCATGTGAGGGTTATTATACTTGTTCATGATTACAGACACTCATATGGCACATGAATAGAGAGAGATATAAATTTTTTGGGTAAAGGTGATGTATGAGGATACATGCACAGGGTACAATTACAGTCTGGATACAGTGACAAGTTGTAGATCTATGTGAAAGAAATTGCAAACGGCTAGAAGTTTTCAAAAAAAGAAAACCTTAGTTTTTAGAAGGCATACACAGGATGCATAACAGACAGAATGTGTACATACACAAGTTGTTTCACAGACAGGGTGCATACATACAAAGGTTGCAGAACTATAGGTTGCGTATCTACTATATTTTGTTGATACATATTCAGTTCAGGTACAGATTGATTACAAGGAAGTTGTACATGTTGATTGCAGGTCAGTGGTACAGGTTGATACACAACCTATATTTTTGCAAACTATAGTTGGTTCTTCCAATTAATGTCATTCTTCAAGACATATAAGAAAAAAAATTATGTGGTTTTCTCCTGCTTTGGGTTTCCACGTAAAAACACTGGTGTACTATGTATGTGTATGATTTTTCATTTTTTCATTGTTTATTTTCTCTGCAAATATTGGATGATAATGCTACATTGATATAACACTTCCATTATATGGTTAAAAAGGATTATATTTCTCTATTACTTATTCATCCCCCCCTCTCAATAATCCAACAATTGGCATCAGAGCAAGTTCCTTTAGAAATCAGTTTAACCACTGAAAGGTAGATCATGGAGAGAAATAACATGTATAAAAATGGAATACCACAGTTCGATGGAAAAAAGTATGCATTTTGGAGCATAAGGATGAATACATATATAGATGCATAGGTATTTTAGATTTGGCAATCAATTGTAGATGGATACACACCACCAACAATTCCGCCAACAAATAATAAAGCTGTAACATCCCGCTCTGGCGCACTGAGAAAACTTATTATTTGAGGACACTTGCTCGCAAGTGATCTGGACTTTTATGATGTTAGACCATTTATACTTGATTATGATGCGATTGACAGATGACATGATGTGTTACTATTTGATGTCGACAGATGCTATTGACTCTGTTTTATTGAGTGTGCAGGGTTTTTGACCTTGAGGATGCAGAGGCATCGGTAGAATCCCCTTGGACTCCGGACTGAGTCAGGGAGTGTTCTTTTGGGTTGATATGTTTACTATGATGTTTCATTTGATTTGATGATTTGATGTTGACATTTCTGACATGATTGTTGATGATGCAGGCTGACGATAGCTTGCCGACCAGACTCACATATGGAGTAAAGGGGCCACACACGATTTGCAGAGAGGTTGAGGGAGAGGGGTGGACAACAGCCCTGCCACCGCCTGCTAGCACTCCCGTCGTGGCCCGAACTGTAGGTTAACGATTACCTAGTTCGAGAGGATCCACGATGCCATGAGGGCAGACTGCGACAGTCGCTCACGATGATTCTAAGGGGCGCGCAATAAGGCAGGGGCCTTATTCCTTAGAACCCTTAGTCTCCCACAAGTTCACCTGGTGGAGTATTGACTCCAGGGGTTATAGATGTCTACCAATCAGTCCAGTTGGCGAGTGGCACCCTTGGAGCACATGGTGCATCCTGAAGGGCACGTCGCACAAAAGAAACTCAGTTGGCGAGTGGCACCCTTGGAGCACATGGTGCATCCTGAAGGGCACGTCGCACAAAAGAAATTCAAGAGGCGAGTGGCACCCTTGGAGCACGTGGTKCSTCTTGAAGGGAACGTCRYAMKAATGTGGAGAAAGGAGTCARCCTAAATAKCCCTAAGACCTCAACACCTGAATRAATCCTTAAAACAATWMCCCTAACCTGGCGTCGCYAGTTCAGRATTTGAGCCCTATGTCAAAAAAAAAAAACATAATTCAAGAGTATACATTAAATATTCATTACCCCTRTGATGATTTGCAACCTCCACCTAATCCGAGGAGTTTCCTTCCTTAATTAAATACATAAAACAATTCCTCYRWTAATTGAATTCATAAAGTATTTCCTTACTTAATTGCGTACATAAGGCCTTTCCTCATTCCCAGTAATAAGCTTGATAATTCATCTTTTAGGAAGGTACTACTTCGCCCTAACATGATAATCGAAGCTTAACCATCTCCTAATGACAATGCCAGGATATTCTAGCTCACCGTAGATCTGCCATGCAAATAACATTAGAAATTTATTCCCTGCTAAGCTAGCTCTAACAATACAGGTGCTAATAATAATATTAAACAAACCAAAAAAAAAAAACCCACTTAAGCTAATGTGAGTCTTCATAAAGTTTGTAGGGTAAAATAAAGAGATTAAATAAATTAATTCATTTAGGGGGTTGTAAATTTGAAAAGAGGAATTTAATTAGTTAACTAAAGGGAGTTTAAAAGAAAATATATATATTATGAATTTAAAAAAAATAAATATAATAATAATATGAAAAGATGCTTAGGCGCATTTACCTTTTGAGTTTTCAAAAAAAAGAAATTAAAAGAAATAAATAAATAAATAAATAAAAGGGGGGAAAAACTTAAAAGAAAGGGGATTTAGGGTTTTTGGGAAAAACCTAAGGAGATTAGGTCAAAAAAAAAGAGGATAAAAGAAAGGAGATGGGGGAAAGGTGGAGGATCTGCTTTGGAGTATTGTTATGCTACCAAAATGACAAAGGGGACTGATTGCTTGTAGGAGTTGGGGATTTCCCAGCTGACTTGAGTGGTAGCTCAGCCTTGGAGGCGAGCTGGGAAGCTAGGTACTGTCTAGATTGTGTGTGGCCCCTTTGCGGCTCGGGGGGCTGAGGGGGAAGGAGAGTACCCCTAGCATTTGGCTGGGAGGTATTGGTGAGTCCTCTACGGTCGGCACGGAGCAGGATTGCACGGAGCGCGCGAACAACCTTCGGAGGAGGCAAATAGGCAAAGGTACGCCCTTCGGTAGAATGAAAGACAGTGTAACTAGTTATTGCTTACTTTCTAGACTGTGGTAGTGTTTTTATTTTATTTCCATTACTCATATCTGCATAATATTTTGATTGTCATTCTGGATGGCGTAAAATTTATTCTATGACTGTGTAAAATAGTATTTGTATACACTCTGGACTGTGTTAGGGTTTTATTCTATTTTCTTTGTTCTGGTCTGCGTAATGGTTATATTATCCTGCTGGATGGCGTAAATTTTAATCCGGACTGTGTAAATATCTCGCTTATTGTTCGTAGTCGGGACTGTGTCAAATTTTAATTCACCGTGCTGGGCGGGGTATTTATATCTATTGGCAAGCCTGTGTAAACTCTTGTTTTTTTTGAATTCGGGATTTCAATGTTTTCTGTGGGCATTCAAAGGTTTCCTGTTGGTATTGGCGATCTGTATATTAAAGGACCGATCCTACTTTACTCACTGTCATTCTGAAATTTCACCCAGACCTTAGATCTGACTGCGTTGGAATTTAAAAGACCATCGTATCGTTATTCTTGGGCGTTCCGAATTTAACCCAGTTATTATTTTTCAAGGAGAATTTATTTTTGGGTAAGGGGCCAGGGCGACATATCCCCTGGTGTTTTGGTAGCTTTACCCATATAGGTTCGGCAGTGATCTTCTAGACTTATCAGGCGTCCCCTCCATGAAATAGCCACCGAGAAAACCCAGCCCTGACTTCACGTTGTGATTGGATCCGGTAATTTCATCCTGGTTCTCTGATGTGCAGGGATTGATTGTTTTCCTTGTATAGCCCGTATCCTGCGTGATTATGCCTTTTACCTCTGCGCTCCCTCAATCCATAACCTGCGTGGAATTACCGTCTGCACCCATCTTGTTTGCGTTGATAATATCCTCTGCCTGCGTGGAAATGCCCAGCCTGTGCATGGATGGCGTCCCTGTATCCACCATGGGCCCCTTTGACGGCGTGTGTTAATGGCAATTTATTTACGACTGTGCCGATTGTAATACGGGCGTCTTCTTTCACGGATGTGATGGGTAGAGTCGTGTGCCCAACGGAGTTGGTAAATGATTTACATAACCTGTAACCCACTTGAACAGTGAGAAGTTAGGTTTTTTGGGTTCAACGAGCTAAGCTTAAACCGGTTGGAACAGATAACTTTTAGAATATTTCAAATTAGAATTTAATGGAATTATTGCTTATTTTTTTAATCCACATGTTTCCTTGATTCCATGATACTAGACTCTTTTGAACCCGAAGGTCTACCTGAGTGCTTAGTCCGCCAACATTAAGTTTTCTCAGAATGCCTTATTTTTCATTTTAGATCCCATGAAGCTTGATCTTGAGCACTTCATCTATATCGTAATTCCTTACATGATTTACGCAACCTCCTAAAATAACCTTAACTGGCATAACAATGCCGTATAAAATTTCTTCATGTTAAAGAAGATGTTGATGCCGTACGAAATAATTGAATAGAGAAACCTATGCTACTGGAATTACCAGAGCTGGCAGAACCCTGGCAGATCCTCGGTAGGAAATGAGCCGGTGGAATCCCTTCTATCCCTGACAACAGCCAACTTCTGACAGTCGTGAGTAGTATTGGTGTTAATGCGCATTTAATTCCTGACTGTCATTGGATGTAATGGTAATAACGTGGAGGTTATTGTGGCTGCTCCTGGACATGCCCAACAGTCTTAACTACTAACAGATCGATTTGTGGTTTAGTATTAAGGGATTCTTCCATTTAAAAGTTGTTTAATTTAACCATATATTATTAATGAGGGCGGATACCTTGTAGCCGCTTCTTAGTAAATCGCCCATCAGTTTTCATTAGTAAAGTAGATGGCGTTGTTTATTGGGGTTCATATATTTAAATTCGACATCGATTATTTAATCTATTGTTATTTCAGTGGTGATATGGTTGGTTATGGTAATGTTAGCGTAGTATGGTTTTCTTTTATATTTAATAAAATGTAAATCCTTACTCCTTAATTGAAGGGTTATGGCGATATAGAAAGTGAGTTAGGGTTGGAAACCTATCAAAGAATGACGTGGATAATTAGATTGCTAATGTATGGTAATGATGGTTAAGATAATGTCATGGCAAGAAGGTGATTTAAATCAGCTTAGGTACAGTTTCTTGTTTTATATGGTTTAATGAAATAGTTATGGTTTAACATTAAGCGGTATAATGTTAAGTGGTTAATATCGTGGTTGAATTTTAAAGTTTACATGGTGGCTTAACATTATGGTTAATTTGCAAGGGCATTTATTGCAAATGTATATTCAAATTTGATTCTGCACCAATTCCACACAGTTAATCTCCGCATAATTATTCTCCATGTTTTTAATTAATATTTGGTTAATTTGCAAATATTATACTTGTTATTGGCAATGTTAATATTGTTTAAATTGAAATGCAAATGATAATACTTGTTAAATATTAATATTAATGTTGTTTTAAGCTGCAATATTAATATTGTCTTAATTGCAATGGTAATACTTGTTAAATTTACAATAATAATATTTGTTTTAATTTGCAATGTTAATGATGATGGTTGAATCGCAATGTCAATATTTGTTTCATTGAAATGTTCGTGGTGATGTTTAATTTGCAAGGTTATTATTCGTTTAAATTGAAGTGTTAATGATAAGGTCTAAATTGCAATGCAATATCGGTTAGGTTATTCTGATGTATGGTAATAATTGGAAGGAAAGGCAAGATAATATGGAGAATGTAAATGCTCGAGGGTTTACCAATATGGTATGACCTCGTTGCTCAATTATGGCGACTAACAGAAAAATGCGATGCGCTTGCGCTTATTGCTTGTCCCTGAACTCGTGCCTAATGACCTTATAACTAAATAATGGGGGTTGAGATTATTGGTTTTTACCTTATGTTAAATTCTTCGTCGGTTAATGATAATTAATGGTGCAATTGATCCTGATTGATGTCTTCGGGTCTCAATAGTGGTTGGTCGATATTAGAGTCCTCCTGACTTGCGTCTCCCGTAGAGGTCTTGATTGTCACTGATTTTGTAGTACTTGGTGGTAGTGCATTGCATGGTCTGCTTGTGTTGGGAGGGATGTAGACACCTTCAGAAGCCTTAGTATATTGTCTGTGTGTTTTTCTGCGTCAAGAATCCAGTGCCGTATCAAGAGTCTCGGGCCCTTTAAAGGTAGGGTTTCCACTCTTGCGACACACCCGAGGGGATTACTAGTTTTTGCCTGAGCAGTCGGCCAAGAGCCTATCTGACCTTCTCTCTCTCCGGAGCAGAGAACTAAGATTAAACGCCTTGCTTTCCTGTGCAGAAATAGTAAGACCTACTACTACGGATTCTTCCCTCTGTGTTGGTACGGTGCATAACCGAGTATGTCGTCGAATGTTTGCGTAGGGCGCCTTATGCCCGTGGTCGTTCCTTGCTTGCAGCTACTTGTTGTGCGCCCTTGTCTACTTGTGGTAATCTTCGTGGTTGAGTCTTGTCAGTTGTCGGGTGGCGACGTAGAGTCAAGTGAGTCTGTTACTTCTACACGCGCACACACCTTTACAAAAAAAAATAAAAATTGCACCCATTATCAGAGTTGTGGTTGAAATGAGGAGGGTCATTACAAAAGCAATGAAACTCAGTTAGAATAATTCCAAAGCCACAAATGCACTTCTGAATGGTCTTGGAGAATCGATATTTACCAAATTTACACATTGTAAATCTCCTAAAGATATTTGGGACAACTTCAAAATATTTATGAAGGAGATTCAAAAGTCAAAGAAGAAAAGATTCAAACTTACAGAGGTCAGTTCAAACAACTTAATATGAAGGAAGATGATAACATTGCAGCTTATGTTTTACGAGTCGATGAAACATTAAATGCAATCATTGTATTGGGAGAAGAAATAAAAGAATATGTAATTGGTCAAAAGTTTCTAAGATCTCTTCCTATGATATTTGACCCTAATATATTAGCACTAGAAGAAAGAGAAGATATAAACTCAATAAGAATGAACGAACTACATGGAATATTCACAACATACGAAATGAGAACTGAACAGGAAAATCCAGATATAAAAGAAGTAGCCTTCAAAGCCTCCAAAAGGTCAAATAAAAAGGGAGAGAAAAAATAAAAAGAACATAGCATCAGCAGTGACGTCTCGGAAGATGATGAAGAAGCAGCCAAGTTTGTCAAAAGATTGAACAAGGGAACCAATGACAGGTATAGAGGTAAGCTTCCATTGATTTTTTTTAATTGTGATGGTATTGGTCATTTTTCTAACACATTTCCTCATAAGAAAAAGAGAAATGATGAAGGTTACTCAAATAGAAAACAAACATATAAAGGAAAAAGAACCAAAAAGAAAGTTTTCAAGAAAATCTTATGCACCAAAGAAGACATCTCATCATCAGATGAAGATGAAATCAGTGATAGTGAGACAGAAAGAGTTCTATTCATGGCAGTAGAAGACTCTGATAAACAAGACTCCGAAGAAGAATATGAAGAGGTTGAAGAAGAATATGAAGAGGCCAAAGAAGAATATTAAGAGGCATAATTTGACTACCAAAAAGAGTTGTTGTGTGACATAGAATTTATCATAAGAGAAAAGAAGAAAAACAAGAAACTACAAGTGAAATTATACAAGAAAGAAGGCACTCAGGAACTCGAACAAATGAGCACAAACTTGAAGGTTCAACTTAAAGAATATAAAAGAATAGAAGAATCACTCAAAGAACAACTAGAAGGAAGAGACGGGATCATTGGAAATTTGGAAGCAAAAATTGTCACATTAAGAAAGGATATTCAAAATATAAATATGTAGAATAGCTCAAAAGTTTTGAATGACATTATCAACAGTCAAAAACCTCATCATGATAAGTCCAGACTTGGATACAATCAAACAGAGAAGGGATCAAGCTCCAAAACAACATAAACATATCCAAAAGGCTATGCGGAAACAATCAAAGGGGATAGGAAGTTCTACAAAGAAAATTACAGGGACACTCCTCCCCTAAGAAGATTCAAATTTCATAATCAATGAATGACAAAAATAGATAGGCCTCAGGAAGAATAAAGATTCATAAGAGTACCTCCTTTAAGAAGATATTCAAATCCCAGGTATCAAGCTATCGTTTTTGGTTTATGTTATGCATGTAATAATTTTGGACATAAATTTGTAAATTGCAGAGCTAACAAATGGAACACAAACAAATTTGAAAGTCATACACAAAAGGGTTATCCAAGAAGGCCTAGTGAAACACAGAGAAGAAGTTACAACAGGTTTGAATCTTTGAGCACTGAAATGGAATGCTACAAATTTAAAAAAATTGGACACATGGCCAAAGATTGCAGAATGATAGTCCCTCCTAGAGAACCACAATAGAGCAACAACAGTCATAGACAAGAACCTCAGAAAAGCACATGGATAAGAAATCAAAATCAGTATAGCAATGAAGAATGCACACACTCTCTACAAGCTAAGCAAAAGAAACATGATTGGTATGTTGACAGTGGCTATTCAAAACACATGACAGGTGATAGAGATAAGTTTCTTACATTAAGAAAGGAAAGAGATGGATTAGTCTCCTTCGGAAATGATGATTCAACTAAAATCATTGGAAGACGCACAGTCATAATTGGGAACAAGAATACCAAGGAAGAAAATGTTCTACTAGTAGAAGATATGAAACATAATATTCCAAGTGTGAGTCAAATCTGTGACCAAGGTCATAAAGTTATTTTCGATTCACAAAAGTGCAAGATAACAAAAGAAGGTTCAGGAAAATTGATTGCAACAACTACGAGAACTTCAAGCAACATATATGTATTAAGTGAAACTGGAAATGAAAAGTGTTTCCTAGGAAAGGAAGATGAAAGTTGGCTATGGCACAAAAGAATGGGTCACATACATTTTGATAACCCTGTCAAATTCAACAAAAGGGAAGAAGTTATAGAAATTCCCCAAATCACGAAGCCAACCAACACTTTATTCAAGCATTGTCAACAAGGAAAGCAAACAAAGACTAGGTTCAAATCAAAGGAATATTCAATGACAAGACCACTGGAAATTGTGCATACTGATCTAGTTGGACCAACTACAACAATGGGTTTAAAACGTGATAAATACTTTATGTTATTAGTTGATGATTATACAAGAATGATTGCAGTTTGATTTCTCATGAATAAATCAGAAGCTTTTGAAAACTTCAAGGTCTACAAGGAAATGGTTGAAAATGAAATGGATTCAAAAATCAAATGCTTGATATTGGATAATGGAGGAGAGTTTAATTCAAAGGAATTTATTGGCTACTGCAACAGTCATGGAATAAAAAAGTAATTCTTCATTGCTAGGACACGTCAACAAAATGGAGTTGTTGATAGAAAGAACAATACAGTACAGGAAATGGCTCGAACAATGTTAATGGATTCCAAATTGACAGATATATTTTGGAAACATGTAGTGCATACAACAATTCACATTCAAAATAGAGAAATGCTCAAAAACAACACTGACAAAACTCCTTACGAGTTATGGAAAGTAAGACCGACAAATATGAAGCACTTCATAGTTTTTGGAAGCAAATGCTACGTCAAAAGAGAATATGGAAGAATGGGAAAGTTTGACTCTCATGTGGAAAAATGAGTACTTGTTGGTTACTCAAGTACAAGGAAGGAATACAAGTGTTACAACCTGAGATTGAACAATTTGTGGAAAGCATCAACATAACAATTGATGAAACAGATAAACAAGAATTAATGGAAGAAGAAAATGAATCAATGGAAGAAGAAAATGAATCAATGGAACAACTTTACTAAGAAGAAGAAGAATATGAAAAATAAGTAGAAGAGGATCCGACAGAAGAAGAAGAGAAATTTCAGCAAGTTCCTCCAAAGACACCTAGTAGACGAGTATAGAAGAATCATCCTTCATATCTGATTATCGAAAAAAAATATGTAGAAGTTGAGACTAGAAGAAGAATTTGTTCACCAAAAAAAATGCACCTAACACTCTCATCTACGATTGAACCAACTTGTTTTGAAGAGGCCAACAAGGATGAATTTTGGAATAAGGCCATGGATGAAGAATTGGGTCAAATAGAGAAAAATGACATTTGGGAATTGGTTCCAAGACCAAAGGATAAGAATGTGATCGACACAAAGTGGGTATATAGGAATAAATTAAATGAATATGGAAATGTTACATGGAACAAAGCTAGATTGGTATGTAAAGGATATGCATAGGTTGAAGGAATCGACTTTGAAGAGACATTTTCCCTAGTTGCCAGAATGGAAGAAATCTTTTTGCTTTTAGCTTATGCATGCTCCACAAATATTAAAGTGTATCATATGGACGTAAAATCAACTTTTATGAATGGGGAACTTGAAGAAGAAGTCCGTAACGCCCCATATTTTGGCTTTAGGTACTTAGAACTTTGATTTTTCTCATCTTAATAATTCATTTCTTAACAACTATATGGGCTCAGTGAAAGTGATATAGACATGTGAGAGGTGTACGTCTAGACTTATTTGTGAGTTGCACAATATTATATTTTGTTGTTATATGTTTGTGATGATGATGATTATGTGATTTAGTTAAACATGTAAATTTAAATGTGGAATTTTGGTACATGGGTACCAGTTTAAGTTATGTTGTGAATGCGTAAGATATGAAAGGCATGATAAAAATAAACATACATTCATAATTGAACGTCAATACAGATATGGATTCTTATATGAATTTATGACGTATATACATGGATATGAGTATTGGTGAACTAAGCTGCAGGTTGACAAGTTATGTAATGACCAAATGATTATAGTGTTGACGTAATTTGGATGTCGTAGACATCCAAAAGATAGTGTATGCTATGAGTTGTACTTATGATTTAATTTATGGTTTCAAATATTGCTATGATATGTGGTAAGTGTGGTTTTGACAGGATGCACAACTTGCCCAGAGTGGTTGTTTTAAGACGTGACTCTAAGAATAGTAGTTGCACAATAGGGCTTGATGTAGGGTGTGGACCCTAGTTCTATAAGGAGGGCTGGAGGTATTTCCCATTGTTTATCCTTCGAAACCTAGAGTCGTGGGAGGGTTGTGTGAAGCATGCTCCCCTATACGTGTGATGGTGACTGCTAGTTGCCTGTTGGGGAAGCTTGGTCGAGATGTATGACACTTCCGGTTACGGGTTCTATCTGGAGTTAGGTCAATATAGTTGATGCTCCATCTTAGTCTAACAGAGGAAAGGATAGGATGGAAGATGGAAGTAGGTTAGGAAGGAAGGATGCTTCGATGTTAGTTGAGAATACTGATTGGGGATTAGAGATGCCACTCTTGTTTACTCACTTGGTTCCTACCATTTTTAAAACCCTTTTTGATTTCATATTGATATTTTATGTGTGATAATGAGTTATTCATGAATTGGTGTAATTTTGTTCGTTAAGATTATTAAATGATGCATTACTTGATCTGTTGTCCTACATGTCTTGGTGATCATATAGGAACTATGCACTAGAGGCAATGGTTGTTTATCGTTAGTA
>ML776800.1:356367-367221 GCA_009831015.1 Picea engelmannii
ACTATTTAATTGAATGTTTATTGAATATGTAAATTATATTGCATACAAAATATCTAGAAGCATTAAATACCTTCTTGAATTTGATAGATGGTGGGTATGATGAATTGAATGAGCATGGTGGAGTGTTATGTACATTTTGGGGAGAATTGCCAAATTACATTTATTAGCTATAAACACTTTCATTTTATTTATTGTTGTTTAATGAAAGTCATTTATATTTTAGTTTTATTTTAATATTTTCCCAAAAATCTAGATAAGGGAGGTTGATGGATAATAATGAGGGTGGTTGAGGAGACTTGGGGAAGGGTGTATGAAACTTGATAAATAGGGAGGAGAAGTGGCGAGGAAAGGGGGAATGGAGAGGTTTGAGAATGATGAGAGGTTGTGAAATTCTTGGAAGATATAATTCTTGTGATAGTTTTCTTTAAGCATTTGTGCTTTGCTATTCTTGGAGTCACAGGCACGGAGGGCCAAGAAACTGAAAGGTTTCTTGGAGCTAGGAAGCCAGCTAGGCTCCTAGTTGGTAGGGATGATTCCATTGTTTCACTCTAGGAAAGCGGGAAAAGAATGCTTGGAAGCATCCAGGACTAAATTACAACCGATGAGCTTCGACAAGCTAAAGAGGAGGTATTTTTTGGTGGTATCTATTGATATTTTGTATATACTTTTGTTTTAAGTTCTAAATCATAGAGTTAACATATTACTTATTTCATTATGTTATCTAGATTTATCATTGAGCAAATGCAGAAGAATTGTGTAAATGAAATTCAATGAAATTATGCTAAAACAAAGTTGTTATTGTGTATGTATTTAATGAAAGATTAATTGTTTAACATCTTGGAAAGGTGTTACAAAGTCTACATTGAACAATGAGAAGGATTTTAATTGTTAGAGAAAGAAGATTATGTGTGTAAATTAAAGAAGGCCTTGTATGGTCTAAAATAGGCTCCTAGAGCATGGTACTCTAGACTGGATAAATATCTACAACAGGCAGGGTTCAGAAAAGGAAGCACATACAAAAACCTCTACATCAAGGTAACTCAAGATAGTATTTTATTAATTGAAGTTTATGTTGGTGATATTATTTTTGGAAGTACTGATGATAGGTTAAGCCAGAAATTTGAAAAGGACATGCCGAATGAATTTGAAATGTCATTACTTGGAGAACTATCCTTCTTTCTAGGTCTTTAGATACATAAAAAAAACCAAGGAATTTTTGTTTCTCAAACCAAGTATATCAGAGAAATACTAAAGAGGTTCAGAATGGAAGATTGCAAACCAGTTATCACTCCCATGCAAACTAGTTGCAAGTTGAGCAAAGATGATGATTCAAAGTCTACAGATCAGAGGAAATACAAGTCAATAATTGGTAGCCTACAATATATGACAACATCCAGACCAAATGTAATGCACAGAGTTGGACAAGTGGTACGATTTCAAGCAGCACCAAAGGAATCACATGTATTAGCCGTGAAGAGGATTTTCATATATCTCAAAGGAATAGAAGAGTTTGGATTATGGTATCAAAAAGGAAAGGATCTATCACTTGTTGCCTACACAGATGCAGGTTGGGAAAGTTGCATTGATGACTGACGAAGCACCAGTGGAGCAAGGTTCTACTTGGGTGAGTGTTTAGTATCATGGCTAAGAAAGAAACTATCATCAATATATTTATCTACAGTCGAGGAAGAGTATATTGCAATAGTAGCATGTTGTACACAAGTTCTATGGATAAAAAAAACTCTAACAGATATATAGGTTGAGTATGATGAGCCCATTCCAATCTATTGTGATAATACAAGCGCCATCAATATCTCAAAGAACCCGGTGATGCACTCTAAGAAAAAACACATTCCAATCAATCATCACTTTCTATGGGAATAGGTTGCAGAAAAAAAAATCAGAGTTGAATATGTGGGCACAAAAGAACAAGTGGAAGACATATTTACAAAACCGCTTCCACGGGAAGCCTTTGAGTATCTTCTCTAGAGACTCAGAGTTATTTCTACTCCAAAATGAATTACTTTTAATTCTTATCGTATATGTCTTAGATTTACATGAGGAAGCACCATAAAGAGGATAGTTCAGGTTGGGAGATCAGATGAGTCAGTTAGGGGGATAAACCCAGATGAAAAGATACCTTTTCCATTGATGAGAAAGGGGGAGAGATTTATCATATGCAGATGATAGAGGCATGGTTCCAGGGGGAGTGTTGGTCACAAAGATGCAGAGGATAGAGGCATGGTTCCAGGGGGAGCATGCGTGATATGATTTCAGTGTTGCATAAGAGTACTTCCATCAATGCCAAAGAGGGATATTGTTGATTAATTGGGTTGGTTGTCATTGATTTCAACCCTTGATGAAAGTTCTTTAGAGAATTCCTATAGCACATGGTTTAGGTAATGGACCCAAGTTTGTTTGATGGATAATGGTATGAATTTTGATGTATTTGTAGGTAAGACTATTGTAGATGGATAGTACATGTCATTCCATTTTCGGTGGTATGTGGAACATCACATAACTCCTCACGGTTAGAGAGTTATGGCCATGTGAAGTTGGAGGACCCTCTTGAAGCCCCAAAATGTCAAAGTGTTTGAAAAAGAAATTATTTAAGTAATAAATTTGATGGAGAACTCCCTAAAATAAGGAAAGTGGGATGCTACATGAAAGTATAAATAAGAGCAAAGGCTCGCTCATTTAATCACACTTGAACACATTGAATATCTTTCATTTTGTAAGGCTTATTGCAAGTACTCATTGATACATATAAAGTTGTGAAAGTTTGAGGTAGTATGAAGGGTTGAAGGTGAAAGTTTCAGAATTACAACGAATAGAAAAAAAACCTAATTTCTGAGGCATACGTGGACTGACAGTTTATTAGTGTGCATACATATGCGGGCTGACAGTGTATTAGGGTGCATACATGTGGGTAAAGCCATGGAAACTTGAGAAGATGGAGATGCATAGGTTCTAGATTCTGAGATCAAGCTCCTAGGAAGGTCTACAGTGCTCAGATACATCAGATCTATCCATTGGTTCAAAAGGTATGTCTTATTTCTATGAATAGTTGGATTTTGATGTATGCATGAAAAATGGTTATAGATATTTGAGGATTCTCCCTATAGAAACTAGTGGCTGCATGGGATCTTTTGAATAATTCATATCTACAGAATTACAGTATTGATACTTCTTGTTAAAGTTGAGGCACATCTTGTATTTCTTGGCATATGGCTAAGGGCTTTTGTGGTACATGGTTGAGATCTTGTATTTGTTAAGTGGTTGATGTATTGAGAGGATGAATATCAGAAAGGGTTTGATGTATAGATCATGTGAGGGTTATTATACTTGTTCATGATTACACACATTCATATGGCACATGAATAGAGAGATATATAGAGTTTTAGGGTAAAGGTTATGTACGAGGATGCATGCAGAGGGTACAGTTACAATCTAGATACAGTGACAGGTTGTAGATATATGTGAAATAAGTTGCAGCGGGTCAAAAGTTTTCAAAAAAAGAAAACCCTAGTTTTCAAAAGGCATACGCAGGCTACATAACAGACAGAACACGTACATACGCAGGTTGTTGCACATATAGGGTGCGTATATATGCAGGTTGCAAAACCATAGGTCATTTATTTGTTATATTTTGTTGATACATGTTCAGTTCAGGTACAGATTGATTATAGGACATTTGTACAGGTTGGTTGCAGGTTAGTGGTACATGTTGATACATTTGTACAGTGGTATATGTCACAGTGATAGTGTGATAGTGGTTCCATCATTCTAATTCTACTTTAGATAGGTTGGACAAGGAATGGATAGGTGATTGTAGCCACCCTCCGGTTGTAGCCGGAGAACATAGGGGGTTGTAGCCTCCTTTTGGTTGTAGCTAGAGAATTGGGGATTTGGAGCTTCCCTCAGGTTGTAGCCCTAGAAACTAGGGGGTTTGATCCTCCTTCCAGTTGTAGCTGGAAAACAAAGGAAGTTGGTTCTTCCAATGAATGTAATTCTTCAAGACATATAAGAAAAAACATTATGTGGTTTTCTCCCTCTTTGGGTTTCCACGTAAAAACATTGGTGTATTGTGTATGTGCATGATTGTTCATTTATTCATTGTTTATTTACTCTGCAAATATTGGATGATAATTATATATTGATATAACACTTGCATTATATGGTTAAAAAGGATTATATTTCTCTATTACTTATTCACCCCCCCTCTCAGTAATCCAACAATTGGTATCAGAGCAGGTTCCTTCAAAAATTAGTTTAAGCACTGAAAGGTAGATCATGGAGAGAAAAAACATGTATAAAAATGGAATACCATAGTTTGATGGAAAAAAGTATGCATTTTGGAGCATAAGGATGAAGACATATATACATGCACAGAGATTTGATATTTTGCAATCAATTGTAAATGGATACAGAACACCAACAATTCCTCCAACAAATGACAAAGAAATGAAACTCGATCAGAATAATTCCAAAGCCACAAATACACTTATGAATGGTCTTGTAGACCGTATTTACCGAAGTTTCACATTTTAAGTCTGCTAAATATATCTGGGACAAACTTCGATACATTTATGAAGGAGATTCAAAAGTCAAAGAAGAAAAGCTTCAAACTTATAGAGATCAGTTCGAACAACTAAAGATGAAGGAAGATGATAACATTGCAGCTTACTTTTTACGAGTAGATGAAACATTAAATGCAATCATGAGATTTGGAGAAGAAATCAAATAATATGTAATTGTTCAAAAGGTACTAATATCTCTTCCTATGAGATTTGACCCTAATATATAAACAATAGAAGAAAGAGAAGATCTAAACTCAATAAGCATAGACGAACTACATGGAATATTCACAGCATATGAAATGCGAACTGAATAGGAAAATCCAGATATAAAATAAGCATCCAAAAGGTCAAAGAAAAAATAAAAATAACATTGCATCAATAGTGACATCTCGGAAGATGATGAAGAAGTGAACAACTTTGTCAGAAGATTGAACAAGGGAACCGACGACAAGTATAGAGGTAAGATTCCTTTGATTTGTTTTAATTGTGATGGTATTGGTCATTTTGATAAAAAATGACCTCATAAGAAAAAGAGAAATGATGAAGGTTACTCAAATAGAAAACAAACATATAAAGGCAAAAGAAACACCAAGAAAGTTTTCAAGAAAAGCTTATGCACCAAATAAGACATCTCATCATCAGATGAAGATGAAGTCAGTGACAATGATACATAAAGAGTTCTATTCATGGAAGTAGAAGAATCTGATAAAGAATACTTTGAAGAAGAATATGAAGAGGCCGAAGTTGACTACCGAGAAGAATTGTTGTGTGCCATAGAAGTTATTAGAAGAGAAAAGAAGAAAAATAGGAAACTACAAGCAGAACTAGAAAAGAAAGAAGACACTCAAGAGCTAGAACAAATGATCACAAATTTGAATATTCAAATTGAAGAAGATAAAATAATTGAAGAAGCACTTAAAGAATAGCTAGAAGGAAGAGACAAGATCATTGGAAATTTGGAAGCAGAAATTGTCACATTAAGAAAGGATTTTCAAATGAAAAATATGCAGAATAACTCAAAATTTTTGAATGACATTATCAGCAGTCAAATACCTAATAATGAAAAATCCGGACTTTGATACAATCAGACAGAAAAGGGATCAAGCTCTGTTATAACCCTAAATTTCTCCATACATGCATACCTATCATTTGGCCCTCTTACTTGCTATTTTTTCCAAGCCATCACTGAGTTGCTCTTCTTAAAAATTCATTTTTTGAAGATGTACTTAGGTTGCTCCACTACAGCCCGCGTACGTACTCAGGCTACTCCACTACAACCTTCGCACGTACTTAGGTTGCTCCATTATATCCCATGTACATACTCAGTTTTCTCCACTACAACCTGCATATACCTCCACAAAGTTCAAAAAAATTAAAAAGTTGCAAGGAATTCGTTTAGATTACGGACTATTGGGTAGTTTCCCAACTAATCCACCACCTATAGCCCGTCACCCAACCGAATAACCATCCTTTTGTCATATAAAATGAGGTGTTGGTGTATCATTCCTAAGCCAATCATAAGAATAGTGAAACTCTACTTGTTTCACATCCCCTCCTTGCCCCAAGCAATTGCATCCACCTTGTGAGATTCGCATTAGAATTTCCCATTTTTTCCTTCTTCCTCCATCATAAGCCCATTCCATTTCCAAGAATAAGGTTGAGAGGAGAAAGATACATGGAGGTGCGCTTGGAGATTGGTGAAAAGGATCTCAGACTAGGTTTGAGGAGCAGTCATCGATCTTGTTGTAAGTAAACATTGTGATATCAATAAAAGGAATACTTTTTTTGTCCTAAAATATGATGTTTCAAATCTTTGTGTTTGATCTATGCTTTATTTTAACATCTAACCCATGATTTATATATGGGATTCATGTTTGTCATTCCATGTTTATCTTTTTGTGAATGAAGGCCAGCCTTGGGAAGAGGCTTGTAGTCAGCGGAGCTATCGAACGCGAAGGGATCGACATCGGACGTAGAGTAAAAGGTAAAGTTACTGGATATTTTCACTTTGTATTTCATGCATGAATGTGGGGTATATTTGGGGTAGTTATAAAAAGTAGGAGACTTTTATATGGTTAGATCTACCTATATGTTGAACTCTAGTGTAGTCCATAGGGGTGTTTTCTCGCTATAGCAGAACTGGCGAACATACTGGGGAAGCCTCTAGGGTTTTAGGGGATTTTATGGGTGTTTGATTGGTTTCTACCTTTTGAGTTTCTTTCTGAGTGTGCTGAGTCTTTAAGGGATTCTGGTCACCTGTCGGTGCCATACCAGTTCTCCCTACCTTGTTAATCTATCTATTTGTTTTCATTTTTTGAGAAGTTACAGAGGTGTATGCGGCCTATAGTGGGTCTGCACTCATACATATGTGCCATACTTTTAGACAGCCCGCGTACATACATAGGTTGTTGAAGTAGCAGTTGCGTGCCTATGTC
Source organism: Picea engelmannii (assembly GCA_009831015.1). Classification (NCBI taxonomy): domain Eukaryota; kingdom Viridiplantae; phylum Streptophyta; class Pinopsida; order Pinales; family Pinaceae; genus Picea; species Picea engelmannii. The sequence continues at coordinate 363,383 of ML776800.1, forward strand.
AAGAAATGTTTCTTTAAGAAGAGGCAGTCAACCTATTCCTTGATTGAAGTCTGACTTCTCAGGGTTTCTTGATTAAGTACAGTGTCTCTATTTTTATAGTCGAAGCATGGGTTTGATATCAGTTTGGTTATCTTTTCAAATATTTCTTGTGTTTAGTTCGGAAGGGTTTTAGGCAAGTCTTTGAGTTTTGTTGATCAGCCTGTTTGGTGTCTTCAGTGACTCCCTATGATATGCAGTGGGCCAAAGGTCAATCTTCAGTATTGTCTTGTTTTTCAGTTTTTCCCCTTTCGCTTGCTTTAAAGAAAAATAAAAAGAATTTGTTTCAAGTTTCTTGTTTGAAGCATAAAAAAAATAAAAAAAAATTAGCTTAGTGTTGTGTTTTCTTCACATCTTGAAATCATTTCAAAAGAAAATAAGAAAGATAATCCTTCTTTTCTAGTGTTCTTATAAGTTTCAATTTTTCGCAAGAATCTTAACAACATCAGTTGCACTACCACACCCCTTTTGAGTAAATCAAGCCTTAAAAAGAATGCTAATTAAAATTAATTAGACCTTATGTTTGTAGGGTCAATGAACTATTCTAGGCTAGAGCCTTGAATTAGGTTGGAGAGGAAACTCTTCATGGCTTATAAACAAGCACTCGAGTTAGAGCTAGGGAGTGTAAAGATTCTAGTAAATGTGAAAGTTATCGGGGATCCCCCTCTAACACCGGGGCTAAACACGAGGTCACGTGAGGAAAGGCAGTGGAGATAACCCCTCCAAAGTCGGACCAAGCATAGTGGGGAACACATATTAAGGACTTTTCGTGGGATACTGTTGGTTTCATTTTCCTACAAAGCTTCGTGGAACTCGAATCCATTCAAGATCCTCAGTTGCCTTCTGGACCACTTGATTTTGATACCCTCGATAGGTTTTGGGCTTGTTACCCTCCTCATTGTGGTCCACCCAACTGTCAACTGTACCCTCCTGGTGACTGTTTAAGAGTTGGCAAATTAGTTTCTTTTATTCTAGGGACTTACATAGGTGGCTGCAAGGGTATACTGCGGCACCTAGGGTAGACGTCGAGCCATGCTTTGCAGAGTATACCCAGAGGGTGATTCCGTGTTCGAGTTGCACTTGCACCGATAAGTTTCTCTAGTGTTGGTTGGCGTAATTGTTCTTCCTACTAGATAGTGGTCTGCTTGATTTACCTTTAGGAATTTTTAGTGTGTGCTCAGTGCTCCCTATTTTTCCATAGTGAGTTAGTCAATCATTTCTTTGGGTCTCTGAACTAAGGTGGTTGACCTCCCACTCCGCTGGTCATGAGGAATGTTTGGTCTTCCACTTAGAAACGTGGAGCCGCCTCTCTATAGGATTTGTTTTTATAACACTATTTCGTTGGAGTCAGTGTGTGAGACTTTTATGAACTTGAATGATCCTGCAAGGGGAGAAACCATGCATAAGATCTTGATGGCTAAATTTCCCAAAGATACAAACCAAGGAACCCCTTCACAAGGGGATTCTTGTGCTTTTCCTTTCTTCGAAAACATTGGTGTCCCTTTGATGGCCACTTTGTACATTCCTGGGTTGAATGTCGGACTACTGGTTTGGTTGGGCACCATTACAAATGTCCTAAACTCTCTTGACATTTCTCAGTTAAGCACTTTATGTCATGGGAACCATGTTGATGTTCCTTCGTCAACAAACTCTTCTCCTCCTCCTTCTCCTACATCTGGTGAAAGTAAAGTTACTAGTAACCGGAAGTCTAAATGAAATAGAAAGAGGAAGAATAGGAAGAAGAAATCACCAACCTCTACAAGTCATGTTGGAAATAGGTCCTCAACCTCTGCAATTCATGTCAAAGACCAACACCCAGCCTCTGCAAGTCACGCTAGGGGCAACCACCCAGCCTCTACCAGTCATGTTGGGGGAAAAAGTATAGTCCCTGCTAGTCATACTGGCAATAGGTCTGTAGCCTCCACGAATCATGTTATTGACCCATCACCAACCTTTGCAAGTCATGTTGGAGATGTGAAACTATCCACTTCTATTCATGATGGGGGCATTGATTATGTTGAGAAACCTATACAAATAGGATGTAAGCCTAAGTTCCCTTGTAATCTTTGCAAGGGAGATCACCTTACTCATTTATTCCCTAGCCTTCCAAAGGTATGAAGATTTTGGTCCCTGTCTACAAGCTCTTCTGATTCTAAGTCTTCTGAGGTTTCCTCATAGTCTATTCAGCCATTGGTTGAGAAATTGGTCATGCCGATCCAATCATCAGTCGATCCCACTCTTCTTTTGGAGGGTGAGGTGCCTTTATACCATGTGGTCTCATAGCCTATTCAGCCATTGGTTGAAAACGTGGTCATGCCGATGCAGTCTTCGACTGATCCCACTCTTATCTTGGAGAGTGTCGAGTCTACCAAAGTGGTCACGTCGATGCAATCTTCGACTGATCCCACTCCTCTCATGGGGAGTGAAGTGTCTACAGAATATGTTTTTAGCATTTCCAGTTTAGTACTTTTAGAACAAGGAGGCATTCCGCTCACTTCGAGCACACCCCCTCTAAGCCCTAGGATGGTTTCCTTTGATTGGAATGACCTTGTTGAGCCTTGTCTTCCTTCTTCCACACCCTTTCAAATAAGGGTTGAAGTTAATTCAACAAACATTTATCGATGTATTGTGTATGAAGGATCCTCTGAAAGTATTTTACCCTCCTCGGTTTGGAAAGTCTTAGGATCTCCCAAGCTTGTGTCTTCTTCGCATGAGCTGTTGGATTTTGACAGACATCCTAGTGAATATTTAGGGATTCTTCCTCAATTGCCTATCTTATTAGGTGGGAATATTTTCCTTGTCGATGTTATAATGGTGCAAGGCCTGTTAGATTTTAATATGCTTCTCAGGCATGATTATGTATATGTTATGAACCCTGTAGTGTCTACATTCTTTCGGGTGATGAATTTCCCTCACAATGGAAGCACTGTCACGATTGACCAGCTGGCATCTGATAATCACCATCCTAGTTCAGTGTTATTTCAGACTACCCCTTTACATGTTCGTAGTGTTTGTGTAGACTCTACCCCGAGATGGGTTAATTATGTGGCATCTTATCCTCGGTGTTCAATTGCTTCTAAGAAGGAACCTGTGCAATCATGTTTTCCTTCTCGAGACTTGGTCTCAACAATTGATCCATTGGTTTATCCAATGGGCACATGGGATCCTTTGCTTCCCCTTTTAGATCCAAGTCATCTTGAGTCTCCTTTTGAGTTTGATTTCATTTTTTTTAGATCCTCAAGCCCTCGTGCTTGTGATTCTTTGCTGATAGACTCTTCCAGTCCTCGCTAAAGCCTCCATTTCCATATGGAATATGGTCAGTTTACTTCATCCTTTGGGACTGTCGACCCTTGTTTGCATGATTTTTCATATTTTGAATTTCCTACAGATGAGTCTTGTTGGACACACCTACCACACTTAGAGGGGGGGTGAATGAGTGTGGGGTTCTTTTTCCCAAAACTTCCCTCTTGCACAAAAATTCATCAATTAGCATTCAACATTTATTCATTACCCATTGTTTTCATTTATAACCATTTAGATGTGAGCACATATCAGCAACATATATCAACAATATATCATCAACAAGTCATCACCACAAAGAACACAAGATGTATGTACAATTTTCTTTTTATTACGAACTACAATCCTTGGGGTTTATCGGCAACAATTGAATAGAGTACAACTCTACAAGAGCACCAGCTCTATATGCAAGACTCAGCTTGCATTCTCAGCACCAACTGAGATGAGGCAACAATCCTCAACAAATATCAATCTGTACCATAAACAAGAGCATCAACCATGCA
>ML776800.1:373524-385623 GCA_009831015.1 Picea engelmannii
GATAACTCAATCCGCAAAGTGTCTTCCCGTGAGGGCTTTCACCATAAGGGGACCACTTTGGAGTTCATCCATTTGTTTACCTTTGCATCGATTGGTTTCCACTTGGACATATAACATTCTCATCAAGGGAATCATATCAATCAGTTACTTGACATCAACCAATGACATCAATCAAACCAAACCATTTACATCAATGACATATGATCCAACAATCTCCCAAGTAATCAAACCATTGGCATCAATGACAAACCATTGGCATCAATGACAACATGATCCAACAAGTCTATCCTTGAATCCATGGCTACAGTTTCTATATCGTGGGAGGACTTACACCATGGTTTCTGTTTTCTTCCCTTTTGGAAGACTTTCCAAGTTGACTATCGAAGAGACTCTTGGTCTGAGCCTAGAAGTGGGCTCTACCTGAACCAATTTCATAGATGAGTCGTAGCCCCCTAGAGTCTTCTTGAAGCCCTTTTCAGATTCTATAAACATGAAAATATTTTTGAGCGATCTTGTTGTCCTTCACGCTCGCCAAACTCAAATTTGAAGGCATGTCTGTCCGATGGTATTTTTCCCCTTTTTCGGTCCAGATCTTCAATTGTACAAACAAAGGTATACTCTAGGAACTTCGGTTCACTAGAAGAGTATTCTCAGGTATACTTTTAACCCTTTTTCGGGCCTGAGGGACTAAATTTACGAAAAAGGAACCCCCACGGAGTCCATAGTTAAGCTCTTTTTAGACTCCCTAAAATTGAAAAGATCATCGAGTGACCTTGTTCCTTAACACTCATTAAACTGGTCCAGAAGAGCATCCCCTACAGAGTCCATTGTTAATCTATTTTCAGACTCCTTAAAATCGAAAAGATCGTCGAGTGACCTTTTTCTTTCACACTCGTTAAATCGGTCCAGAAAAACATCTACTGACATGAGTTTACCCCTTTTTTCGGCCTGTAGATTAAGGAGGATAAAGGTACACCTCAGGAGATTCATCTCACCAGGAGAGTTCTCCTAAGTAAATTTTATACTTTTTCAGGCTAAGGAGACTAAATCTAGAAAACAGTTGTGAGTCCATAGTTAAGCTCGTTTCAGACTCCTTAAAATTGAAAAGATTGTTGAGTGATCTTGTCTGTGTCACACTCGTTAAAATGTTTCGGAATAGACATCTCTTCGATGCAATTTTACCCCTTTTTCGAACCGACTAGACTACTTTCGAAAAAGGTACCCCAATGAAGTCTTCTTTTATGTTTTTTCATACTCTCTAAACGTGAAAAAACTACCGAGCTTACCTTCTCTGGGCTCGTGAAAAATACATTGAAGGGGGTTTATTGTGTCTTGATAGCCGCATTTTCTTCTCTGCATATTTGGCCTAATGTCAGCTCCATTTTCCTCTCAACTAAACCTTTGAAGCATGCCTTATACGCAAGCCTTGTAGCACTTTGCCTTTGTGACCTGACACCTTGACCCATGGAGGAATTTTCCCTGAGTGTCCTTTTCTTGCACATGTCTCCTTGCTATGAGCATTAGTGTGTTCCTTATGCTTGGAACTAGTATGCTTGCAACACTCATTCCTCCTTTGTAACGTAGCATTATTTTATTCTTTTTCAATCTCTTTAAAAATATTGAAAAAGAATAAAAATAAATAAAAAATACCCCAAAAAGAGGACGGGAAATATATTTTCTTTTTATTACAGCACAATGAGTTACCCTTGGACAAAGAACATCCTTTCGTTTGTTTGTCAAGCTTTGGGATATAATATTACCTTAGGAATTTTTTCTCGCTACATAGAGTTGTGTCCTCCTTTGTTTGGTTATTGTTCCAAACTTATGGAGAGTTTGTGTTGCCTAATGCATCGTATACTTATGTCAATTTCATGCTGCCTAAGTCTGATCATCTGTCGTGATATTGTCCAAGGGAAGTTTTACCCAACCTGAGTTGGCCTTTCTGTGCTTTGTCTCTTGACTTCATGCTCCGCCATCCTGAAAGTTCAATCAAGTCCTTGTTGGAAATCACTGAAGTTATCTACCTGATCATCGAGATCCTCTTGTTTGTTCCCAACAAGTCGTCTAATACCTCTAGGTAGTGAAGTCATACACTCACATTACACTCCTACCCGAGTTTTGAAGATCTTGAATTTTTTTCTCGAGCTCTGAAGGCCTACTCTCTAGCCATCAGGCATCATTTTCTTCTTGAAGATGGATACTATACATGTACATCTTTGATTTTGAGATTATAACGACCTCCTCGTTACAACAACAAATCTCTTAAAACAAGTGAATTTTTTTTTTTTTGTGTGTGTGTGTGCACGTGTACAAGGATGAAATACATTCGTCTCTGCGTCGCCAGACGATGATGAACATGACGCATGCAAAGTGATGACAACATGAAGATCTATGACACACATAAAACTCTACAAACAATGAACGACAATTAACTGACAAATAATACGACTGACTACCCATCCATCCTACCCTGCAATGGTTAGGACCTCCAAGAAACATAAGCAATGCTCAAGCCCAGGTTCCCATCGATTTTAACCATTCAAGGTCTCAGGGCTGGCGACTGTTCTGAGGAACATGGAGGTGTCTACATCCCGCCCAACACAAGCAGACCAAGCAACTAAAGATTACCCACAAGTACAACAATAATTAAATGAACAACCACGTCCTCTACGTCAGGCGCAAGTCCGAAGGACTCCGGCAGCAACCAACCATTATTATGACAGGGCATTATCTATGACTCAATTGACATTAGTTACTTACCAATTACTCCATTTAATTTCTAATAATCGACGAGTTACCAACCCAACCTTAAATTAAGGTACATTTAATTAATTTCAATCCCCATTTTACTGAATCATAATAAATGATTGTACTTAGTTTCCAGAACCTTACCTTTTATATGTTATCAATCACAATGAAATTACAATAACATTACCATAAAACAACCATATCATTACTTTTATATTACACTAACATTGCAATTAAAATAACAAGGACTTTACATTTTATTATTATCAATAACAATGAAACTACAATAACATGACCCAAAAATAACCATATCCTTACTTCTTATCTGACAACAACATTGCAATTACGATAACAAGGAATTTACATTTTAATTGTTATCAACAACAATGAAACTACAATACCATGACGCTAAAATAACCATATCATCATTTTTATATTCCAATGACATTGCAATTAAAACAACAAGAATCTTACATTTTATTGGTCATGAATAACAATGAAATTTTGATAATACTTCCATACAATAACTATATCCTTACTTTTGATATTACAATGGTATTGCAATTAAAATAACAATGTCCTTATATTTTATTGGTCATAAATAACAATAAAATTTTGATAACCCTTTCATAAATTAACTGTATCCTTACTTTTGATATTAAAATGACATCGCAATTAAAATAACAATGACCTTACCTTTTACACGATATCAACCACTGACATTACATTTATTTTTATCGCAATAAGCTTCCATTCACATATTCGAAACAATATATCACGGTCACAATAGTTACACCTTACTATCAAAGTTCATGCTATCAAACAACAAAACTAGCGGCCAAGAGTGTCGGTCAGGAACCAATCGGGCATTCAGATGCACGCATGCCAGAACTCACGCATCTAGTTGGCAGTCATCGATGGCAGTGGTCAGAGACCAGAATAAAGTCGGCAATGCCCGAAGTGGCAACTGTCGGAATCCGTGAATCATTCGGAAACTCCCTCCCGAAGGCACAGACGTCCGTTCATATAGTGCGCAGAGGGAGGACATGTCTGTATTCGCTGAACGCGTCCTTACACTAGTTGCAGAGGTAAAGGGGCTACAACGTGAATTTAACACAGCGCCCAGGAGAATGTTTTAAGAATTTATCAGTTGCAGGGGCGGAATTGGACTATTTCAATATTTAAATTCGTATTTAAATCTCAGCCCAGATGGACGGGCTTTATCCTACAGCTGGGTTCACACAGTGGTCAAAACCAAAGAGTTCGATGAAGGATAAAGGAAAAAAAACCAAGTAAAATCCTGAGCTTAAGGACACGCAGATAAATGCAATCCTAAAATACCCCAATGTTCCTAGCTGTGGGTGCTTAGGAAGGTTGGCAGTGTCTGAGAAACAAGGCGATGAGGGTTATTTAACTGAAATACAGGGTTATTGATGCAAGCCATAACTAGCTCCTCATGCATCACCTCATGCGTTGTGAAGAGTTTAATGTCCAGTGCGAAATCATGGTCAACCGGAGGGGCAACTCGCCATCAACACAGGGTAATCGATGTACGAAATGGTGGTAATTTTCTGTGTCGAAATGATGGACAGTCAACACATAAATCGTTGCCAAGGCAAGTGGCGGAAGGGAAAAATTAAATTAAAAAAAAAACAAAGTCACAGTTCGTAAGGCTCGCTGTGAAGTTAAGATTCATCGCAGTCCCAAGTTTTCACCATGCAAACAGTGGGCGCAGTATACAGAAGGTATAATGACACAAACAAAGATAAATCGTTGAGCCTAAATATAAAATTTCAAAAGGGGATGAAGATTGCTTCGCTATACAGAACCAGAACATGATATAACTGTGGCATGTGATAAAAGTTATTCATTCCTTCGTGACTAAACTATTTCCCTGCTCAGGAAATTTTAAGAACAAAACTAGAATGGTTGGGCATATAGCTATGCCTCGCATAGGCTCGCAGTCTCCTATAGGTTCCCTGAAAACACAGCCAACAAGGCGTTCTAGTGACGACCATCGTTGGGGTAAGGTGGGAGAACGACGGGCATATAGGGGATAATGTTGACAACAAGGGTGACTGTCCAAATAGTTAATCATAGACACAATAATTTAAAAAGGACACACAACCATTCAAGAGGGCATCAACAGGGTTAGTTTATGAAGGAGGTCATGCAACACCAGGCTGGTTCATCTAGCAATTATGTAAAAAGCAGCGCTAACTTATCCAGTGATTAGAATGAAAATTCAAGAAACCTTTCCATCATTAAAATTTCAAGGTCATGAGACTAGAAAATCAACTACCTACTCAATGCACATACATATCCTAATAATACATTCTAACAACATGCTATCATTAAACAAGGAAGCGTATCATTGCCCTTTTCCTGTTCCTAGTGTCGTCTGCACGCTCTGTGCTGCCCCCACTCGCCGACCGTCGAGACCACACCGGTACCTCCCAGCCAACGCTAGGGGTACTCTGCTTCCCCCGTAGCCCCCCGAGACGCAAAGGGGACACACACTATCAATATGGTACTCTAGCTCCCAGCTCGCCTCGCAAGGTCGAGCTACCACTCCTATCCGAGCTGGGAAATCCCAACTCCCCATAAGTAATCATTCAAGTCACAAATCCAGCAGCGTAACGTTACGCTAACAGCCGATCCCCTTCTTCCTCATCTTCCCTTTCTTTTATAGAGTTTTTAGAACCTCCAACTTTCCCTAAATCACATTTAAATAAAGTTTTAATAAAAATATTCTAAATATTCTCATTCCCACAAGTGTCGTCCATCCCCCTCTTTCCTCCAATAATTATTTTCTTTAAATTTATTAATTGTCTCATTTCCCTCACCCACCTAGAGTTGCTCCTAAATTTGCTCCTAGGTGTTCCTACATTCCCTTACAGGTTTAAATACTTTCCCTAAAATGAAGTTGCTAATTTAGTTCGTTTTAGAAGGTTTTAATTGCAGATTCCTTACTATGTTGACCTCGCTTTTTACCATAAGTTCCTTTCTTTCCCTTATTATGTTTCCCCCCATTCCTTAGTTTCCTAATTTTTATTATTCCCTTCTTTCCCCTTTTTTTATTAGGGCCAAAATGGCAGTTGCGCTAATTACTCTTTTCCTTTTATTATTAATTTGAAATCTTTTTACACTTTCACAAGATAAATGATTTATTTCTTCTTTACAATTTAAAACCACAGATTTTAATTAAATTTATACTCTCTTCATTTTACCCCAAAATTTTATGAAGACTAAAACTATTACTTAAGTGGTTTTTAGTTTAAATTTTTATTTTTATTTTTATAGGGTCTTTTCTTAAGGTTAGACAAAATTTTACCCTGAGAAGTTTTAGACTTAGGACTTAGATTATGAACTAGGTGACATTTGATTAGGGAAGTAGTTTAAGAATTTCTTAATGTGTTAAATGTCTTAGGGCCATCTAGGTTTGTTTCTTTATCAACATCAACGTGACGTGCCCTTCAGGACGCACCACGTGCTCCAAGGGTGCCACTCGCCTCTAGTGTTTCCTTTGCGCGACGTGCCCTTCAGGATGCACCATGTGCTCCAAGGGTGACACTCACCTCTAGTGTTTCCTTTGCACGACGTTCCCTTCAGGATGCACGACGTGCTCCAAGGGTGCCACTCCCCTCATTCATTTATTTTACGTGACGTGCCCTTTAGGATGCACCACCTGCTCCAAGGGTTCCACTCGCCAACTTGACTGATTGGTAGACATCAATAACCCCTGGAGTCAACACTCCACCAGGTGAACTTGTGGGAGACTAAGGGCTCTAAGGAATAAGCCCCCCACCTTATTGCACGCCCGTTAGAATCATCATGAGAGACTATCGCAGTCTGCCCTCACGGCATCATGGATCCTCTCGAACTAGGTAATCGTTAACCTATAGTTCGAGCCACGACGGGAGTGCTACTAGGCTGTGGGAGGACTGCTGTCCACACCTCTCCCTCAACCTCTCTGGAAATTGTGTGTTGCCCCTTTACTCCATATGTGAGTCTGGTCGGCAAGCTATCGTCAGCCTGCATCATCAACAATCATGTCAGAACATGTCCACATCATATCATCAAATCAAATGTAATAGCGCAATAAATAAATGAACCCAAATAGCACACTCCCTGACTCAATCCAGAGTCCAAGGGTTCCATCGATGCCTCTGCATCCTCAAGGTCCAAAACCCTGCACACTCAATAAAACTGAGTCAATAGCAACTGTCTATGTCAATGCAGTAAACATCATGTCATCAATCATAACGCATCATAATTAAGGACAAATGGTTTAATATCATAAAATTTTTGGATCACTAGTGAGAAAGTGTCCTCAAAGAATAAGTTTTCTCAGTGCGCCAAAGCGGGATGTTACATACACCCCCTCTTGGTCTAAACTTTGTCCCGAAGTTTCATTGTATAAATGCCAAAATAAAATTATCACAGTATCATAAGTCTATCTATCAAACAGAAATGGAAATTGTTGGTGCATATTATATGTGTCCTCCCAGGTCGCCGAGTGCGGACTATAACTATCCCACTGGACCTTGACCCGATCTACCGTTTGACGTCATAATTGTCAAACGCGATGATCTAATACGCAGAATGGCTCAGCCGTGAGTGCTCCCTTGTCCGATACCTGCAAGGAACTCATGTCAATCACATGTGTAGGATCACTAATATAATGCCTCAAAGCAGATACACAAAAAACATCGTGCATACGCCTCAAAGAATCAGGCAAGGCTAGGCGATAGGCCACGAGCCCCTTTTTCTCCACAATCTTGAAAGGTCCCACGAACCTAGGAGAGAGTTTATCTCCTCTTCCAAACTTGATCGAACTCTTATGCGGTTTAACCCGCAAGAGGACTCAATCGTCGACCTCATAACTACGGTCGACTCGGTGCGCATCGGCATAACTCTTCTATCGATCCTGCGCTTCCTTAATCCTTTGTCTTATGGTTTGCATTTGCTCTTCCATTTCTTGGATCGCTTCTGGTCCCACTAGGACCCTATCCTCAAGACGATCCCAACTCAAGGGCGTCTGACATGGTCGCCCGTAAAGAAACTCGAAAGGTGCCATCTTAATGTTGCTCTGGTAACTGTTGTTGTAAGCGAACTCTACTAGTGGCAAGAATTCTTCCCAACGCTTTTGTTGGTCCATCACGTACATGCGCAACATGTCTTCCAATGTTTGGTTCATTCATTCTATCTGCCTGTTAGTGTCCGAGTGATATGTAGTACTAAAGTTAAGTTGGGTTCCCAAGGCCTCTTGGAAACACGTCTAAAATCATCTAGTAAACACCGATCCTCGATCGGATATAATCCTCTTAGTCACGCCATGTAGCCTCACAATCTCACTGATGAAAACTCTCGCTATGTCAGGTGCCTGATACGTCGTACGCACAGGAATAAAGTGAGCACTCTTCGTTAGAGTGTCTACTACTACGAAAATTGAGTCATGTCTCATTGCCGTCAGTGGCAATCCAACAATAAAATCCATCGAAATGACCTCCCATTTCGATTCTGGAATGGCATGTGGTTGAAGTAATCCTGTTGGGTGTCTATGTTCAACCTTTACCTGCTGACACTCTAGACATCTGGCCACATAGTTGACTATGTCTGCCTTCATTCCCTTCCAAAAGAATAAGGGCTAAAGGTCTTCCCTCATCTTCTTGACTCCCGGGTGAGCCATGTAAACCGCTCTATGAGCCTCACTCAGGATCAACATCCTCAACTCGTCGTTTGGAGGTACGTAAATCTGACTTTTAAACCTTAACAACCCATCGCTATCAAATGAATATCCCTCATATCGTGGTACCATCATTGTGTTTTGTCCAATATAACCCTCGACCTCCTTGTACTAGTCGTCATCACGCTGTAAGGTTAGAATCTTTTCATGTAGATTCGTCTGAAGAGGAAACACCGAAAAGATGTGTGGCCTCCAACTCAAAGCATCCGCCACTCGCTTCGTCGTTCCCTTTATGTAAGTAATCTCAAAGTCGTACTCGCTAAGCAATTCCTACCAATGCCGTTGTCGCGCGTTCAGGGCGCTTTACGTAAAAATGAGTTGTAGTCCACAATGATCAGTCTTTAGTTCAAATTTTCGTCCAACCAGGTAGTGTCTCCAAACCTTTAAGGCATAAACGATGGCTAATAACTCCAAATCGTGCGTCGCGTAGTTCTCCTCATTCCTTCTCAATTTCCTCGAAATGTAAACAATCACTTGTCCGTCTTGCATCAAGACTCCACCTAAGCCTTCCTTGGATGTGTCTATGCATACCAAGAAGTCCGCATCCATGTCAGGGACCTTTAGTATCGACGCTATTGTCAACAACTCTTTAAGCCTCCAAAATGCTTCTGCGCATTTCTTGGTCCAAACAAACTTCTTGTTTTTCTTCTGCAATTCCGTGATCATATTTTCTATCTTCGAAAATCCCTCGACAAACCGTCGGTAGTATCCTGCTAAACCCATAAAGCTACGCACCTCCATGACATTCGTTGGAGCAGGCCATTCCATAATAGCCTTGACCTTGGCTGGATCCACGGCGATACCTTCGTTGGAGATGACATGCCCTAAGTAGTGAATCCTCGATTGATAAAAAGAGCATTTGGACAACTTCCCATACAATTTGTGCTCTTTCAGACACTGAAGTACCAAGCGCAAGTGCTCGTCATGCTCCTCCGTCATTCGAGAGTAGATCAAAATATCGTCCATGAATACTTGGATGAACTTGTCCAAGTACTCGCGAAACACCCCATTCATCAAACTCATAAATACTCCTGGGGTGTTTGTCAGTCCAAACGGCAAAACAGTAACATCGTAATGTCCAAATCTCGTCTTAAAGGTGGTCTTAGGGACGTCATCCTCCTTGATCCACAATTGGTGATACCCTGATCGCAAATCAATCTTGGATAACACCGTCGCACCCTTCATTTTATCGAACAGATCATCAATTCTCAGCAAGGGATAGTGATTCTTGATCGTAGCCTTGTTCAGTTGACGGTAGTCAATGCACAGCTTCCACGATCCGTCCTTCTTCTGAATGAAAATAACAGGTGCACCCCACGGTGACACACTAGGACGTATCAGTCCTAGGTCCAGCAACTCCTTCAATTGCATTTTCAACTCCTGCAACTCCGGGGTCGACATCCGATAAGGCGTCCTTGCTATCGGTTCGGTCCCTGGTTTCAGGTCTATGGTAAACTCCAATTCCCTCTCCGGCGGCATCCAAGGTAACTCCTCCGGAAACACGTCCACAAACTCTCTCACTACCGGAAGGTGCTCAAGACCTTCCACTACTCCCTTCTCGTTTAACGCAAGGATCACATAAAGCTTTCACCCCTTGTGCATACTCTTCCATAACTGTAAGGAAGAGATGAACCTCAGGGAAACTCCCTCGTTCTGTCCTACAATCACACATCTCTGTCCCTCGTCATCGATCAAGCTCAACCGTTTCGTCTTACAGTTGAGTATCACCTCATGCGATTCCAACCAATCCATACCAATTACAACATCATAAGATCCTAATATCGTGACGTACAAGTTGGCCCTTGTGACAAACTCTCCCAGGTTAAGGGCACAACGCGTAACCTTTCCTCCAACCTTCTGTTTGGCTCCCGAATCCATCTCTACGAAGCTAAACTCATCCTGTTCAACTTCCTTTACCTTAATCCTTTTTAGCGCTACACCAGAAATGAAACTCTCAGTAGCACCGGGATCTATCAAAACACTAAGGGTCTGGTCAGCGATGGTACCTGTCGTCTCGAGCACAGTCGAATGGTGCTCTGCCTGGCGGTTATTCAATGTTGCATGAATCTGATGGGCCTTGCCGCTATCTCCCATTGTAGTGGGTCTGGCTTATTTGGACACTCTGGTCCTCTCCATAGGACAGCCGCGCTGGTAGTGTGGCTCCCCACACGTTCAACACCCCTTCTTCGGTCCAGTAATCCTGGTACCCGAAATAGAAGATGACGGCCCACTGGCCTGGAACCCTGGTCTATTCTGCTGAACAGGCCTAAACTGCTGCTGCTGCGGGTGACACTGCTGTTGATGTTGTGGTCCCCGATAAGGTGTCTGCTGCTGAGGAAGCAGTTGTCTAGGTGTAGTGAAAGTGGATCCCCTCTGGAAGCCACGATATCTCAACGTATGTCTCGCTAGTGTCTGATGTTGCGGTGTTCCAGATGAACCCTGCCCTGCTGGTCTCGTTGGAGTCCTAGTCTGACCCCCACTGATAAGCTCCTCCTCTGCTATGAGGGCCTTCTAGATGGCATCTTGCAAGGTTTGAGGCATCAAATCCTAACCTTTGCACGCAGGCTTCCGTTAAGGCCGAACACAAACCGGTTGACCTTAAGTTTCTCTATGTTAAGGTGCGGGGCATACCGGAGCAGCTCCATAAAACGTGCCTTGTACTCGGGCACCGTACGACCTCCCTGTCGTAATGCATTGAACTCATTGAACTGACGCTCAATGAATTCCTCTGAAAGGTACCTCTCTCAGAACCGTTCCTCGAACAGTTCCCAAGACACGTCTTCGACGACCATGTTCATCTGCGGTAGGAGCATCTTCCACCATAGAAGGGCGCTCCCCTTCAATTGAAAGACTTCCATGTGAACCTTCATGTTGGAGGTATAATCATGAAGTGCGAAGCACATCGCCATCTTCTCCAACCATGCCTTGGCAGCTGCACCGTTCGGGGCACCAAAGAACTGGAGAAATTTGACTTTCTCGAGTTCACGATGAATACTACTAGTAATGGCCGGTGCGCGTGGTGGAACCTCAGCGGGTGCCGGCGCCCTGGCCTCATCTCTGTCCAAGCGGCTGATCAGTGCCTCGGACATGTGTTGAAAATATCTCATCATCCCAACTACATCACCAACTGCTATCTACTCCTGCCCGAGAACCTGCTCGTCTCCCTGGGGGTTAGACCCCTCAGGCGTGGATGCTACTAGAGGCGTCATGCCTCCTCCCCTAGCACCCTGTCGTCTGTGTTTGCACCCTTCTCGTCACTTGGTGATAAAATCAAGGGTGCTTACATGCCCAGTTGGGTCTTGCTGAGCATGACAACTGTAGAGGAAAGAGTTAGAGAAAACGAAACAAAACTATAAGCAAGAATTAAACTAAAACAAACTAAAACTATGAGGATATGGATAAAGAAATAACAAAGACAACAAGACCAATATCACCAATGTTTTTAGGATGATCAATTGATGAAATCAAAGCACAATGAAGAAAGGGGACTATGAGTCCCTTCTTCCTCCAAAGGAAGGCTCTTGTGCCCTCACAAACTTGCTCTCCTTACAATAAGAAAATGAAAATGATGGTGAAAGAACTCCTAGCACATCCACTCAATG
>ML776800.1:385698-397259 GCA_009831015.1 Picea engelmannii
CATAACATTACATGAAATTCCTTGAGAAAATGATGTTTCTTCATGGCTTTTTATAGCATTGCATTGGGTGATTATGTAACTCCTTTGAAGTGTGAAAAGGGGCTCTTTAGGGCTTCATTAGGTCTTTGACCAGCCTACCATGCAGATTCAGCTCAGATTTGGAGGTCAAATCAGCTTGGGAGCTGATCCATAAGTGGTTGGGAGGCTGGCCAATTCAATAAATGTGTCGTTTAGCAGGTGCACGGGTTTTTGCGCCAACAGCCGCGCATCGTGCGCGTTTGCGCACATGGTACATTCCTGTTCCACGCATGTGCGCGCGCACCAAACTTTTGTAAATCGCCCTTCAATTTTTGGTTACTTTATATAGTTTTTCACCCTTTTGGAATGCCATGTGATTAATTCACTGCCATGAATGACTTCATTACTGTTTGACGATGCTGATTTATTGTCGCCATGTGCAGACGAAATTTGAGTGATAA
Organism: Picea engelmannii; assembly: GCA_009831015.1. NCBI lineage: Eukaryota > Viridiplantae > Streptophyta > Pinopsida > Pinales > Pinaceae > Picea > Picea engelmannii. The sequence continues at coordinate 386,178 of ML776800.1, forward strand.
CAGATGCCCCCTGATGGATGAGGTTAGGAGCATACGTATAGCCGAAATCCATCAATGTTTCTTCTACTGAGAATGTTGTTGTAAGAGAGAGAAATAGTGGGATTGGTGAGAGAAATCCTTTGGAAGAGAAAGGAACTAGTAGAACCCGACCTTCCAAAAGGTGTGTAAAATATACAACTGTGTAAAAACGAGGCGGGCATGCCCCATGCTCGTGTTATGTAACTCTGAAACAAAAGATGACTGAAGTGTTGGTGTAGACAACTGCAGTGCCCTCGGGGGCGGTAATGATAAAGGCAGAAGACAATTCTGCAAAGGAACATACTCTGAAGAATAGGCAATGATCGCGGTAATAAGCAGCGACGATGATGCGGGCATTGATGGCCCTACCAAGTTCAGAGGTCTTTGGAAAATGACAAAAATAACTGCAATAGTCCCAAAGTAAGACCCACCATAGCATGAGAAAGTATTGGCATCGAAGGCTATGGGGGCCAATGACAGCAGGGAGAAATGGTGTTTCACCCTGTTCCATCCGAGAGTTCTCATTGAATAGAGAATGAGAATCAAGATACTGTCGCCCTTCTGGAAAATGGTGTTGATGTCGACAAAAGGGGGACGCGACTCCCAGAAGCAAAGGGCTTCATGGAATCTACTGAGGTGAGGAAGTGGAAGAGGTACATGGAAAAAGTCAAGATGTGGGAAGACTCAAGACTGCCCTTGGTTGGAGGATGTATGAGATAAAAAGTGGCCGCAACCGTGTAACAAGGTCGAGTGTCAGGGGGACGACAAGACTGTTGATAAGTTGTGCCAGAGGTGGGACAAGGTGAACAATATTCAGAGGGTGAAGGTAAGTGACCTGTGGAGTAATCTGAAGATATGGACGATGCCGACAAGGGTAGATGATAAATAATGCTCCAACCAAGGGTGACATGAGTTGCGTGTGGCCAAAAGAAAGAAAGGCGCCAACGGTGACGACCAAAGAAAATGTAATGACTGGAAATAAAAGGTGTTTGTACAATAAATAATGAATAATTTTGGGGAGAAATGTACAAATACAGAAACGGGTGCCCCAGTGTGAAATGCATGCCCCAGGGAGGGAAGAATTGTCTAGGAAAACTGATGAAGGGTGGGGGCCCCATTGGTGAGTTTCTGTATGAGGTAGGTGAAATGAGGGTAGGTTCACAGATGGGCAAACTGATTGTGGATGAAATGGAGGGTTCATGATACTGCGGAGGTGCAGGTACAAAATAGAACCATTAAGAGATAATCTGGGAGTCCAGGTGGGAAAGCTAGCAAAATGAGGAGAAGGAGTATGTGGTTGATTCACGACATGATGAAAGACTATCGGTACTCCCATCCCTAAATGGTAATGAAGAACAGCATGAGTGTCAAAAATTTCCAAAAGGTGCTATGAATGGGACAACTCATGTGGGTGAGAATGCTACCGGGTTATAGTACCGAAGATGCAAATGGAGGTATGGGTACTGCAGAGCCGGGAAGGAGGATCCTAAAGGCCAATATCAGCGGGTGTGACTAGAAAGGTAAATGCAATACAACAGGAGAGACTACATGCCAGTGCTGAATATATATACATGAAGGGATGATGTCGATGACCGATGAGCAAGTACCTGCGCACATAACAACCAAATACCCAAAGTGAACAATATCTGAAGAGAATCAAAGATATTAGCATGTATTTGACAAATGTGACAATGCGCATGCGTACCTGACCATGATATGAAAAAAAGGCATCCCGGAGGGCTCAGGATGAAAAGTGACCCAAGGACAGCTATGATGTAGGTGGCGGGACGCTGATCCCGTGGCTGAAGACGGTTTGAAAAATGGACACCTTGGGCTCCCAGAATGGTGAGTGGAAGTTTGGCAAAAGGTCTATATATAGCTGTAGGGCCCACATTACCACCTCATTTGTACCTGCTGCTACAGTGACTGGACGAGCAGATTGCAGAGGAGATTTGGAGTTTCAGGGAGGACGAGGCATCCTATTGACGTTGTGCGAGTAGCAGGTTAGTTGTCTGATCATCCTGCATAGAAATAGGCTTTAAATTTTTGGGCAGGGCTGGTACGGGGGGCCGTACAGGGGTAATTAGGGGATTTTGTCTAGGGTGTGGGCCCACATGCGCGGGCGATTCGGTGGAAGGCGCACATACGTGCGCACCTGTCCACCGAATAGACGCGCATGGGTGCGCGAGAGGGGGAATTTAAGGCGCGCCCGGGGGCGCGCCTGTGAATTGAACAAGCGCGCATCAGTGCACGCCTGTGGGTTGGACAGGTGCGCACTTGTGCGTGCCTATATGATGAACAGGCGCACTCAGGAGCACGCCTGTGTAGTGAACAGGCGCGCATATATGCGCGCCTGTATAGTGAACAGGCGCGCATGTGTGCGCGCCTGTGGGTGAAAAAACCGCACCTTTGAGGCAAGGTTTAAGGGTAAAAAATGAGTTTGTTTGATGTTGTTTGATGGGTATCTGAGCTGATATAGGATTCTATGTTGTTTGCAGGTGGCCAGCAGTGACGATGCCAGTGGGGTGGCGCGAGCGAGATTAGGCCTAGTTGCGAGAGGTCGTGGCCAATGATGGGCCTGGGGTGCGAGCGGCTTTAGCAACCTGTGGGTTGCTAAATTTTTTTGAGTGCCCGTTGATACGGGTGTAGGAGTACCTACTACAGTTCCTGCTCGAGATATGGAGTCCGGAGCTGCAATGCTTCCTCGTGCGAGGAGAGCAGATCCCCTTCACTGCGGTGGAGGATGTATACTTTCTGACTGGGCTCCCTTTTCGGGGAACGCCCCTACCGACAGAGCCTGTGCTGCCAAGGGATACACCCCTGGCCACAATTGGGGCCCGATACTGCTCAAGTGAGGACTTCATGTCTGGGACTGTGGTGAGTATCAATGAGATTGACTCTCTGGCTCATCGTTGTATAGAGGCGATGATTGTTCGTGTATACGGGTCACTTGTGACCCAACAGATTAGTGGTGGCCAGCTGCTGGTGTTGGAGAGGGTGGTGGTGGGCTGCGAGCCGTTCTCATGGGGGTTGACGCTACATGCACGGATGATCACACAGTTGGACCGTTGTCGGTCCACAGGTGCAGGAGAGTTTGCTTTTGTCTTGATCCTGGTAGCCTGGTTTTTGGACAGGGTGTCGATGCTGCGCCCGAGGGTTTTTCTAGAGGCGCCAGAGGCATGAGAGCCGCGCTTGAGGCGGTGGTCTTCAGTGTTGGTCCATCACGGTGGTGGTGAAGGTGGCCACTACTTTTCAGCAGAGGCGGCGCGGATTTGGCGGCAGATGCCGCAGGTAGTACTTCAGTACCCCTATGCTGGGGTTGACTTCTGGGGTGACCCGGACATGGTGTTACCTCCAGGGGAGGTGTTCGACCATCGAGGTACGTTTTAGCATTTGTGAATATTTGTGATCTTATGTTGTTTTTGAGATATCAGTCCATATATATGTGATATAGATGCTGATACGATATTTTGTTGTTGATTTTTGCATGTGCAGATGTGGCACCTCACGGGTGCGAGGTGGAGATGCGGCGAGCACCAGCTAGGCGAGAGCCAGAGGGACGACCGCGGGGAGAGAGGCGGCGGCGAGAGGATGTTGCGGGTCACCCAGCAGAGCCTGAGAGGGCGGCGAGGCGGCGTCGGTTTGATGACCCTGGTGCGGGGCCATCACATGCTCCTCCGGCAGCTGCCGGAGTGGACTTTGAGGATATACGTCGTCATCTGGAGACGGTGTTGCAGGACGTGCCTGAGGGCATGTGGATACGCATCCAGGATGAGGGGTTCCTAGAGCACTGTATAGGTGTACTGCCACCATGGCGGTCTATAGTGTGATGAGAAGCTGTGCTTTCTGCGATGACTAGTGGACGCCTGTCGCCGGGGTAGGAGGGTCCTGTGGGTGGCCCTCCTCCACTGCCTGGGGTAGGTGGTGGTGGGCCACCACCTCTTCCAGAGGGAGGAGCAGGTGGTGGTGCGATAGAGGCACCATGATTGATGTATATTTTTTGGTTGTATATAGGCTGGTCAACCGATTTTTGTACCGAGGTGCTGCACTGGCCTACGGATACATGTATGTTCTGTATGTAAACATTCGGATGGCCTGATAGGCCTTTATATATATATGAGTATACATATTTTGCGATCCTGATGTTGTTTACATGGGTTTTGTTGATGATGATGTCTATTCTATCTATAGGCTGTGATGGGATGTATGAGATGTTTTATGTATGTGTAGCTTGATGTGATATATGCCAATCGAACACCATGTTAGCTATGTCATCGGTTGTTTGATTCAATTGTCTTGGAATATGTGTAAATGTAATGGAATCAAAATGTCGAAATAACAGTTTAACTTGCAGGTATTTGCGAAAGAGGCACGGATCGCGTACACGGTATACATTGTTGAGCTGGAGAACGACTAGTTGAGAGTCGAGGTAGACGCTAAGGTGACGAATATGATGATGCTGGGCGTCGGCCAGGAGGCCAATGACAGCAGTGTACTCGGCTTGGTTGTTGGTTGCTGGCCCCAAACATATGCCGCTTGAGTGTAGCATTTCATGTGAGGGGGTGTATAGAGCCCAAGCCGCCGAAGCGAGATTTTGCGTCCACTGGCTGGCGCCGTCGGCATAACTGATGTGGTAGGCTAGTGGAGGAAGCATCTGTCAATAACATAAAGGATTTTTTTAGATGAGAGGGTAGGAGAAAAAAGATTAAAAACACTAGAAAAAGAAATAACCTAAAGTAGTGTGACTACGTTTAAGCATAAAATTTCTTGAGATACAACCCGTTGACGGGTTCTTTGAGCGAGAGGCCTTCGGGGGAGGCCAGGATGTATGCGCCTTTGGTGAGGCAATGTTGGATGATGTAAGGTCCATGCCAAAGTGATTCAAACTTGCCGTGGCCAAAGGTATCATGAGCGATATCATAAATGAGGACGAGGTCACCTTTGCGGAATGATCAAAGGTTGACATGGCGATCAAAGGTAGCTTTGGATCGTTTTTTAGCTGCCTCATTGTTCTGTAAGGAAGATCGACGATCTTCATCCAGCGACTCCAAGTTCAGCAAGCGCTACTCCATTGGAGCAGTGTCAGGTAATAGCTCAATTGCGGTGCGTAAGGTGGGAATTTCGCACTCGATGGGAAGAGTTGCCTCCACCCCATGGACTAAATGGAATGGTGTGAAACCTGTAGCGGTCTTTACTGCCGTTCGATAAGCCCATAGTGCAGAAAATAACATATGATGCCAATTGGTTTTATGCTTATTAACCATGTGCTGTAACATGGTCTTGAGGACTTTGTTCACTACCTCGACCTGTCCATTTGATTGCGGGTAATATGGTGAGGCAAAATCGTGAGAGAAGCCTAACCGAGATGAGAGTTCGACGAAGATCTCATTCTCGAAGTGTTTCCCATGATCAGAAAGAAGTTGGAGTGGTACTCCAAAATGGGATATGACGTGATTAAAGAAGAAGCGCATTGTAGTGTTAGCGGTGTTGTTGAAAGTGGGCATAGCTTCGGCCCATTTGGTGAAGTAATCAACGGCGACAACAATGTATTTGTGACCATTGCTAGAGGGGGGATTACAAGTCATAAAGTCGATTCCCCATTTACAAAAAGGGCCCGCAGTAATGACAGGGTGAAGAAGAGTGGGGGGAGATCGGGCTTTGTTGGCATAGAGCTGACATTGCTCACAACATTTCACGGCGTGAATGCAATCGTGAAACAAGGTAGGCCAAAAGTAACCGGCTCGGATAATTTTCTGAGCCGTGGAGATACCCGAAAGATGGCCCCCACATGCGCCGCTGTGGCAGTCATTTAAGACTCTGTCGGCCTCGTCAATTGTCAGGAAACGACGGAGGATGGTGTCGATGCCCAGCCGATATAGGATGTCTTCGATGAGGAGATAGCGGGGGGCCTGATGGCGAATACGTCGACGATCATATCGTGAAATGTGGTTACCAAAATTTTGAGTTCGTAGGTAGACGAGAAGGTCGCCATACCAAGGATCATCTAAAGCGATGAAAAAGAGATGTTCGTCAGGAAAGTTGGTGTTGACGGGGGCACTGGTGGTGTCAGAGGGGAGGGACGTGACAAGTTCGGCTAGAACGAGGGCCTTCTTACTCTTAGGTGTTGAGAACTCGAGGTCGTACTCCTGGAGGATAACAATCCATTGAGCGAATTTGCCGTTAACTTGTCGACAGCTGAGCAAATATTGCATAGGGTTGGAATCTGCGACGACCTTGGTGGTGCGAAGCAGAATGTAATGGCGCAGTTTCTGGACTGCGAGGAAAACTGCAAGAGAAAATTTATCTTCGTGTTTATACTTCAAGGGTGGTCCTGAGAGGTTCTTACTAACGTAGTAAATGACATTTTCATGATTGTCATCTCCGAGCTGGACAAGGACGCCGGCTACTGATACAGCTGATGTTGATACGTAGAGGATGTAGTCGCGATTATAGTCAGGTGCACTAATTAAGGGTGCATTTGACAGCACTGCTTTCAGATCATCAAAGGACTGTTGGGCATAGTCGTCCCAGTGAAAGGGGATGTTGTGATGTAGTAAACGAAGGAAACCATGTGTGCGTATGGCGTAATCTGGGATAAAGCGTCGAAGAAATTTAGCTTTTCCCTGAAGACTCTGAAGTTGCCATAAATTCCGAGGAGGTGGAATTTCGGTGATAGCTTTGACTTTGAGGGGGTCCACGGTAATATCGCTTTGGGAAACGATAAAACCGAGGAGGCACCCTGCGGTGACACAGAACACACACTTGAGAGGATTCAAGCGGATGTTGTACTGACGACACCGTTGAAAGATGATTCGTAAATCATCGAGATGCTGGGTGCATTTCTTGGAGCGAGCTGTGAGGTCGTCCAAGTAGGCAAGGATGATTTCAGCCAGATCGTGAAATATGTATGTCATGGCCCGCTGGAAGGTTGTGCTGGCGTTTTTTAAGCCAAAAGGCATGACACGATATGCAAAAGTACCCCACGGGGTAATGAATACAGTTTTATATTGATCGGCTGGGTGGATTTGAATTTGGTTATAGCCAGAGAATCCGTCCATAAAGGAGAGAGCCTCGTGGTCGGCGCAGTCGTCGATAATTTGATCGATGAAAGGCGTTGGAAAGTTGTCTTTTGGACATGCGTTATTGAGATCGCAAAAGTCTGTGAAAATGCGGATAGTGCCCTGTTTTTTGTCGACGGGTACAGGGTTGGAAACCCATGAAGTGTAAGCGATGGGGTAAATAAACTTGGCAGCGCGTAATTTGTCAATTTCGGCTTTGATAGCCGCTGCTTTGGCTGGGTGTAGCGGTCGTTGTTTCTGGCGAACAGGGGTGATGTCAGGCCAGGTGTCAATGCGATGTTCGACAATGGATGGGTCGAGGCCAGACATCTCCGTGTATGACCAGGCGAAAATATACCTGTATTCCTGGAAGAGGGCTTTATATGCGGCGATTTCCTGAGGAGTGCAAGCAGCTCCAATGATGATTTCTTCGACGATGCCATTTTTAATGGAAATGTCGATTTTGATGGTGGGGGAAATGTTGGCCATATTACCTTCTTCAAAAGTGTCAGGGGTAGGAATGGGATTGTTGAACCAATCGATAGGCCCGGATGGGATAAAATCTTTGGTTTCGATCGCGTAAATGGGGTTTTGATTAGGAGGCATGAGGGCTCCCTGTGGAAGGAAGAGTGTACGATGATGTAGTGCATCCCAGGGAGAGTCTGGGTGATGTAGCTCTTCCAGTATTTCCTCGTCCCTGTGAAAACGTCGGGAATACAAGGGGTCGTGAGGAGTGATCTCAGTGGTAGTGTGATTGCCCCCTGCTGGAGAAGCAAGGGGAGTGGTGCGAATAGATGGTGAGGGTTCACTCGACATGAACCATATATTGAAGTACTGAGGAGTACCTGTGGTGGTTGGGTGGAAAGTCTCCGTAGGGGAATGAGTAGGAAAGTTAGGGGGATTGCGGGGTAAATCCTCAGAGATGTCGTTTAAGAACCATGGAGGCGTTGGGAGTGCCTCGGGCTCGGGAGAAGTGACATGAAGATCCTCAAGTGACGGGGTAATGTCAAGTATCGCCTCTGCAGTTTGGTGAAGCAGGGCCAATTGACGTCGCCTGTATGCAAGGATCATAGGACACTGGTATGTAAAATGAGCTAGTGAATCGCAGAGAGAGAAAGGACATCTCATACGTTCATTGACTAAAGTAGTGACATAGCAAATGTCAGTGACATTGGACGAGGATGTAGCAGGGCATGGGTTGTTCTGGAAGTTCTGGCGTACAGCCGCTAATGTCTGCCGAAAGCGTGGCAGTGTTGGGCAATGATGAGTGTAATGGCCATACTCCGAACATATAGCACAAGTGTATTTGGTCCTCAACCCTTTACGACTGGAAGGTTGGGTGGTAGGGGGGGAACTAGCAGTAGTGACGGGTGTTGTGGGGGTTTGATTGGGGGGAATCAAATTCCGTAATTTAGGTAGGGATGGACAATTGTTAGTTTGGTGGCCCTCTTTCTCACATAGTGCGCAAGGTGGTGGGATGCGTGGAGGAAGTGGAGCGGTGGGATCCTTCTTTTTCCTTCTACCCCCAGCTCTGGCAGGGGGGGTTGTGAGTATGGGGGTAGTGGGGGTAAGTACGGGAATCGTCATGGGAAGTCCTTCCTGTGGGGGAAGGGATGGTCAAGGGACCATCTCTGGTGGGTGTAAATACCAAACTGGGATGGCTAACACCATATTAGGTAGTGTGAGCATTGCGGCTACCTGAAAAGCTTCAATACCTGGTGGAGGGTAAAAGAAGGTAATTTGGGTGAGGGGTTGGGGGAGTGTTTCCCAAACGGGATTACGCCCTTGAGGGGATGTGGATTCGTGGATTGTTGAGGTTGACGGGTGCGCAGGAGGCTCCTGCGGGAGTGGTTCTGTGACTATTGAGACGTCAGGAATGACTGAAGCCTCCTGAGGAGGAAGAGCATCCTATGTGTGAGTTTCGTTAGATGAGACGACGCATACTTGATTAGGGGGAAGGAGTGGGGGTGCTCCATGGTATGTCCCTAACAAGGACGGATCCTTAAAAATCCCAGGACCCATCTCGACGGGTGGGTATGTGTCTGGATTGGTGTGGATGAGAGGAAGAATGTTATCTAGGTTGGCAGATGGGTTAGGCTCATAATGTGAGACTTGGTCGATGGTCACGATCTTCCCATTGTGGGGGAACATCATGGTCCGAAAGATGGAAGAGGCTACTGCCTTCATAGCGTACATGTAGCTACGCCCGAACAGGATATTATAATCTAGCGGGGCATCGATAACTTCGATATCTATGAGGATAGTCTTGCCCCCAAGTTCAACGGGGACATTTTGGAAGAGCCCTTCAGGAGAGGATGGTTATCCATCATAAGCTCGTAATGTGATGGCAGAGGGTATGAGTTCCGGGGAACCGAGTTTCTGCCATACTGTTTTGGACATGATGCATGTAGAGGCACCTTCATCGATGATACACCGATGAACTGTGATGTTCCGTATTTTCACTGGTATTTGAAAAGCAATCAAGGCGGGAAGACGAGGTTCTCCGCTATCAAGATCGAAGGTGATGAGTCGAGTATCTGCAGGGTCGACTGCCCCCAAGGTGGAAAGTAAATATTTTCGTTGCGTAGGACAAGTCTGGAGGACTTCCAAGACTGACATGGCAGCTGGGGATTGTGCTAAGTCGTCTACCAAGCTATAGTTATGAGTGGCCCTGGCCTGTGGGTTGTGGACATTCCTGCGCAAGGGGATGCGAGGGATGCGAAGTGGTGGTTTGACGGAAGGGCGAGGGATCACCAACGAGGGTCTCGTCGGTGTAGGGTTTGTCTCTGGAGAGATAGGAGTGGACTCAGCTGGATACTGACGATTCCATGTTTGCAGAAGGATTTCTTCCTCACTGGTGAGAAGAATTGTACGCTCTGCTGGATTATGGGGGTTGTGTTATTTTCCCACTTGAGGTGGGGGATGTTGCGTGTCCTGTTGGGTGTTTATCACCCCTTGATGTGGGATTGGATTTTGCAGCATGGCGGAAGGGGGTTGTTGCACATATTGTTGTGGTGTCTGCTGAGGGGCAGTTTGTGCAGGAGAAGGGGGTAGGCTCCCATAGTCTTTCAACCATTTAAAATCAGCGATCTGGGGGAAATGGTGAGTGTAATGGCCCAATTCACCACAAAGGGCACAAGGGAAGATGGTTTTAACATTATTTCTCCCTTGGCATTTGTTATTATTGCCCCCTTGGGGGTTTTGGTTCCCTTGGTTCTGGTTTCCCCCATTGGGTTGGTGCTGTGGGGGTTGATTCCCGCCTTGACCAGGGTTGTTGTTATTCTTGTTCTGTCCTTTTTTCTTGGCATTGTTCGATGGGTGAGTTGGGTTGGTTGTGTTCAACTGTTCGAAATTTTGGTGTTGTTGAGCAGCAGAAGGTTGAACAAAATTTACCCCCGCATGTGGGTGTGGGGGAGCCATGGGTTGTGGAGGACCAGGAAATGGGAAGTATGGATTTTGGGGTGGTACCGGTCCATAAGGTACATAGGAAGGAGTAGTTCTTTCACTAGTACCATAAGCTGATGTTGAGGGAGTACCACAGTTTGTGGGAATAGATGGATGTATGGGAGGTGCCGGTGGTGGTCCACTGATGGGTGGAGGTATAGCAATAGGGTATGGTTGTTGATAAGGGGGTGGGGGGTAATGAGGAGTGCCCCCATATACCGACGGGTATTGAGGTGTTCCATACATCGGTGGTGGTTGGGGTTGTGGACCGTGGTGCGTGGTGGCACCTATTAGTCCGTCTGCTGAGTGAGACATCCCAGGTTTGTCTTGGCCAAATGGTACAGGTTTTGGAAGATTAGGAAGTACTGTGTATAAGTACCTCGACTGTGTGTAAATGAGGTCATACTTTTGGGCCTTACTGATGGCTTCCTCTTCGGACTGAGGGAAGGTGGAAGCGACATCCTTTCCAAGGAGAGCGACAAGTGATCTAAGAAACCAATCGAGGCATTGTTGCTTGGTGGTTTCTGCTTTACACAAACTACGTCGCCTACGCCACTCATGA
>ML776800.1:412511-464179 GCA_009831015.1 Picea engelmannii
TTCTTCAATTCTTGGAGTACTTTGATCCTGTAGATAATATTACTCAATGTATTCTCTGAAACTCCTCCAATTTTCACTCCTTGAATCCTCCCCAAAAAGAGGTTATAGAAAGAATGGTAGACTTTATTCAATTCTGGTTTGTTTAGAAGACCCAACTTGTACAACATGCCCCACGCTCAATATTTAACATCCAATTCTGAAACTCACAAAAAAGAAACTAAAGTCTGTACGCTTTCTAATGGAAGTGGTCCTACTTCATTTGGATTATGTATAAATACGTTATGACTATTTTACCCAGAACACCTATTTATTGACTAGCTTCAGGACTGGTCACAAACCCTATCTTCCATAGAATGTATCTCCATAATTATAGAAACTCAAGAGATGAAATTTTTACCAGAGGTACCTTGATATGTCTTCTCAATACGATAGATATTTCACCATCTGAATCGTTCTAGAAAAAAAGTTATAGAAAAAATGGTAAGATCACCTGAAAATAACATACCTTAGAATACATCACCAAAAGACTTCATCTTCCCTTGAAATCCGGCCTTGTTTTACTTATTATTCCCTCTGAAATTTGACTTATATCAAATGAATGTATAATGATGTTTATTTATACCATTTATGTCACTTCCTTTTAACATTAGGGTCGATCTGAAACTTTCTTATTTTGTAATTATTTTCTTTAATTATCTTCAGGGCCTACCTGTACAATTCACTTTGTCATCTTCAAAAATTCATTTCTCCTCAACCATGAGGATCCATGTGACGTGCCACATACCACCGAAAACAACATGATGTATACTATCCACCCTGGGTTTTGTATCTGCATGTGCATTTTCCTTCATGTCCAAATACCTTCATCAATCTTTTGGTCCAAAACCCATGAATAGGGTTGACATCAATGACAACAACCAATGTTCCAACAAAAGAATCAACGTAACAATTGATGGAACAGGTAGACAATAATTAAACGAAGAAGAAAATGAATCAATGGAAAAACTTTATGAAGAAGAAACAGAAGATTAAAAATAAGTATAAGGGGAAGATGAAGAGGATACGACAGAAGAAGAATAGAAAGTTCAGCAAGTGCCTCCAAAGATACATAGCAGACGAGTACAAAAGAATCATCTTTCAAATCAGATTATCAAAAACAAAGATGCAAGAGTTGAGACTAGAAGAAGAATCTGTTCACCAGAACAAACACAACTAGCACTCTCATCTACGATTGAACCAAGATGTTTTGAAGAGGCTAGCAATGATGAATTTTGGAATAAGGCCATGGATGAAGAATTGGATCAAATAGATAAAAATGACACTTTGGAATTGGTTCCAAGACCAAAGGATAAGAATTTGATCGACACAAAGTGGGTATACATGAATAAATTAAATGAAGATGGGCAAGTTACAAGGAACAAAGCTAGATTGGTATGTAAAGGATATGCACAGGTTGAAGGAATCGACTTTGAAGAGAAATTTACCCCAGTTGCCAGAATGGAAGCAATCATATTCCTTTTATCTTATACATTCTCCAAAAATATTAAAGTGTATCATATGGACGTAAAATCATCTTTTCTCAATGGGGAACTTGAAGAAGAAGTCTACATTGAAAAACCAAAAGGATTTCAGTTGTCCAAGAACACGAATTATGTGTGTAAATTAAAGAAGGCCTTGTATGGTCTAAACTAGGATACTAGAGCATGGTAATATAGATTGGATAAATATCTACAACAGGCGGGGTTTAGAAAAGGAAGCATAGACAACAAAAACAAGATCAAGGTAACTCAAGATAGTATTTTACTAGCACAACCACAAAGTGGCTGGTGTTGCGGCTGGTGAACGCCGAAAGTTATCTGGACGGACAACATTCTGGTGAATTGAAACGCACGGATAGCTAAAATGCACACAGAGTTGAGGAAATCCAAAAGTTAATCTTAAGTGTGGTAATTCCAAAGATTAATCAGTTAAACGTGGCAATCATATGGTGGTATAGTAATTTATTAATATGATTAGGTAAATGTTAAAAAGTAAACAGATTAACTGATGCATTCAAAAATACAAGGAAGTTATGAAGAGTAAATCACATTCATTGATTTGGGAGGACGACTAAGAATATTCCAACATTTTCAATTGTTAGCCATTAGATTAGAATTTTAGATTAAAAAGTGATTAATTGTGCCCATCTCCAATAGGTATACGCCTTTCGACGTAATTAATTGAAGTTTATGTTGATGATATTATTTTTGGAAGTATTGATACAAGTTAAGACATGAATTTGCAAAGGACATGCAAAATGAATTTGAAATGTCATTACTTCGAGAACTATCCTTGTTTCTAGGTCTTCATATACGTCAAAGAAACCAAGGAATTTTTATTTCTCAAACCAGGTATATCAAAGAAATGATAAAGAGGATCGAAATGGAAGATTGCAAACCAGTTATCACTCCCATGCAAACCAATTGCAAGTTGAGAAAAGATGATGATTCAAAGTCTACATATTAGAGGCAATACAGGTCAATGATTGGTAGCCTACTATATGTGACAACATCTGAACCAGATGTAATGTAGGTAGTTGGACAGGTGGCATGATTTCAAGCAACAACAAAGGAATCATATGTATCAGTAGTGAAGAGGATTTTCATATTTCTCAAAGGAATATAAGAGTTTGGATTATGGTATCCAAAAGGAAAGGATCTACCACTCATTGCCTACACATATGAAGATTGGGCAGGTTGCATTGATGACCAATGAAGTACCAGTGGAGCAACGTTATACTTGGGTGAGTGTTTAGTATCATTGCTAAGAAAGAAACAATCATCCGTATATTTATCTACAGTCGAGGCAGAGTATATTGCAGTAGCAACATGTTGTACATAGGTTCTATGGATGAAGCAAACTCTGACAAATATATAGGTTGAGTATGATGAGCCCATTCCAATATATTGTGATAATACAAGTGCCATCAGTATCTCAAAGAACCCGGTGATGAACTCTAAGACAAAGCACATTCCAATCACGTATCACTTTCTATGGGAACATGTTGTAGAAAAGAACATCAGAGTTGAATATGTGGGCACAAAAGAACAAGTCGAAGACATATTTACAAAACCACTTCCACGGGAAGCCTTTGAGTATCTTCGCCATAGACTTTAATCTATTTCTACTCCAAAATGAATTATTTTGAATGCTTATCTTATGTCTTATATGTACACGAGGAAGCACCATAAAGAGGATAGTTTAGGTTGGGAGATCAGACGAGTCAGTTAGGGGGAGAAGCCCCAGATGGAAAGATACATTTTCCATTGATGACAAAGGGGGATATATTTATTCGATGCAGAGGACAAAGAGATGGTTCCAGGGGGAGCGTTGGTCATAGATATGAACATGACAAAGGCATGGTTCTAAGGGCAGCATGAGTGATATGATTTCAATATTGCATCAGAGTTCTGCCATCAATGCCAAAGGGGGGAGAATATTGATTAATTGGGTTGGTTTTCATTAATGTCAACCCTTGAAAAAAGTCTGGTAGCGAATTTCGGTAGCACATGTTTTGGGTAAAGGACCCAAGTTTATTTGATGGATAATGGTATGAATTTTGATATATTTGTAGGTAAGACTATTCTAGATGGATAGTACATGTCATGCCATTTCCAATGGTATGTGGAACATCAAATAACTCCTCGCGGTTAGAGATTTATGGCCATGTGAATTTGGAGGACCCTCATGAGTCATCTAGAAGCCCCAAAAAGTCAAAGTGTTTGCAAAATAAATTATTTAAATAATAAAGTTAATGGAGAACTCCCTAAAATAAGGAATGTGGAATGCTACATGAAAGTATAAATAATAGGCAAGGCTCTCTCATTTAATCACACTTGAACACATTGAATATCTTTTGTTGTGTAAGAATTATTGAAAGTACTCATTGATACATCTGAGGTTGCGAAATTCTGAGTTAGTACGAAGAGTTGACAATGAAAGTTTCGAAATTACAACGAATACAAAAAAACCCTAATTTCTGAAGCATATGAGGGTTGACAGTGTATTAGGGTGCTTACATACGCAGGATGGCATTGTATTAGGGTGTGTAGATACATGGGCTGACAATGTATTAGGGTCTGTACATGTGGTAAATCCATGGAAATTTGAGAAGATCAAGATGCAAAGGTTCTATATTCTGAGATCAAGCTCCCAAGAAGGTCTACAGTGCTAAGATACATCAGATCTATCCATTGGCTCAAAAGGAATGTCTTATTTCTATGAATAGTTGGATTTTGATGTATGTATGAAAAATGGCTATGGATATTTGAGGATTCCCCCTAGAGAGACTAGTGGTTGCATGGGATCTTCTGTATAATTCATATCTATAGAAATACAGTGCTGGTATATTTATCATTGATACTTCTTGTTAAAGTTGAGGCACATCTTGTATTTCTTTGCATATGGATAAGGGTTTTTGTGGTACATGGTTGAGAGATTTTATTTGTGAAGTGGTTGACGTATTGAGAGGTTGAATATCAGAAAGGGTTTGATGACTAGATCATGTGAGGGTTATTATACTTGTTCATGATTACACACACTCATATGGCACATGACTATAGAGAGATATAGAGTTTTTGTGTAAAGGTTATGTGTGAGGATGCATGCACAGGGTACATTTACATTATGGATACAGTGACATGTTGCAGATCTATGTGAAAGAAGTTGCAGAGGGTCATAAGTTTTCAGAAAAAGAAAACCCTAGTTTTCAGAAGGCATACATAGTCTGCATAAAAGACAGAATGTGTACATACGCATGATGTTGCATAGATAGGGCGCGTACATACGCAGGTTGCAGAACTATAGGGCACATATTTGTTATATTTTGTTGATACATGTTCAATTCAAGTACATATTGATTTCAGGGTAGTTGTACAGGTTGGGTGCAGGTCAGTGGTATAGTTTTATACAATTGTACGGTGGTATATCTCACAGTTATAGTGTGATAGTGGTTCCATCATTCTACTTATACTTCAAGGCGATTGGATGGGGCAAGGATAAGTGGTTGTAGCCACCTTCCGATTGGAGCCAGAGAACATAGGGGGTTGTAGTCTCCTTCTAGTTATAGCCATAGATTTGGGGATTTGGAGCTTCCCTCAGGATGTAGCCTGAGAAACTAGTGGTTTGGAGCCTCCTTCCAGATGTAGCTGGAAAACAAAGGAATTTGGTGCTTCCAATGAATGTAATTCTTCAAGACATATAAGAAAAATCATTATGTGGTTTTCTCTTTCTTTGGGTTTCCACGTAAAAACACTTGTGTACTTTGTGTACTCTGAAAATATTGGATGATAATGCTACATTTATATAACACTTGAATTACATGGTTAAAAATAATTATATTTCTCTATTATTGATTCATCCCCCCTCTTAGTAATCCAACACCAATGACCACTCCTATGCAAACTAGTTGCAAGTTCATCAAAGATGATGATTCAATGTATACAGACCAGAATAATATAGGTCAGTGATTGGTAGCTTACTATATGTGACAACATCCAGACTAGATGTAATGCAGGCAGTTGGACAGGTGTCACAATTTCAAGCAGCAGCAAAGGAATCACATATCTTAGTAGTGAAGAGGATTTTTAGATATCTCAAAGGAACAAAAGAGTTTGGTTTATGGTATCCAAAAGGAAATGATCTATCACTTATTGCCTACACAGATGCAGATTGGGTAGGTTGCATTGATGACCGACGAAGCACCAATGGAGCAACGTTCTAGTTTGGTGAGTGTTTAGTATCTTGGCTAAGCAAGAAACAATCATCAATATGTTTATTTATAGTCGAAACATAGTATATTGCAGCAGAAGGATGTTGTACTCAGGGTCTATGGATGAAACAAACTTTGACAGATATACAGGTTGAGTATGATGAGCCCATTCAAATCTATTGTGATAATACAAGCACCATCAATATCTCAAAGAACCCAGTGATGCACTCCAAGATGAAGAACATTCCAATAAAGTATCACTTTCTATGGGAACAGGTTGCAGAGAAGAACATCAGAGAGGAATATGTGGGCACAAAATAACAAGTGGAAAACATCTTTACAAAACCGCTTCCAAGAGAATCCTTTGAGTATATTCTCCATTGAATCATAGTAATTTATACTCCAAAATGAATGATTTTGAATGCTTATCTTATATGTCTTATATATACATGAGGAAGCACCATAAAGAGGACAACTCAGGTTGGGAGATCAGTTTCAGGAAGACTTCATTCAGGGGGAGAAACCCTGAATGGAAAGATACCTTTGCTATTGATGACAAAGGGGGAGAGATTTATCATATGCAAAGGAAAATGCTTGGAGAAAGAGCACAAAGGCATGGTTCCAAGGGGAGCGATGGTCACAGGGGGACAATGAGTGATATGACTTCAATATTGCATTAGAGTGTTTCCATCAATTCCAAAGGGGGATATTGTTGATTATTTGGGTTGGTTGTCATTGATGTCAACCCTTGAAGAAAGTCTAGTAGCGAATTCTGGTAGTAAAAAGGTTTGGGTAATGCACCTAAGTTTGTTTGATGTATAATGGTATGAGTTTTAATATATTTGAATGTCTATTCTATATGGATAATACATTGCATGCCATTTACATTGGTATGTGTAACATCACATAACTCATCACAATTACAGAGTTATGGTCATGTGAAGTTGAAGAACAAAGTGGTTACAAAGAAGAAATTATTTAAATAATAAAGTTAAGTGATGAGTGTACTATAATTCAAAGTGAATACACAAGAAATTATTTAAATAATAAAGTGAAGTGATGAGCGTACTATAATTCAAGGTGAATACACAAGAAATTGTTTAAATAATAAAGTGAAGTGATGAGTGTACTATAATTCAAAGTGAATACACAAGAAATTATTTAAATAATAAAGTTAATGGAGAAATTACTATGTGGACAAGTGGTTAGAAGTGTTTTAGCCCTAAAATAAGGAAAGTGGTTTAAGATGGTTAGAAGATAAATAATAAAGTGAAATGATGAGTGTACTATAAGTCAAAGTGGATACAAAAGAAATTATTTAAATAATAAAGTTAATGGAGAAATTAATACGTTGACAAGTGGTTAGAAGTGGGTTAGCCCTATAATAAAGAAAGTGGGTTAAGATGGTTAGAAGGTAACCCCCTGAGGAAGCTACATGAAAGTATAAATAAGAGGCAACGGTCTCTTATTTAATCAACTGTTGAATATCATTGAATATCTATTTTGTGAAAGGTTATTTGGGCAGGTGTTATTGATAGAGAAAAGTGCAGTGGAAGAAGTGCGGCAGAAAAATCTTGGCAAGAAAACTGTGACAGAAAAAGTGCGGTAGAAAAAGTGCAACAAGAAAATCGTGGCAAGAAAAGTGAGGTAGGAAAAGTTCGGCACAAAAAGTGCGGTAGGAAAATCGCGGCAGAAACAATGCGGTAGAAAAAACGCGACAGAAAAAGTGCGGCAGGAAAATCGCGGTAGGAAAAGTGTGGCAGAAAAACTGCGGTACAAAAATCACGGCAGCAGAACACTACAAGAAGAAAAAGGTATGGTCTTCATATGTGTAGTGTTGAACTTATGAATCTAGTTGAGGCTTTTCCTTGTAAATCTGTTGGATGCCCTCTTGGAAGTTTAGGGCTTGTTGTAGAATGGTTTTGAGATAGATCTATTGAAGTATGTTGTCAGTGCACTTAATTTGATTTATTGGCATATCTTGTGGTGCATTATGAGAGACACTTGTTATTGGTATTGGTATATGATTGGCTTATGAATGATACATCCTTGAGGCTACATAAAAGTGACGTTATGGAACATTGTTTGATGTAAGGGTTTATGGTATTTGGTTATGGATAGCATGATGTATTGCTAGAGAAATTTTGATGGTTATATTAGTATATGTATTTGGTATATGGTTGAGGTACATGTTGGGTACATCGTTGAGACAAGTAGTTGATGAGTTGGCACATACATGAGGTGTATAGTTGATGATATTGGTACATCTTTATGAGTCATAGTTTATGTGTATTTGATGCATGATTGGTATGTATTTGGTGCATGGTTGATGCACTCATTGATGGTACAAGTTGAGGTATAGGTTGGTGCATGGTTGATGCACTTGTTTATGGTACAGGTTGATTATAGGTTTTTTGGACATGTTATTGTGACAGGTTATTTGTATAGGTTTGGTGCATGGTTGATGCACTTGTTTATGGTATAGGTTGATTACAGGTTGTTTGGGCAGGTTGTTTGTACAGGTTTGGTGCATGGTTGATGCATTTTTTTATGGTACAGGTTGAGGTATAGGTTGATGTATGGTACATGTTGGCACAAGTTATTGGTACAGGTTGTTATAGGTTGATTACAGGTTGATTGGTACAAGTTTACAATAGTATATCTCACAGTGATAGTGTGATAGTGGTTCCATCATTATAATTCTACGTCAGGGTGGTTGGACGGGGCAAGGATAGGTGGTTGTATCCACCTTTTGATTGTATCCGGAGAACACAGGGGGTTGTAGCTAGAGAATTGGGGACTTGGAGCCTCCCTCAGGTTGTAGCCTGAGAAACTAGGGTGTTGTAGCCTCCTTTTGGTTGTAGCTAGAGAATTGGGGAGTTGGATCTTCCTTCAGGTTGTAGCCTGAGAAACTAGGGGGTTGGAGCCTCCTTCCAATTGCAGCTAGAAAACAAAGGAATTTGGTGCTTCCAATGAATGCAATTCTTAAAGACATATAAGAAAAAGTATTTTGTGGTTTTCTCCCGCTTTTTGTTTCCACGTAAAACACTTGTGTACTATGCATGTGTGTGAAATCTCATTTGTTCATTTTTTATTTACTCTGCAACTATTGGATGATAATTCTACATTGATATAACACTTTCATTTTATGGTGAAAAGGGATTAGATTCCTCTATTACTGATTCACCCCCCTCTTAGTAATCCAACACGACTCACTTTGATGTAGAGATCTCGCCTTTTACTTGCTTGCAGTTTTATCCTTTATAGATGTATGTTGTGGTTGAGGTGGTGTAACCGCTGTAACTGTTTCTTGATTTTTTGATTCAGTAATTTTGATTAACGCCTTTTTAAACCACTCCTTAATGTACTCCCTTAACGATGTCATGGTAATTTCATGCCTAGTTTTAATTTCAAACAAATGATTTTCAAATTCCCTCAAATATATCTCTAATTGATGCAACGTGTCATCCACTTCATCATTCCTATTGATATACCGAACTAACCATTTTTCTACTTCATCTTCAGAAAATTATATAGTTTTGGTAAATTCATTAACCCAAGCAACTTTTAATGCACTAATTTGTCATGTTAAATATTCTTTGGTCAGGATCATGGTATCCATCAATAAATTGGGACCATTCAATTCTCTAGTAAGACTAACAAGTTTAAGAAATAAATCAAATTTTTTTATTCCTTAAGACACCAGTTTCATTTATCATTTCTCTTAATTCCTTGATTCTCTCAATAATTCTCTCAGTTTACTTCAGCCTTTGGGACTGTCGACCCTCATTTGCATGATTTCTCGTATTTTGAATTACATACAGATGAGGCTATCCTTGAAGCCATGACTACAGTTGCTATACCGTGGGATGACTTACACCGTGGTTTGTGTTCTCTTCCCTTTTGGGAGACTTTCCAAGTTGACTATCGAACAAAATCTTGGTCTGAGCCTAGCAGTGGGCTCTACATGAACCAATTTCATACATGAGTTGTATCCCCCTAGAGTCTTCTTGAAGCCCTTTTCAGACTCTATAAACATGAAAATATTTTCGAGCCATCTTGTTGTCCTTCACGCTTGCCAAAATCAAATTTGAAGGCACGTCTGTCCGACGATATTTTTCCCCTTTTTTGGTCTGGATGTTCAATTGTAAGAACAAAGGTATACTATAGGAACTTTGGTTCTCTAGAAGAGTATTCTCAGGTATAATTTCAACCCTTTTTCAGGCCTGAGGGACTAAATTTACGAAAAAGGAACCCCCACGGAGTCCATAGTTAAGCTCTTTTCAGACTCCCTAAAATCGAAAACATCGTCGAGTGACCTTGTTCCTTCACACTCGTTAAACTGGTCTAGAAGAACATCCCCTATAGAGTCCATAGTTAAGCTATTTTCAGACTCCTTAAAATTGAAAAGATCGTTGAGTGACCTTGTTCTTTCACACTCATTAAATCGATCTAGAACAACATCTACTGGCATGAGTTTACCCCTTTTTTCGGCCTGTAGATCAAGGAGGAAAAAGGTATGCCTCGGGAGATTCATCTCACCAGGAGATTTCTCCTAAGTAAATTTTATACTTTTTCAGGCTAAGGAGACTAAATCTAGAAAATGGTTGTGAGTCCATAGTTAAGCTCTTTTCAGACTCCTTAAAATTGAAAAGATTGCCAAGTGACCTTGTCTGTATCAAACTCGTTAAAACGCTTCTAAATAGACATCTGTTCGGTGCAATTTTACCCCTTTTTCGAACCGACTAGACTACTTTCAAAAAAGGTACCCCAACAGAGTCTTCTTTTATGTTTTTTCATACTCTCTAAACGTGAAAAAACTACCGAGATTACCTTCTCTAGGCTCGTGAAAAATACATTGAAGAGGGTTTATTGTGTCTTGATAACCTCATTTGCATCTCTGTGTCTTTGGCCTAATGTCAGCTCCATTTTCCTCTCAACTAAACCTTTGAAGCATGCCTTATATGGAAGCCTTGTAGAACTTTGCCTTTGCGACCTGACATCGTGACCCATGGAGGAATTTTCCCCGAGTGTCCTTTTCTTGAACATGTCTCCTTGCTATGAGAATTAGTGTGTTCCTTACGCTTGGAACTAGTATGCTTGCAACACTCATTCCTCCTTTGTAACATAGCATTATTTTATTCCTTTTCAATCTCTTTAAAAATATTGAAAAAAAAAAAAAAAAATCAAAAATACCCCAAAAAGAGGACGGGAAATATATTTTCATTTTATGGCAGCACAATGAGTCACCCTTGGACAAAACACATCCTTTCGTTTGTTTATCAAGCTTTGGGATATAATATGACCTTAGGAATTTTTTCTCGCTACATAGAGTTGTGTCCTCCTTTGTTTGGTTATTCTTCCAAACATATGGAGAGTTTGTGTTGCCTCACACATCGTATACTTATGTCAATTTCATGTTGCCTGAGTCTGATCATCTGTTGTGATATTTTCCAAGGGAAATTTTACCCAACCCGAGTCGGCCTTTCTACGCTTTGTCTCTTGACCTCATGCCCGACCATCCTGAAAGTCC
The DNA here is from genome assembly GCA_009831015.1 of Picea engelmannii. Classification (NCBI taxonomy): domain Eukaryota; kingdom Viridiplantae; phylum Streptophyta; class Pinopsida; order Pinales; family Pinaceae; genus Picea; species Picea engelmannii. The sequence continues at coordinate 423,794 of ML776800.1, forward strand.
AATCAAGTCCTTGTTCGAAATCACTGAAGCTCTCTGCCCGATCATCGAGATCCTCTTGTTTGTTCCCGACGAGCCATCTAATACCTCTAGGTAGTGAATTCATACACTCACATTACAGTCCTACCCGAGTTTTGAATATTTTGAATTTTTTTCTCAAGCTCTGAAGGCCTCATCTCCAGCCATCATGAATCATTTTCTTCTTGAAGATGGATACTATACATGTACATCTTTGATTTTTAGATATAGATTCGTTGTGTATTTCTCATGACTACACTTTATATAGTTATATGACATGGATATGCAGTGTATTTGATTGGAAACCATGATTTATTTCATCCCGATCATGGGTATGCCCTCCTTAGAGAGACAATTGTTATTTTTGCAGATGGCACCTCCAGAACTTTGGTCCCCGGCTCACTCGCTTCATACATTGGTGAATATTTTGTAATGTATTTCTACCATCAGATGCTCCTCTGACCTCACACATTAGGGGGCATCTGTTATAACCCTAAATTTCTCCATACATGCATACTTCACATTTGTCCCTCTTACTTGCTATTTTTTCCAAGCCATCACTGAGTTGCTCTTCTTAAAATCTCATTTTTTGAAGATGTACTCAGGCTTCTCCACTACAGACAACGTACATACTCAGGATGCTCCACTATAGCCCATGTACATACTCAGACTACTCAACTACAGGCAGTGTATACCTCAAAAAAGTTGCAAAAATTAAAAAGTTGCAAGGAATTCATTGAGATTATGGGCTATTGGGTAGTTTCCCAACTAATCCAACGCCTATAGCCCTTCACCCAAGCGAATAACCATCCTTTTGTCATATAAAAGGAGGTGTTGGGGAATCATTCCTAAGTCAATCATAAGAATAGTGAAACTCTACCCATTTCACAACCCCTCCTTGCCCCAAGCAATTGCAGCCACCTTGTGAGATTTGCATTAGAATTTCCCATTTTTTTCATTTTTCCTCCATCATAAGCCCATTCCATTTCCAAGAAGAAGGTTGAGAGGAGAAAGATACATGGATTTGAACTTGGAGCTTGGTGGAGAGGATCCCAGAATAGGTTCGAGGAGCAGTCATCGATCTTTTTGTAAGTAAACATTGTGATATCAATAAAAATAATACTTTTTCTGTCTTGAAATATGATGTCTCAATAATAAATAGGGAAATATTTATGTTTGATTTATGCTTTATTTTAACATTTAACCCATGATTTATATATGATATGCATGTCTGTATTTCCCTATTTATCTGTTTGTGAGTGTAGGTCAGCCTTGGGAGGAGGCTTGCAGTCAGCAGAGCTATCGAACATGGAAGGATCGACACCGGACGTGGAGTAAAAGGAAAAGTTACCGTATCTTTTCATTTTGTATTTCATGCATGAATGTGGGGTATATTCGGGGTAGCTATAAAAATTAGGAGAATTTTAGATGGTTAGATCTGCCTACATGTTGAACCCTAGTGTAGTCCATAGGGGGGGTTTTCCAAGCTCCAAAACAATAGAGCAACTGAACAAGAAACATATCCAAAAAGCTATGCAGAAACAGGCAAAAGGGATAGGAAGGTCTACAAACAAAATTACAGGGACACTCCTCCACCAAGAAGATTCATATTTTAGATAGGCCTCTTCAACTCCCAGGTATCAAACTATATTTTTTGTTTTATGTAATGCATGTAATAATTTTTTACATAAAGTTGTGAATTGCAGCGCTAACAACAAGAAAATTAGAAACTTTGAAATTCATACACAAAAGGGTTATCCAAGAAGGCCTAGTGAAACATAGAGAAGAAGTTACAACAAGTTTGAATATTTGAGCAATGAAGTGGAATCCTACAAATGTAACAACTTTGGCAACATGGCCAAAGATTACAGAATGACAGTCCCTCCTAGAGACCCACAACAGAACAACAACAGTCATAGACAGGAACCTCAGAAAAGGACATGGATAAGAAAGAAAAATCAATATAGAAATGAAGAATGCAAACTCTCTCTACGAGCCATGCAAAAGAAACATGGTTGGTATGTTGACAGTGTTTGTTCAAAACACATGTCATGTGATAGAGACAGGTTTGGATCGGTCTCCTTCAAAAATGATGATTCAGCTAAAATCATTGGAAAAGGTGCAGTCAGAATTGGGAACAAGAATACCAAGGCAGAAAATGTTCTACTAGTAGAAGATATGAAACATAATCTTCTAAGTGTGAGTCAAATGTGTGACCAAGGTCATATAGTTACTTTCGATTCAAAAAAGTGCGAGATAACAAAAGAAAGTTCATGAAAATTGATTGCAACTACTGCGAGAACTTCATGAAACATATATGTATTAAGTGAAATTGGAAATGAAAAGTGTTTCCTAGGAAAGGAAGATGAAAGTTGGATATGGAACAAAATAATGGGTCACATACATTTTTATAACCTTTTCAAAGTCAACAAAAGGGAATTAGTTAGAGAAATTCCCCAGATCATGAAACCAACCAACACTTTATGCAAGTATTGTCAACAAGGAAAATAAACAAAGACCAGATTCAAATCAAAGGAATATTCAACGACAAGACCACTAGAAATTGTGCATACTGATCTAGTTGGACCAAATACAACAAAGGGTTTAAAAGGTGATAAATACTTTATGTTATTAGTTGATGATTATACAAGAATGACTGTAGTTTGCTTTCTCAGGAATAAGTCAGAATATTTTGAAAACTTCAAGGTCTACAACGAAATGGTTGAAAATGAAATGGATTCAAAATTCAAATGCTTGAGATATGATAATGGAGGAGAGTTCATGTCAAAGGAATTTATGGAAACCTCAATAGAATGGAGTTGTTGAAAGAAATAACATGACAGTACAAGAAATGGCTCAAACAATGCTAATGGATTCCAAATTGACACATATCTTTTGGACAGAGGAAGTGCATACAACAGTTCACATTCAAAACAGAGAAATCCTCATAAACAACACTGACAAAAATCCCTACAAGCTATGGAAAAGAATACCAACAAATGTGAAGCACTTCATAGTTTTTGGAAGCAAATGCTACATCAAAGCAGAATATGGAAGAATGGGAAATTTTGACTCTCGTGTTGACAAAGGAGTACTTGTTAGTTACTGAAGTTCAAGGAAAGCATACAAGTGTTACAACCTGTTATTGAACAAATTTGTGGAAAGAATCAACATAACAATTGATGAAACAGGTAGACAAGAATTAAACGAAGAAGAAAATGAATCAATGGAAAAACTTTACAAAGAAGAAGCAGAAGATTAAAAACAAGTAGAATGGGAAGATGAAGAGGATCCGACAGAATAAGAAGAGAATGTTCAGCAAGTGCCTCCACAGATACCTAGCAAACGAGTACAAAAGAATCATCCTTCAGATAAGATTATCAAAAACAAAGATGCAGGAGGTCAGACTAGAAGAAGAATATGTTCACCAGAACAAACACAACTAGCACTCTCATCTATGATTGAACCAAGTTGCTTTGAAGAGGCTAGCAAGGATGAATTTTGGAATAAGGCCATGGATGAAGAATTGGATCAAATAGAGAAAAATGACACTTTGGAATTGGTTCCAATACCAAAGGATATGAATGTGATCGACACAAAGTGGGTATACATGAATACATTAAATGAAGATGGACAAGTTACAAGGAACAAAGCTAGATTGGTATGTAAAGGATATGCACAGGTTGAAGGAATCGAATTTGAAGAGACATTTACCCCAGTTTCCAGAATGGAATCAATCAGATTGCTTTTAGCTTATGCATGCTCCAAAAATATTAAAGTGTATCATATGGACGTAAAATCAGCTTTTCTGAATGGGGAACTTGAAGAAGATGTCTACATTGAAAAACTAGAAGGATTTCAGTTTTTTGAGAACACGAATTATGTGTGTAAATTAAAGAAGGCCTTGTATGGTCTAAACCAGGATCCTAGAGCATGGTAATCTAGAATGGATAAATATCTACAACAAGCAGGGTTCAAAAAAGAAAGCACATACAACAACATCTAGATCAAGGTAACTCAAGATAGTATTTTATTAATTGAAGTTTATGTTGATGATATTATTTTTGGAAGTATTGATGATAGGTTAAGACACAAATTTGCAAAGGACATGCATAATGAATTTGAAATGTCATTACTTGGAGAACTATCCTTGTTTCTAGGTCTTCAGATACATCAAAGAAACCAATGAATTTTTATTTCTCAAACCAAGTATATCAAAGAAATGATAAAGAGGTTCGAAATGGAAGATTGAAAACCAGTTATCACTCCCATGCAAACCAATTGCAAGTTGAGAAAATATGATGATTCAAAGTCTACATATTAGAGGCAATACAGGTCAATGATTAGTAGCCTACTATATGTGACAACATCCAGACCAGATGTAATGAAGGTAGTTGGACAAGTGGCATGATTTCAAGCAGCACCAAAGGAATCATATGTATTAGTAGTGAAGAGGATTTTCAGATATCTCAAAGGAATAAAAGAGTTTGGATTATGGTATCCAAAAGAAAAGGATCTACCACGTATTGCCTAGACAGATGCAGATTGGGCAGGTTGCATTGATGACCAATGAAGCACTAGTGGAGCAACTTTATACTTGGGTGAGTGTTTAGTATCATGGCTAAGAAAAAAACAATCATAAATATCTTTATCTATAGCTGAGGAAGAGTATATTGCAGTAGCAACATGTTGTACACAGGTTCTATGGATGAAGCAAACTCTGATAGATATACAGGTTGAGTATGATGAGCCCATTCCAATCTATTGTGATAATACAAGCGCCATCAGTATCTCAAAGAACCCAGTGATGCACTCTAAGACGAAGCACATTCCAATCACGTATCACTTTCTACAAGAGCAGGTTGTAGAAAATAACATCAGAGTTGAATATGTGGGAACAAAAGAACAAGTGGCAGACATCTTTACAAAACCACTTACACGAGAAGATTTTGAGTATCTTCACCAGAGACTCGAAGGTATTTCTACTCCAAAATGAATTCTTTTGAATGCTTATCTTATATGTCTTATATGTACACAAGGAAGCACCATAAAGAGGATAGTTCAGGTTGGGAGATCAGACAAGTCAGTTAGGGGGAGAAGCCCCAGATGGAAAGATACCTTTTCCATTGATGACAAAGGGGGAGATATTTATGATATGCAGAGGACAGAGGCATGGTTCTAGGGGGAGCATTGGTCACATATATGAAAAGGACAAAGGCATGGTTCTAGGGGCAGCATGAGTGATATGATTTCAATATTGCATCAAAGTGTTGCCATCAATGCCAAAGGGGGATATTATTGATTAATTGGGTTGGTTGTCATTAATGTCAACCCTTGAAGAAAGTCCGGTAGCAAATTTTGGTAGCACATGTTTTGGGTAAAGGACCCAAGTTTATTTGATGGATAATGGTATGAATTTTGATATATTTGTAGATAAGACTATTCTATATGAATAGTACATGTCATGCCATTTCCAATGGTATGTGGAACATCAAATAACTCCTCACGGTTAGAGATTTATGGTGATGTGAAGTTGGAGGACCCTCATGAGTCATCTAGAAGCCCCAAAAAGTCAAAGTGTTTGCAAAAGAAATTATTTAAATAATAAAGTTAATGGAGAACTCCCTAAAATAAGGAAAGTGGGATGCTACATGAAAGTATAAATAAGAGGCAAGGCTCTCTCATTTAATCACACTTGAACACATTGAATATCTTTTGGTGTGTAAGGATTATTTAAAGTAATCATTGATACATCTGAGGTTGCGAAAGTATGAGGTAGTACGAAGGGTTGACTGCGGAAGTTTTGAAATTACAACGAATACAAAAAAACCCTAATTTCCGAAGCATACGAGGGTTGACAGTGTATTAGGGTGCGTACATACGCGGGCTAGCAGTGTATTAGGGTGCGTACATACGCTAGCTAATAGTGTATTAGGGTGCGTACATGTGGGTAAAGCCATCGAGATTTGAGAAGATGAATATGCAGAGGTTCTATATTCTGAGATCAAGCTCTCAAGAAGGTCTACAGTTCTCAGATACATCAAATCTATCCATTGGTTCGAAAGGTATGTCTTATTTCTATGAATAGTTGGATTTTGATGTATGTATGAAAAACGGTTATGGATATTTGAGGATTCCCCCTAGAGAGACTAGTGGTTGCATGGGATCTTCTATATAAGTCATATCTATAGAAATACAGTGTTGGTATATTTATCATTGATACTTCTTGTTAAAGTTGAGGCACATCTTGTATTTCTTGGCATATGGCTAAGGGTTTTTGTGGTACATGGTTGAGAGCTTGTATTTGTGAAGTGGTTGATGTATTGAGAGGTTGAATATCAGAAAGGGTTTGATGACTAGATCATGTGAGGGTTATTATACTTGTTCATGTTTTCACACACTCATATGGCACATGACTAGAGAGATATATAGATTTTTTGGGTAAAGGTTATGTATGAGGATGCATGCAGAGGGTACATTTACATTATGGATACAGTGACATGTTGCAAATATATGTGAAAGAAGTTGCAGAGGGTCATACGTTTTCAGAAAAAGAAAACCCTAGTTTTCAGAAGGCATACATAGTCTGCATAACAGAAAAAACGCACACATATGCATGATGTTGCACATATAGGGTGCGTACATATGCAGGTTGCAGAACTATAGCGTGTGTATTTGTTATATTTTGTTGATACATGTTCAGTTCAGGTACATATTGATTTCAGGGAAATTGTACAGGTTGGGTGCATGTCAGTGGTACAATTTTATACAATTGTACAGTGGTATATCTCACAGTTATAGTGTGACAGTGGTTCCATCATTCTACTTATACTTCAGGTCACTTGGACGGGGCAAGGACAGGTGGTTGTAGCCACCTTCCGATTGTAGCTAAAGAACATGGTGGGTTGTAGCATCCTTCTAGTTGTAGCCAGAGAATTAGGGATTTGGAGATTCCCTCAGGTTGTAGCCCGAGAAACTAGCGGTTTGGAGCCTCCTTCCAATTGCAGCTAGAAAAAAAAGGAAGTTGGTGCTTCCAATGAATGTAATTCTTCAAGACATATAAGAAAAAGCATTCTGTGGTTTTTTCTTGCTTTGGGTTTCCACGTAAAAACACTGGTGTACTTTGTATGTGTATGATTGTTCACTTGTTAATTGTTTATTTACTCTACAAATATTGGATGATAATGCTACATTGATATAACACTTGAATTACATGATTAAAACAAAATATATTGCTCTATTATTGATTCATCCCCCCTCTTAGTAATCCAACACCAGTTACCACTCATATGCAAACTAGTTGCAAGTTCATCAAAGATGATAATTCAATGTATACAGACCAGAATAATATAGATCAATGATTGGTAGCTTACTATATGTGACAACATCCAGACTAGATGTAATGCAGGCAGTTGGACAGGTGTCACGATTTCAAGCAACACCAATGGAATCACATATCTTAGTAGTGAAGAGGATTTTCAGATATCTCAAAGGAACAAAAGAGTTTGGATTATGGTATCCAAAAGGAAAGGATCTATCACTTATTGCCTACATAGATGCAGATTGGGAAGGTTGCATTGATGACCGACGAAGCACCAATGGAGCAGTGTTCTACTTTGGTGAGTGTTTAGTATCATGGCTAAGCAAGAAATAATCATCAATATCTTTATCTGTAGCCGAAACATAGTATCTTGTAGTAGCAGGATATTGTACTCAGGGTTTATGGATGAAACAAACTTTGACAGATATACAGGTTGAGTATGATGATCCCATTCGAATTTATTGTGATAATACAAGCGCCATCAATATCTCAAAGAACCTGGTGATGCACTCCAAGACGAAGCACATTCCAATAAAGTATCACTTTATATGGGAACAGGTTGCATAGAAGAACATTAGAGAGGAATATGTGGGCACAAAAGAACAAGTGGAAAACATCTTTACAAAACCTCTTCCAAGAGAAGCCTTGAGTATCTTCACCATAGACTTAGAGTAATTTATACTCCAAAATGAATGATTTTGAATTCTTATCTTATATGTCTTATATTTACCCAAGGAAGCACCATAAAGAGGACAATTCAGGTTGGGATATCAATTTCAGGAAGACTTCATTTAGGGGGAGCAACCCCGGATGGAAAGATACATTTGCTATTGATGACAAAGGGGGAGAGATTTATCATATGCAAAGGAAAATGCTTGGAGAAAGAGCACAAAGGCATGGTTCCAGGGGGAGTGATGGTCACAAGGGGGACAATGAGTGATATGACTTCAATATTGCATCAGAGCGTTTCCATCAATTCCAAAGGGGGATATTGTTGATTATTTGGGTTGGTAGTCATTGATGTCAACCCTTGACAAAAGTTTGGTAGCAAATTCCGGTAGCACAAAGGTTTAGGTAATGGACCTAAGTTAGTTTTATGTATAATGGTATGAGTTTTAATATATTTGAATGTAATACTATTCTATATGGATAGTACATTGCATGCCATTTCCGGTGGTATGTGTAACATCACATAACTCATCACAGTTAGAGAGTTATGGTCATGTGAAGTTGAAGAAAAAAGTGGTTGCAAAGAAGAAATTATTTAAATAATAAAGTGAAGTGATGAGTGTACTATAAGTCAAAGTGAATACACAAGAAATTATTTAAATAATAAAGTTAATGGAGAAATTACTAAGTGGACAAGTGGTTAGAAGTGGGTTAGCCCAAAAATAAGGAAAGTGGTTTAAGATGGTTAGAAGATAAATAATAAAGTGAAATGATGAGTGTGTTATAAGTCAAAGTGGATACAAATTAAATTATTTAAATAATAAAGTTAATGGAGAAATTACTACGTGGACAAGTGGTTAGAAGTGGGTTAGCCCTAAAATAAAGAAAGTGGTTTAAGATGGTTAGAAGGTAACCCCTTGAGGAAGATACATGAAAGTATAAATAAGAGGCAAAGGTATCTCATTTAGTAAACTATTGAATATCATTGAATATCTATTTTGTGAAAGGTTATTTGGGCAGGTGTTATTGATAGAGAAAAGTGTGGCGGAAAAAGTGCGGCACAAAAAGTGCAGTAGAAAAAGTGCGATAGAAAAATCACGGAAAAAAAAAGTATGGCAGAAAAATTGTGGCAGGAAAACTGCAACAGAAAAAGTGTGGTAGAAAAAGTGCAACAAGAAAATCGTGGCAAGAAAAGTGAGAAAGGAAAATCATGGCAGGAAAAGTTCGGCAGAAAAAGTGCGGCAGGAAAATCACGGCAGAAAAAATGTGGTAGAAAAAACCGCGACAGGAAAAGTGCGATAGGAAAATCGCGGTAGGAAAAGTGTGGCATAAAAATTGTGGTACAAAAATCATGGCAGCAGAACACTACAAGAAGAAAAATGTATGGTATTCATATGTGTAGTGTTGAACTTATGAATCTAGTTGTGGGTTTTCCTTGTAAATCTATTGGATGCCCTCTTGGAAGTTTAGGGCTTGTTGTAGAATGGTTTTGAGATAGATCTATTGAAGTATATTGTCAATGCACTTAGTTTGATTTATTGGCATATCTTGTGGTGCATTGTGAGAGACACTTGTTAGTGGTATTGGTATATGATTGGCTTATGAATGATACATCCTTGAGGCTACATGAAAGTGACGTTATGGAACATGGTTTGATGTAAGGGTTTATCGTATTTGGTTATGGATAGCATGATGTATTGCTAGAGAAATTTTGATGGTTATATTAGTATATGTATTCAGTATATGGTTGAGGTACATGTTGGGTACATGGTTGAGACAAGTAGTTGATGAGTTGGCACATACATGAGGTGTATAGTTGATGATATTGGTACATCTTTATGATTCATAGTTTATGTGTATTTGATGCATGATTGGTATGTATTTGGTGCATGGTCGATGCACTCGTTGATGGTATAGGTTGGTGCATGGTTGGTGCACTTGTTTTTGGTACAGGTTGATTATAGGTTGTTTGGACAGGTTATTGTGACAGGTTATTTGTATAGGTTCGGTGCATGGTTGATGCACTTGTTTATGGTACAGGTTGATTATAGGTTGTTTGGATAGGTTATTTGTACAGATTTGGTGCATGGTTGATGCAGTTGTTTATGGTACAAGTTGAGGTATAGGTTGATGTATGGTACATGTTGGCACAAGTTATTGGTACAGGTTGTTATAGGTTGATTACAGGTTGATGGGTACAAGTTTACAATAGTATATCTCATAGTGATAGTGTGATAGTGGTTCCATCATTATACTTCTACGTCAGGGTGGTTGGATAGGGCAATGACAGGTGGTTGTAGCCACATTCCGATTGTATCCGGAGAACATAGGGGGTTGTAGCCTCTTTTTGGTTGTAGCCAGAGAATTGGGGACTTAGAGCTTCACTCAGGTTGTAGCCTGAGAAACTATGGGGTTGTAGCCTCCTTTTGGTTATAGCCAGAGAATTGGGGAGTTGGATCTTCCTTAAGGTTGTAGCCTGAGAAAATAGGGGGTTGGAGCCTCCTTCCAGATGCAGCTGGAAAACAAAGGAATTTGGTGCTTCTAATGAATGTAATTCTTAAATACATATAAGAAAAAGTATTTTGTGGTTTTCTCCCGCTTTGGGTTTCCACGTAAAACACTGGTGTACTATGCATGTGTGTGAAACCTCATTTGTTCATTTTTTATTTACTCTACAAATATTGGATGCTAATTCTACATTGATATAACAGTTTCATTTTATGGTGAAAAAGGATTAGATTCCTCTATTACGGATTCACCCCCCTCTCAGTAATCCAACATGACTCACTTTGATGGAGAGATCTCGCCTTTTACTTGCTTGTAGTTTTTTCCTTTATAGATGTATGTTGTGGTTGAGGTGGTGTAACCGCTGTAACTATTTCTTGATTTTTTGATTCAGTAATTTGATTAACCCCTTTTTTAACCACTCCTTAATGTACTCCCTTAACGATGTCGTGGTAATTTCATGCTTAGTTTTAATTTCAAACAAATGGTTTTCAAATTCCCTTAAATATATCTCTAATTGATGCAACGTGTCATCCACTTCATCATTCCTATTGATATATCGAGCTACCCATTTTTCAACTTCATGTTCATAAAATTATATAGTTTTGGTAAATTCATTATCCCAAGCAACTTTTAATGCACTAATTTGTCATGTTAAATATTCCTTGGTCAGGATCATGGTATCCATCAATAAATTGGGACCATTCAATTCTCTAGTAAGACTAGCAAGTTTAAGAAATAAATCACATTTTTTCCTTAAGACACCAGTTTCATTTATCATTTCTCTTAATTCCTTGATTCTCCTTAGCCAATATGCATTGATATGTTTCTTAAGATAAGGTATGTTTAATATAATTTTATATATTCCTCGTATAGTCCAGGTCATTAAGGGGTTCTTTATGATTTATTCAAGGCTAGTGATATTTTAGTTCGATTACCTAAATGGTTTCAGGTAACGAGATCTCATGCATTGTGGACTATACCTTGAAAGATTCCACCATCAATTCCTCATTTATCTACATTCTTTGAGCTTGAATCTCCTTGATTTTTTATGGTAAGGTTACCCATTTATCTTTGAACTTTTCCAAGGAAAATTCCAGGATCGACATTTGTCTCTATCATAATTTCTTCCATTTTTGTTTCCTTGCTTATATCTCCATCTAAATATTCTATTTGACCTGCCTTGATAGCATATTTTAAATTATTTGTCATAGCGTTCTTATAACACACGAGTATAACTAGATTGTTTGGTCTTTTGATCTTGTGGAATTTTATTTAGTATTTTGGAAAATTGCAAATTGAAATATTTTATTCTTTCACCTTTCTTCTAATGGATTTGGGTGAATTGAGTTAATAAAGTATGGTACACAATTGGGGGTGCGTAAATGGTCACAAAATTATCTTCTATATCATCAAAGTACGAAATTGACTGGGTTGGAAGAGACATATACTAATCCAGGTGGATATTGGTGGCCACCCACCTGTTCCAAATTCCAACTGGCTCATCTTGACAGTTTTCAGTTCAACACGTTTCTCTATAATGGGGACAATTCTTTGTAATTGTGGGTTCTACACTTATGGGTCTGTCTTGAATCCCCACATAGAATCCAGGTGGATATTGGTGGCCACCCACCTATTCCAACTGGCTTATTTTGGAATTTTTCATGTTAGTACATATTTTTGTACTTCTAGGGTTGTTTTGGGGATCTAAACAGTGTTTTCTTGTCTTTATATAGTCAAACTATATATAGAATCATAGTTATATGGAATAATGCATATTTGTCAAAAATACCTTTCCAACAGGCTATCACATGCCTAAAACGGAGATCGTATGCAAACGTTACGACCCTGGGAAGTTAATGTACTAACTTACCCTAACGAGGCCCACATGACTTTTGGCACTTCATCTCCTAGGGTTAGGTTTTTGGATGTCTAGGGATTTTTCATTCATTTTTATCATAAAAAGGTCTTCATAGCCTCATTTTAATCATCTTCTTGTAAATGAGCATAGTCGTCACATCTCTTCTCAGAGATAAAGCTGTCACCATTCTAGTGAGTCTTGCACTATGTATTTTTACAGTCTCTAGACATTTCTTTCATTAATAGAAATCATGTATTGTTTTGATTTCTTTGTTTCTGGAATTTTTTATGTGAGTTTCATTGTAATATATCTTCTTTGATTTCATTCTGAAAATAATCTGGATCAGTGGTATCAGAGAAGGCTTCTCTTGATCGTTTTTCAGTGCATGTCCCTAATGAGGTCCGAGTATAGAAAGTTGGGTCTCGAGCTTTTCTTATTAAGGAAAATTGATCTTGCACACCCAAGAAAAGATCTATGGTGGCAAAAAAGAAAAATGGTGGAGAAAAAAATTATATTAGCATGTTGCTTGAGAAAGCTCTCACGCAACAAAGAGATGAAATGATGGATAATTTTCCACACATCCTTCAACACTTGTCGATAAAAATAGGCACATCTTCATCAAGTGGAAACTTTGGAGGTACCTATCCCTTCAAGGTACAAGTTAATTTTGATATTCCTTTATTTGAGCGTCAGATAGATGTAGATGCCTTAGAAAAATGGTTAAATCTACTAGAAGGTTATTTCTTTGTTCACAATTTTTCCAAGAGGGGAAAGATCACCTTCGCACTTCGCAAGGATCTCCCCCATGTTAAACATTGGTGGAAAACTTACTGGGAGAAATGTTCCACACATAAATTTGGAATATATGGGGTTGAACCCACTTAGAATTTTTTTGTGGATGTGGTCAAGGAAAAATACTACCCTGTTGATAACTATGAAGAATAGTACATGAGATGGATGAAACTGTAGCAAGAGAAGAGACAACCCGTGTCGGAGTTCATAAATACTTTCCATACCTTGCGCACCAAGTTAGGTATCAAAGAATCTAAGAAACATATGGTCATGAAATACAATGGGGCTCTGCATAGGTACATCCAAATCGAAATGGATTTCCTAAACATCTCATCATTCAAAGCTTCCAATCGATATGTTGTCAAAATCAAGAAAATATTTAGGCACCAAAACAAATGGGAGTTCGGGTCTTCAAATCTGCAACAACCAAATCATGGTAAAGATGACCCTAACCAACAGCCTCCAGACAACTAGTCCAAGACACAGGACAAGAAGGGTAATGGAAAGATGAATAATGACATTGGGAAGTGGTGCGACTTCAACAAAATCCCCTCACAGAACACCGATGAATGTCACTTGAAATAGTCATTGGTGGCCAAAAATACAAGGAGCCAAACCCTGATTCAGACTTTGATCTAGAAAATATTGAAAACAGATAGATCATCGATACAGACCCCATTACAATTATCGCGACTGCAACAATTCAACCAGAAACAAAAGTAGATCCTGAAGAGGGGGAGAACCTCTTCCATTCATAGATGTGGGTAAAGGATACCCCGTTTCATTTCATTATTGATAACGACATTTAGAAGAATCTCATCTCAGTTGAGGTCATCAAATAGGTAGGGTTTTCGACAACACCACACCTGCACAACATCAGGTACCTTCACCAAGGACGATATCTTTCTGTCAGCCATCAATGTCACCTGTCCTATGGCACCAAACCCTTCAAGAATGAGGTAGTGTGTGATGTTTCCCCTTTTGATGTATGTGATGTTGTTTTGGGCCAACTATATATGTGGAAACGTCATGTTGTTTATGAATCTTGACCCCATAGTGTCATTATTACTCTGGGGGGTCAGCTCTACAAGATACCATAGGTAGTTCTGACTATTGTTCCACCAAAATAGTGCCGCAAGGTAATCTCTCATACTGCAAAATTCATCCTCTTCACATTTTGTTCAAATAATGCACAGAAGGCCACTACAATCACTATAGCCTCAACACCTTCTATCCAACATAAGCATATTGCAGAAGAGAATGCAAATATTATTCCTTCACCTACAATGGTTCCTACACAATGCCCCATCAAGCACAAAGACAATAGGTTGGTGGAACAAATTGAACCTCGCCAGCAACATGTTTGTGATAGTCTTCCACAGACCAAGCAACGCAACTTCTCCAACAAGGAACACAACTCACCAAGATTCAGATTCAAAAAATGATTCCCCTTCTTCCCTAGGCGCTCAACGGAATGGAGACCATTGCTTACTAAGGGGGGGGGATTGATCCAGGTGGATATTGGTGGCCACCCACCTGTTCCAAATTCCAACTGACTCATATTGACAATTTTCATTATAGCACGTTTCTTTGTAATGGGGATTTTTTTTTGAAAGTGTTGGATCTACACTTACGGGGATGTCCTGAAGCCCTACACAACATTCATGTGGATATTGGTGGCCACCCACCTATTCCAACTAGATTAGTTTGGAATTTTTCATGTCAGTACATCTTTTTGTACTTCCAAGGGTGTTTTGGGGCTCTAAATAGTGTTTTATTGGATTTCAACAGTCAAACTATAGATGGATTCAAAGTTTGATGGAGTAATCTTTGGTTCTTGAAAATAACTTTCCAACGGGCTATCACATTCCTAAAACAAAGATTGTATGCAAAAGTTACGACCCTGGGAAGTTATTGTACTAACTTACCCCAATGGGGCCCACATGAATTTTGGTACTTCATCTCCTAGGGTTAGGTTTTTGGATGTCCAGGGTTTTGGAATTCATTTTTATCATAAAAAGGCCTTCAGAGCCTCATTGTAATTATATTATTGTGAATAAGTGTATATGTCACATCTCTTCTCAGAGATAAAGTTGCCACCATTCTAGCGAGTCTTGCACTCTGTATTTTTACAGTCTCTGTACATTTATTTAATAAATAGAAATCATGTATTGTTGTATTTCTTTGTTTCTAGAAATTTGTATGTGAGTTTCATTGATCCAGGGGATCAAAATTTGCTCAAAAATCAAAGTTCTCGGAATTGCTTCAAAACGAACACGTGCATAGGCCTCGTCCTCATGATTCCAATGCAACTTGAATGGGTTCAAATGAATGTTGTATGAGTGATATATCGTGTTCTGTTCTTTTTTCCAAACATACAAAATTTTGTTGATAGTATAGTCCGTACAGTGCTGACATGGCAGGGTATGGTCCCACACGTGGCAGGTGACATGGACTGGCCATTATGCAGAGGTATTGAGTTGGTAGGATAACTGGGTAGGCTATGTGGCAAGGTATGTGGACCAGTGGATTGCTGACATGTGTCATTTATTTGGCAAGTAATATGGCACCATCCGGCCCAGTCATGGGTTGCCACATGGCACCCCTCTAGTGTATAAATGGTGGTGTAGTCCATGGGGGTCGAACCCCTGACCTCCAGGAACATGTTAACGGTTTGGCAGGGCCCGGGATACCAGCTTTCCCATGTCTTAGTACTTAACCATATATGAGTTTATATTTATTTGAATTGAAACTATGGTTACGTTGGCGGAGAAAATGGTTGGGGCTTAGCCCCAGCCCCCGGTCCATAGCACAGCATACGACCATTCCTTAACCTTTGGTGCAAAGGATTTAACACACCAATGGTCACGGTGCCATGCGCCCAACCAAGTGTCACCACCAAAACATACGTGGGGATGTGTGAAAAATTTTAGCCACAGGGGCCAGGATATGCATTGGGACGTGGCCATATGCCCCCCATGCGACCAACACCTCCGCTCTAAGGGGCGCTAATCGCGATAACCGTTCGAAAATTTTCCACAAATTGTGGGATGCATGTGGTGTTGGGATTTTGGCCTAGTAACACCGCGGGAGCTAGGTTAGACACACACATGTGCGAATTGGAGAACCAGAGACAACAAGCTTGAAGGGGAAATTTTCCGAGAAGATAACTTCTTCATTTTTTGGCCAAACCTGGTGCAGAAAGAGCCCAACTAGGGGTTTTTGGATGTTTTGGAGCCATTGGAGCTATCTATTTGTCATTTTGAGCACTTTAAAGAACTTTTTTTAAATCACTTTGATCAAATAATATAAAAGATCCATTGGAAGTTGGACCAGGAGATGTAGCCCAAGAGAGGGGTCAACTCCTTTATCATTTGTTGTGTTATGTGTTTACTAATGGATGTTATTTGTTGGTTATTATGTGCATCTTAAGTGTGAAAAATCTCTAGTTTATGTGTTTGCAAATTGATCCTTTTGCCCAAGAATACATAATTAACACTTACAAATAATTTAAAAGATACAAGGCTTCTCATTTTCAGATCAAGTTGGTATCATAGCATAGGTTTTTGAAGGCTTGATCATTTGCAAGTGTTTTATTTTCTGATGCTTACAAGGTTGAAGATCAAAAGAGGATAAGGCCAACTTGTAGAGCCAAGTTATCAACTGTCAAGAAGGAGAACTACCAAATCACCTCAAGCTTCAAGAAGTTATTCACCAAGTATGGCTCATGAGGAGAGTCATGGAACTCTTCCTTCAGAGGAGGAAACTTTCAAAAAATATTTCTATGATATGAATGATATGGTGAAATTTTTTTTTGAAGAAAGAAATGCAAGATTGCAAGGTGAAAGCTCCAACCCTCCAAATGGAAATGGAGATAGTGGTGATAAAAATCCAAATGGAAATGGAGGGAATGGTGACTCTCCACCTCCTTCACCTCCCTCTTCCACCTCTTCTACCATTTCACAACCACCTCCAAATTCTCCAAAATAACGTGGTAAAACTCCTCTACAAACTCCTTTGCTTAAGCTTGATATTAAGTTTGAATTGCCTATGTACAGTGGAGAGGTAAATGTTGAGAAATTGGATAACTAGGTTCGCCATATTGAAGTGTATTGTAGGATACAAAGGATCACAGATGATGAAACTAAGATTCATCTTGCTTCTTTAAGATTGGACAGTATAGCACTCATTTGGTGTGAAGCCAAAACTCAAGAGGACATGAAGAAACATGGTAAAGTTTTATCCTCTTGGAATGATTTTATTGTTGCACTTAAAAGGCAATTTTATCCATTAGGATACATGCATAAAGCTATTATGGATTGGAAAAACTTTAGACAAGCTAAAGGGAAAAATGTTCAAAGCTACACACAATAATTTACAAGAAGGGATTTGATTTTGCGTATAGATTTGTCTTCTCAAGAAAATTTACTCAAATATATTGGAGGATTGCATAGCTGCTTGAGGCACACAATATTTATGTTTAACCATACAAGTCTAGATGAAGTTTGTGTATAGGAAACTCATTTGGAAGAAAGAGGGAGGAATGAACGTGAAGAGGGCAGCAAGAAACCTTTTGTTCATGGAGACAAAGGAAAGAAGAAGTTCAAGGGAAATGGAAGAAATAATTCTTCAGTCAAGAAAGAGGGAGATAAACTCACATGTAAACATTGTTCAAAAGATTGCCATGATGAAGACCATTGTTGGAAACTTCATAATGAAAAGAGACCCAAAAATTTCAACAATAAGGGGAAACCAAAGACTACTGCAACCGTACAACATGATTTAGGTTTTGATTCGGGTGATGAAACAAAGATTACAGCCATGGGTTTTCAAGGTAAGGAATCTATTGCAAGTACTAGTTCTTCAAGTAGTAATAGCCTCAATGAAACTCAACAAGAAAAATAAAGAATAGATCTTTTCCACAAAAGGGTGATTTCAAAACATACCAAGATAGATACTCTTTTTGATACTGGATCTCAAGAAAACCTCATATCTGAAGACACTGTCAAGAAACTAAAATTGGAAACTACTCCACATCCTAAACCATACCCTCTAGCATGGATATGTGACAATTCCAAATTGCATGTGACAAGAAGGTGTCAACTTAGATTTTCCACCACTGCAAATTTTATAGATGAGGTAGAGCTTGATGTTATTCCTTTGGATATATGTGGTATTTTGTTGGGAAGCCCATACTTATATGATAGGAGATCCATATTTCATCTTCATGATAAAAAGTATCATTTGTTTAAAAATGGATTCGAGTACATTGTTAGAGAACATACAAAGAAGTTGAATTTGTCACTTGTAAATGTTGGACAAATGAAGATATTAGTCAATGCTAGTAAGAATCTTGTCCTCTTAATGATCAAACCCAAAGACAATGTTGAAAAAGAATATTTCTAATGTTGTGATTCAAAGTTGAAATATGATTTATATGTGTTTGTTAACCAATATGATGAGATGTTTCAGGAACCAAAGGGTTTTCTTCCAAAAAGGGCTATCCAACATGAGATACAATTGCAGCAAGATTGTCCTCTTCCAAACATTGGTATGTACAGGATGTCAGTCATGGAGAATGTTGAAATTAAAAAACAAATCCAAGAGTTGTTGGAAAAAGGGGTCATCATTCCAAGCACATATCCATGTGGATCACCAATTGTTTTAGTGCCAAAGAAAGATGGTACATGGCACATGTGTGTAGATTTCAGGGCCTTGAACAAGATTACGGTAAAGAATCATTATCCTCTTCCTAGAATTGATGATTTGCTTGATCAATTGAAAGATGCTAAGTATTTTACTAAATTGGATTTGAGAAGTGGATATCATCATATTAGGATTGTTGAAGGAGACACTTGGAAGACATCTTTCAAAACAAAGAAAGATTTGTTTGAGTGGATGGTAATGCCATTTGGACTTTGCAATGCTCCTGCTACATTCATGAGAGTCATGAATGATGTTTTAAGACCTTTTTCTTCATGATTGTGTAATTGTCTACTTGGATGATATTTTGATATTTAGAAAATCTTGTGAAGGTAATGTTATGCATGTAAAGCAAGCTATGGATGTCTTAAAGAAAGAAAAAAATATTTTTGAATATGTCCAAATGTGAGTTTGGAAAGACCTCACTTGTTTACTTGGGGCATATTGTTGGAGGAGGAGAACTGAAAATTGATCCCTCCAAGGTCAAAGTTATTTTGGATTGGCCAAAGCCCAACAATGTAACTGAGGTAAGAAGCGTTTTGGGAGAATCCCAATATTGGAGAAATTTTATTGCAACAAAAATCAATTGATGCATTGAAGGAGAAGATTAGTTCAGCTCCAGTTATGGCACTTCCATATTTGAGACAATCATTTGAGATCCAAACATATGCAAGAAATTATGCAATGGGAGTAGTCTTGTTGCAACATGGTAAGCCCATTTGTTTTCTTTCCGAAACTTTTAATGGTGCAGTGATTAACTATCCTACTTATGATAAGGAGTTGTATGCTTTGGTGCAAAGTGTGAAAAAATGGAAACATTATTTTTTGGGGAAAAAACTACCATTCACGGAGATCATCAACCATTGCAATATTTACAATCACAAATGAAGTTGCAACAAGCAAGGCACTTCATATGGATGGGTTTTCTACAACAGTTCCACTTGGTTATAAGGTATAAAATGGTCATTTATAACAAAGTTATTGATATTCTTTCTAGGCATATTGTTAGTCCTTCGGTTATTATTAAGCATAATTCTATCATGCATGAGAGATATGTTGAACAATATGATTTAGATGTTGATTTTAAAGAAGTTTATGAAACTTTATGTCATTCTAACCAAGTTGAGGAATTGGATTACCATGTGCATGATAAGCTTTCGTATCATCTTGGCAAGCTATGTATTCCACAGGGTGAGAGAGTCAACATCATAAGGGAAGCTCATTCTTCTCTTATTGCTGGCCACTTTGGGGTAGGCAAGACGATGGCTAATTTGCAAAGGTATTTCTATTGTCCTAAAATGAATGAAATTTGGGTTTTTATACTCGTAGCAATAGAAATTTGGGTTTGTATACTCCACTTCTGGTTCCTTCTCGTCCTTGGGAAAGAATTTCCGTGGAATTTGTAGGAGGTCTACCTATGTCTAAAAAAACTCATGATTATATTTATGATGTGGTTGACCGTTTCAGCAAAATGTGTATTTTGATGCCTTGTAATAAAACGACACATATATTCTTTCAGCATGTTTGGGTACATTTTGGGTTTCTTAAATCCATTATTTTTTATCGAGATTCTCGATTTATTGGAAAATTTTGGTCAAGTTTATGGGCACTCATGGACACCAAGCTGAAAAAGAGCATAGTTTTTTATCCACAAAATGATGGTCAAACATAAGTGGTTAATAAGAAAATACTGCGTATTCTTCATGGTTATTGCAGCAAGCATCCTAAGCTTTGGGATGAGCACCTACACTACATCCAACATGCTTACAACTGGGCTAAGAAATCTTCTACTCAAGCCTCTCCATTTGAAGCATGTTTTGGTTATTTGACCAAATATACTTTAGATTTTATCTTTGGGAAAGGCATTGCTATTGATGGTTAATATGACATTGATAGGGAAAAGAAGTTCATTGAACAAATTCAGTTGGTGCATCAAATGGTACAGGAACAGTTGGAAAAGAGTCAAGCCAAGTACAAGACAAGACATGACAAGCATCGTGTTGATCAAAGTTTCCAAGTTGGAGATGGAGTTTGGATTTACATTAGAAAAGAGAGGCTTAAAGGAGAAGGTAAAAAACTGAAACCAATTAGATATGGAACTTTCAAGATTCTTGAAAAGATTGATAACAATGCCTTCTGTTTGGATTTGCCTCCTTATATGCAAATGTATGCAGTTGTCAATGTTGAGAATTTGAGATTGTATGAGCCTCCTTTGATTGATGATCAAGGAGAACATGTTCATATTCTTTATATAGATGATTTATCGCCAGAATATCTTTTAAAACTGCATGAAGACACACTCCTTGATAAGAGGATGAGAAATTCAAAACGAGGGAATGTGGAATACCTTCGAGTTGGTCTTAAAGGAAAAAATCCAATCAAGGCCAAGTGGATTGAGGGTGGAAAGGTGAGGTAACTGTAACCTCATATTCAGATAGACTGAAAGTAGTCTTTTGGAGGTCCATAAGCTTCCCAATAGGGAGGAGTGATCTAGGGGATCAAAATTTGCTCAAAAATCAAAGTGCTCAAAATTGCTTCAAAACGTACATGTGTGTAGGCCTCATCCTCACAGAGTTAGGGAATGGATTGTATTGGTTTGAGTATTTCATTTATTCATATGTGACATATGATCGATTATATTATGATGTTGTTTATGGATCATTAACAATGTTTCGTTGATGGATGCAAACTGATGATTGCTTGCTAATGTGAATCACATGAGGAGTAAAGGGGCCATGCACATATACCAGTTATTGAGGGAGAGATGTGGCGATAGCCCTGTCACAACCTACTAGTGCTCCCACTATGGCTCAACTTATGGGTTAACAATTACCTAGTTATAGAGATCCATGATGTCATGAGGGTAGACTGAGACAGTTTCTCACGAAGATTCTAAGGTAAGCGCAATAAGGCATGGTCCTTATTCTTTAGAGGCCCTTCGTCTCTCATAAGGTTGCTTGAATGGAGTATTGACTTCAAGGGTTGGACAACTACCAAAAACATTCAAAGGGGAGTGACACTCTTGGAGCATGTAGTGCATCTTGAACGGAACACCATGTAATTAAAATATGAATCAAAGGCGAGTGGCACCCTTGGAGCACTAAGTGCATCTTGAAGGGCACGCCACAGTATTTAAAAATGTGAGTAAATGAATCTAGGTGGCCTAGAAACACTTGAGTGAATGTTAAACCTGTAAAATACTGAGCGTTGTCGAATTAATTAATTCATTAATGAATGAATTAATTAATTAAAGACTGAATTTATTAATAATAATCCCTAATGGTCTAAGCTTTTGAGAATAAAAAATTTAACTAAGCCTAAGACTAAGTTAATGAGAGGACACAAACTAAATTACAAATTAGATGAAATAAGAGAAAGGTAAATCAGTTTAAGATATTAAGAGAGATAAAATTCGACCCTTGCGCCAAGATCCACGCAGGATCGTTCTAAAATTCCCTTGAGCCGAAGTGGCTCCTTTGAATCCCGCTGGAACCTCCAATGAATCCACATGTCCTTTGTAAAAACTCACCTTGTGTAACTTGACACCAGGCGCAAGCTTTTCCTTCTCTAAGTGACCACAACCTTGTCTTAGCACAAGCGTCTTTCGTAGCTCGCATGTTCGCGAGTTGAAGACCCTCGACTTCTCTTCACCAAATGACGATACCCAAGGTGCGATGGGGTATGGATCCTTTACTTTTCATCACCCTCCACACGCAACTGTCAGCTAGGGATAAGTACTAGTGCCTCTCGCAACTTGCGACCTCACGAGTTGAAGTGTCGAATGTTTTCACTCTCCCTTTGCGAAACCCCGAGAGGTGATGGTTTATTTCCTTTTCGCACTTCTCGCAACTCGCAATATTGAGAGTTGGAGTGTTGAGCCTCAGTGCTCCTCCTTTGCAAAAAACCAAGAGGCGATGGGTCAATTGCGAGTTGACTCCTTCAATGCGGCGAGTACATGCCACCTGTCACCGCTTACTCCTTTCTCTGGGGTTAGTTGTTCCCACCCCCTGTCAACCTTGCGACCCCCACTTGAAGGATGTGTCACGCATTCACACGATCCCTCAGCTCTCAGCACTTCGCGATCTCACACATTGAAAAGAACCTCTTTCAACCCTTAAGTCTCCGATATGTTATAGCTCTACGGGGTTCTGATCCAACGGTTCTCTCATGCCTTGGATCCAACAATTGTTACTGCTCCCCGCTACTCAGAAGTTTGTGCAACCAAAGAATTCGGTCTATCCTCCGAACTCATGATATGTGATACCCCAAGAAGATTCATNCTTCGCGATCTCACACATTGAAAAGAACCTCTTTCAACCCTTAAGTCTCCGATATGTTATAGCTCTACGGGGTTCTGATCCAACGGTTCTCTCATGCCTTGGATCCAACAATTGTTACTGCTCCCCGCTACTCAGAAGTTTATGCAACCAAAGAATTCGGTCTATCCTCCGAACTCATGATATGTGATACCCCAAGAAGATTCATATCTGATGGTTCTCCCATGGCTTGGATCCAACGGTCTGGATCTCTTCCTCCCTTCTCGCAACTCGGGACTTTGCGACGCCAAGAGTTTGGTCTTCCACCTCCAAACTCACAAACCTCGAGTTCGCGAAATGATCCGACGACCTAAACTGACCACGATCGACGGTCCTCATTGATCCTTGACACCAACGAAATGGGTTCGTCCAACCCTTATCCACCTTGCAACTTCTCCAGATCCTACGGTCCTCGCAACTTCGCGAGTTCTCCACGGAGAATTCTGACAGTTCGATTTCTTCCTCAAGAATATCTGTGAAACGAGACAATGTTCTTTCCTTGACACTTAACCTTCTACGCGATAATTTTGCTTCCTCGTCTTCCTTTGAAGTATTTCAATCTCCATCCCCCTTTGAAGTGTTCAAAGGTGTTATTCCTCCTGAGCTTTAACTTGTAAACTTAAGTCTCAAAAATGACTCCTGCATGCACTCCTTGCGGCAATCTTTCAAATACTCCTAGGTATTTGATCTTTCGACTCTATGCACTTTCTGCAATAGTAGTCCTTCAACTTTTCAACTCTAGTTGATAAGTTTTAAGGCCTCAACTAGTCTGCACACACCTTGCACGACTTCTGTGTTTCACCTTCACTTCTACTGGAATGAGAACAACGGTATCCATTTTGATCTTTCTGAGATAAGACTCAGAACCCTTGTCAACGCACACCTTGCGGACACTTCACTGCACTCCTTGCAGGAACTTCTCTCAGGAAGAGACACAATTGAAACTCATCCTCTTTCTCTCTTAGAATTCATACATTCAACATGAAATCATACATTCAACACAACATAACATCACAATAAATGCATAACAGAGAGAATAAAACAACTATAAGCATAACATTCAACATATGTAAACATTAAGCATCATAGCACCATGAAATCTGAGTCAAAGCTTCATATATTAACTCAAATACTCTTGTACATGGGTTCTTCTCTACAACTCTCTGCTACAGCTCTATGCTAATGTTCTAATTGAATCTCATAATACAAAGACAAGGGTGTCTATATCTGTTTTCCCTCCTGCTCTTCTAAACTGTCTAATCTATAATTCAAATCTACCTACTTTCATTAATTGGGCTTAAATGCCTTTTACATTGATAGATGAGAGAAAATTGCTCACGATCTGGTTACACCAGTTCGATATAAATGCAAGTACACTTCTAGATACTACATTAATATCCACTTCTTAATCTTTCAAAAACATTTCAAAATGTGGAAAATGTGTGTTGCGCTTTTCCCAGCTAGCTTCTGCTTTCACACTCGCTTGGTTGTTGGCTACTTGTGATGCTCCTGCATCATACTCCCTCGCTTGAAAATTTTCATGAAATCTTGTTCATGAGCTATTACATGGTTTGTCCACGCTTCTGAATTTCTGCTTCATCTTCCCAACTAGCATCTTCAACTGGGTGTCCCTTCCACTTGACCAAGTATTCGAAATACTCTTTTCTCCTGGTCTTCCTGTTGACTCTCTTGTCAATTATACTTTCCATCTGTGGCTTTTCAACTATAGGAATTTGTTTGGTCCACTGAACCTTTATCTGCTCACCCTCTGCTCCTGCTTCTTCAGTTCTGTAAGGATACAAATCTGCAACATTGAATATCGGTGAAATTTCGATCCCATCGGGTAATTCAATATCATATGTGTTTTCCCCAAATTTCCTTATGACCTTGCACGGTCCAATCATTTTCATATTTAGTTTATTATATGTTCCCCTTGGGAATATTTCCTTCCTCATATGTGCAAGAATCATATCACCAACTTCAAATTGAAGTTCTCGTCTGTGTTGATCTACTATGTGCTTAAATTCTTGACTTGAACTCTGCAATCACTCCTTAACTCATTTGTGAAGCTCCTTCATTTCTTCTGCAAAGTCCTCTGCACTAGCACTCCTTAATTCAGTTTGTTCCACATCTTTCAATTCAGATCTCCCCTTGGTTGCATTCCATATACAATTTGGAATAAACTTTTCCCTATTCTTCTATTGAGTGAATCATTATAAGCAAATTCCACCTGTGGCAGAATGTGATCCCACTGACTGTGGTGTTCAGCCACTAAGCTCCTTATAAAATCTCCCAATCTTTTGTTCACGACTTATGTCTGCCCATCCGTCTGAGGATGGTATGCTGAGCTAAAAGACAAACTTGTCCCCAGCTTTTTCCATAAGGTCCTCCAGAAATGTCCCATGAACTTGGTATCTCGATCAGAAACGATACTCCTTGGTAAGCCGTGAAGTCTGACGACTTCCTTGAAAAAAAGGTTCGCAATATGAGTTGCATCACTGGTTTTCTTACATGGTATGAAATGTACCATCTTGGAAAATCTATCGACTACCACAAAGATTGAATCACATCTTCTTTGTGTCCTTGGAAGTCCCAATACAAAATCCATGCTCACTACATCCCACGGCCTTTCTGGTATGGGTAATGGTTGATATAACCCTATGTTTTGTCTTTTCCCTTTTTTGTGCTGAAAAATTCTGCATCTATCCAAAAATTTCTTAACATCTGTCCTCATCCCTGGCCAAAAATATGAGCCATTCAACTTTGAGAACGTTTTATCATGACCGAAGTGTCTGGCCAATCCTCCACTATGTTTTTCCTTTAGTAGGTTCTCCCTCATGGAGCATTTTGGAATACATAGTTGATTGCCCCTGAATAATAATCCATCTTGGATCATATATTCGTTCCATTGGCTTTTCTCCCTGAGAACTAGATTCTCAGATACCTCATACGCTTCCTTAAAATCTGGATCATTTCTATACATTTCTTTGAGGTTATCAAAACCCAAAGTTTTGACTTTGAATTCCTGCATAAGAAAACATTTCATGCTCAAAGCATCAACAACTTTATTAGCAGTTCCAGAAATATGCTTAGTTACAAAAGTAAAATTTTGCATGAATTCAACCCATTTAGCATGTTTTTGGTTTAGCTTCTCCTCTTGAGTCACGAATTGTAAAGCATAGTTATCGCTGTACAAAAGAAACTCTTTGGGAACCAAATAATGTCTCCATTTCTTCAACGCTTGTATGAAACCATAGAATTCTTTGTCATATGTTGAGTATTTAATCTTTGCTTCATTTAGCTTCTTGTTGAATTATGCAACCGGCATGTTGTCTTGGCTCAAGACCACTCCAATTGCAAACCCACTCGCATCACACCTGACCTGGAACGTTTTGTTAAAGTCTGGAAAAACCAAAATCGGTTGCTCAGTGATCTTCTTCTTCAGCATATTGAAGCTCTTCTCTGCTTCCTCTGTCCAATGAAAATATTTGTGTCTTTTCTTCACTGTGTCCATCATCGGTGCGCTGATTCCACTGAAATTTCAGATGAATTTCCTGTAGAAACTTTCCAAACCATGGAAACTTCGAACTTCAAACACATTTTTTGGCGATGGCCAATTCTTAATCGCATTTACCTTTTCCGGATCCATATTCAACTCACTCGTAGAGATAACAAAACCCAAATAAATGAGTTATGTCCTCATAAATGACGATTTCTTCATATTAATCAACAATTTCTCTTGTTGTAATCTCCTCATTACTGCAGCTAAATTCTTTAAATGCTCTGCTTTTGTTTTACTGAAAATTAATATATCGTCAAGATATACAATGACAAATTTCCCAATGAAATCCTTCAGGACTTCATTCATCAACCTCATGAAAGTACTGGGTGTATTCGTTAAGCCAAATGGAATAAAAATTCATTCGTACAGTCTCTCATTCCTCTTGAATGTTGTCTTCCATTCATCACCTTCCCTCATATGAATTTGATGATACCCCCTTTTCAAATCAATCTTTGAAAAAAACTTGGCTTCACTCAAGAAATCCATCAAATCTTCCATCCTTGGTAATGGGAATCTGTATCTAATGGTAATATTATTGATCACCCTTGAGTTTGTACACATCCTCCAACCTCAGTCTTTCTTTGGGTTGAGCACCGTCGAAACAATGCATGGACTCAAGCTCTCTCGAATCAATCATTTGTCCATTAAGTCCTGGACTTGTCTCTTGACTTCCTCATTTTCCTGCAGTGTCAACCTGTATGTGGCTTTGTTTGGTAAACTGGCTCCAGGTATAAGATCAATGTGATGACTTATACTTCTGATAGGTGGCAACGAACAAGGTAGTTCATCCACTACTATATCAGTAAACTCTTCTAGCAACTCCTGGATTTCCTCTGGTAAATCATCCACTCTTGTACTAGTTAAAACAATTCTAGGCCTTCTGACCACAATAAATTGTGTGTCTTCCTTCTTCTTAACCTCATTAAGAAGTTCCTTCCCACTCATGAGAAGTACAATTTTGCTCACCTCTGGTTTCACTTCTTTATCCTTAATCGGCAACAACATGTGCGTCCTCTTATTCTTCTCCAGGGTGTATGTGTTCTTTCTCCCATCATGAATCACATTTCTGTCATATTACCACGGTCTACCCAACAATAGATGACAAACATCCATGGGAATGACATCACATAATATTTTATCCTTATATCCTCCTATTTTAAATTAACTTAAACATTGTTTAGTGACATTTTCCAGATGTCCTTTTTGTAGCCACGAAACTCTGTATGGGCTTGGATGTACAACAGTCTCCAACTCTATATTTTCTACCATCTCTGTATATATGAGATTGTTTGTGCTATCGCTGTCTACTATGACTTTGCATAGTCTGTCTTTAGTTTTGCAAGCAGTCTGAAACAGACTATTTCTTTGGGTTGGGTTCTCTGCCTCTTTCTCTGGCTTCAAGAGAACTTTCCTCATCATCAAGGATCTTCCACCCTCAGCATCTTCTGCCTCAACATTCCTTCCTTGAGCTTCGGCAATGTGATTTTCACCACCATCTTTTTTCTTATCTGGGCACTCATAGGATTTATGTCTGATCTTTCCACAGACAAAGCACTTCACTTCACCTCCTCTGCCTCTTCCTCTTCCTCTGGCTTGAGGAAAAGTATTTCTATCAGCATACTGCCCTCTCTGTGAGCTTCCTCCTCTCTCATGTTGAGTTTGAGGTTTCTTTCCCTCTTCTTTAGGTCTCTGAGTTCTATCTTGGGCAATTGTTTTGCCTCTGGCTTGAATTCTACCTCGACCTCTTTGACCTTGCTTTGGGCTCAGCTTCTCTTCAGCCTTCAGAACCATCTGATAAGCATCTTCTACAGTCTGAAGGGTCATCATGCTCATCTCATCTTGAATGTCATATCGCAGACCATTCATGTACCTGGAAACTTTTTCATCATCGATTTCCCGATGACCTGCTCTGATGTTTATCTTGTAGAATTCTTCAGTGTATTCCTTCACTGACATCAGCTTCTGTCTCAAATTCTTCATCCTCTGAAACAAAATGATTTGATAATCCTTGGGTATAAATTTGGCTTTCATCTTTGCAACCATTCTATCCCAGCTCTTGATTTTCTGCTTTCCCTTGCAGCGTATGTCATCTTGCAGCTCATCCCACCATAATGCTGCATGCCCTTTAAGTCTAGTGATGGCATGTTTCACTTTCTTTTCTTCCTCGACATCCTCATAGTCAAAGTATTTATCTAGACCTCTAATCCAGTATAGAAGCTCTTCAACATCCAAGTTTCCTTCATACACTGGAATGTCCATTTTTGCTCTGGCACCTATCCTTGCAACAACCCTGAATAGGCGTTCATCTGTAGCATCTTCGACTACAACTACTTCTCCTTCGTGTCCAGCTTCATTTTCACTTTCATCTTCGCTGATATCCCCGGTGCCAACTGTGCGCCTCTGTGTTGTCTCCATGGCATCAAAACTAGCATGTAACTCTTGCATTTCTCTTTCCACTGCTGGATCAAGCATTGGCATTGGCCTGTTTCATCTCCTTGGTGGCATGGCTGTAAAATGTTCCTCTTTTCTTCGCTACAGAAATCAAAGAAAATTTTCTATGCTCTGATACCACAATTATGTAGACCCTAACCCTCGAGCCAAGATCCATGCAGGATCATTATAAAATTCCCTTGAGGTGAAGTGGCTCCTTTGATTCCCACTGGAACCTCCAACGAATCCACAGGTCCTTTGTAAAAACTCATCCTGTGTAACTTGACACCAAGCGCGAGATTTTCCTTCTCTAAGCGACCACAACTTTGTCTTAGCGCAAGCGTCTTTCGCAGCTCACGTGTTCGCGAGTTGAAGACCCTCGACTTCTCTTCACCAAACGTCGATACCCGAGGTGCGATGGGGTATGGCTCCTTTCCTTGTCAGTGCCCTCCACACGTAACCATTGGCTAGGGATAAGTACTAGCGCCTCTTGCAACTCGCGACCTCATGAGTTGGAGTGTCAAACTTTTGCACTCTCCCTTTGCGAAACCCCTAGAGGCGATGGTTGATTTCCTTTTCGCACTTCTCGCAACTCGTAATCTCACGAGTTGGAGTGTTGAACCTCCATGCTCCTCCTTTGCGAAAACCTGAGAGGCGATGGGTCAATTGTGAGTTGACTCCTTCAATGGAGCGAGTACATGCCACCTGTCACTGCTTACACCTTTCTCTAGGGTTAGTTTTTCCTGCCACCTATCAATCTTATGGCCCCCACTTGACGAATGTGTCACGCATTCACACGAGCCCTCAGATCTTGACACTTTGTGATCTCGCACATTGAAAAGAACCTCTTTCAACCCCTAAGTCTCCGATACGCGATAGCTCTATGGGGTTCTGATCCAACGGTTCTCTCGTGCCTTGGATCCAACGGTTGTTCCTTCTCCTCGCTACTCAGATCTGACAGTTCTCCTGCAGCTTGGATCCAACGGTCTGGATCTCTTCCTACCTTATCGCAACTCAGGACTTCATGACCCCAAGAGTTTGGTCTTCCACCTCCAAACTCACGAACCCCGAGTTCGCGAAATGATCCGACGACCTAAACTGACCACGATCGATGGTCCTCGTTGATCCTTGACACCAACAAAATGGGTTTTTGAAACCCTTATCCACTCTGCAACTTCTCCAGATCCTACGATCCTCGCAACTTCACGAGTTCTCCATGGAGAATTTCAACCGTTCGATTTCTTCCTCAAGAATCTCTGTGAAACGAGACAATGTTCTTTCTCCGACACTTAACCTTCTGCGCGATAATTTTTCTTCCTCAGCTCCCTTTGAAGTATTTTTATCTCCATCCTCCTTTGAAGTGTTCAAAGGTGTTATCCCTCCTGAGCTTTAACTTGTAAACTTAAGTCTCAAAAAGGACTCCTGCACGCACTCCTTGCGGCAATCTTTCAAATACTCCTGGGTATTTGATCTTTCAACTCTGTACACTTTCTGCAATAGCAGGGCTTCAACCTTTCAACCCTAGTTGATAAGTTCTAAGGCCTTGACTAGCCTACGCACACCTTGCATAGCTTCTGTGTTTCACTTGCACTTCTGCTGGAATGAGAACAATGGTATCCCTTCTGAGCTTTCTGAGATAAGACTCAGAACCCTTGTCAACACACACCTTGCAGACGCTTCACTGCACTCCTTGCAGGAACTTTTCTCAGAAAGAGAAACAATTGAAACTCATCCTCTTTCTCTCTCATACTTCATACATTCAACATGAAATCATACATTCAACACAACATAGCATCACAATAAATGCATAACAGAGAGAATAAAACAACTGTAAGCATACCATTCAACATATGTAAATAGTAAGCATCATAACACCATGAAATCTGAGTCAAAACTTCATATATTAACTCAAATACTCATGTACATGGGTTCTTCTCTACAACTCTCTACTACAACTCTATGCTAATGTTTTAATTGAATCTCATAATACAAAGACAACAGTGTCTATATCTTTTTTCCCTCTTTCTCTTCTAAACTGTCTAATCTATAATTCAAATCTACCTACTTTCATTAATTGGGCTTAAATGGCTTTTACATTGACAGATGAGAGAAAATCGCTCACGATCTGGTTATAATAGTCCGATATAAATGCAAGTACACTTCTAGCTACTACATTAATATCCACTTCTTAATCTTTCAAAAACATTTCAAAACGTGGAAAATGTGTGCTGCGCTTTTCCCAGTTGGATTATGCTTTCACGCTTGCTGGGTTGTTGGCTGCTTGCGATGCTCCTGCATCACATGGTCCTTATTCCTTAGAGGCCCTTCATCTCTCACAAGGTCATGTGAATGGAGTATTGACTTCAAGGGTTGAACAACTACCAAAAACATTCAAAGGGGAGTGACACTCTTGGAGCACGTAGTGCATCTTGAAGGGCACGCCTTGTAATTAAAATATGAATCAAAGGCGAGTGGCACCCTTGGCGCACTGAGTGCATCTTGAAGGGCACGTCGCGGTATTTAAACATGTGAGTGAATGAATCTAGGTGGCCTAGAAAAACTTGAGTGAATGATAAACCTGTAAAATATTGAGCATTGTTGAATTAATTAATTCATTAATGAATGAATGAATTAATTAAAGACTAAATTTATTAATCATAATCCCTAATGGTCTAAGCTTTTGAGAATAAAAAATTTAACTAAGCCTAAGACTAAGTTAATGAGAGGACACAAACTAAATTACAAATTAGATGAAATAAGAAAAAGGTAAATCAATTTAAGATATTAAGAGAGATAAAATAAATCTAAAAAAATTATGCAATACACATGTATGCATAAAATACCAAATTAGAAATTAAAATAAGAAAGGAATAAAGCGTACAAGAATGTGTAAGCATAGAAAGGTATCTAGAGTCTAGTCTAACTAGAGAACATTCCTATTTTAACTAAACTCCATTTTAGAAAGGCGCCAGTCATAAATGGGAAATAAAGGGAACAAAGGGACAACTAGGAGTGATTTTAGGAGCATTTTTAGGATGGGTGAGGGAAATTGACTCTTAATTAAATTAAATTGTGGATTTATTTGTGCAACTAAGGGAACGGGTGACAAGTGTATGGGGGGAATAATTCCTAATTAAATTTAAAAAAAAAAAAAATTAAATGTGCAAATGGTAAGTTGTCACTAAGGAAATTCTATAAAACAAATGGTTGAGAGGAGGAATGGATGACACGGGTTATGAGTAAGGTTATGTTGCAGAAATTCTAACTAGTTTTACTTGTGAGAGTTGAGATACCCATCCTGGGAGAGAGAGTGGTTGCTCTACCTTGTGAGGCAAGATGGGAGCTAGAGTGAGTTATGGTTGTGTGTGTGGCCCCTTTGCGGCTCGGGGGATAAGGGGGAAGACGAGTACCCCTATAGGGTGTTGGGAGGTACTGATGAATTCTCAATGGTTAGCAAGCAGGAGATCAGAAGGAGAGTTGCTGCAGAAGGACGTCTTCGGTTTCATAATTTTTCACCGTCGGTTACGGTATTTTTGAGCTTGTAATTGTAATAGTTAATTTATAAATTTGATTTCAGTAATTTCCTTTAGAACTCTAGATTTCTGGACAAATGTTATGTGATATGAATTTGGATGATTATTCTCTGACTGTGGGACGTCACCCTGGTGCGTCGATTGCATGACTCAATTAATTGCCTTCAGATTTTGGTAACACTACCTTAAATGATAATTTGTATAGCTTTCTTTATGTATCACAATTGTTGAGTTAAATTTCTTCATGCTCAGTGAACGTCCTCACACTCCTCTATATTTTAACCAAGAAAATTACCTTGCCTTTGTGCTTTCACCCAACGAACTCACTCAACAAATTCCTCTTCATTTTTCCTAAATATTTCACTCTGCATTTTGCAAAATAAAACTCGCCTAGCAAAGTGCTTTCTCCTAGAATTATTCCCTTTGATGTCCTCTTCATTTTACATGAATTTTCTCTCAGTGGTGTTAGTCTCCTAGATATTTCTCTTTAAAACCCTCTGTGTTTCTTTTTCTGCCTGCGACTTGTTGAGTGGGGAGAATATCTACGTGATGCATTCTCCTAAAACCCTCTGCGCTTTTTGTATACAATTTCCCTTCTTTGTTTTTATTGATTTTTTACCCTCTTAGCTCCTTAAGGAGGGTAATGCCAGCATTTGACTTCTTAATAATGATGGTTATGAATGATTTATATTAGTTTTTAGATGGATTCATGATGTAAAGTGATGTAAAATTTAATGTACGGCTTGAGAAGAATTAATATCTTATGGAATTCTTAAATGGAATGTTCCATCGGTGATATTGCGTCAATTTAGTTTATATGTGTATTGTCGTTGGACTATCCTTGGAATGTTTCATAGAGGGTAATTGGGTCAATCAATTGATATATGATATTTGTAGTTGGACTCTTGTTAAATGTGTTATAGGTAGCATTGGCGTCAATTAAATTGTTGTATGTGTGTTGTAGAATTTGCTCTTGCGCCATGAAAAATATTGATGTATGATTGATTGAGAATATAGGTTCTCTTGCGCCATGAATTTAAGGTTGACGTATGAATTATTAAACAATTTGATTCTCTTGCGCCATTAAAATAATTGATGTGATTGGTTTAGAATTTTATTACTCATGCGCCATGATTACTTGATAGGTGAGGTTGATTGTTGATATATTGGTTTCCGACTTGATTGTATTATTGGGATTTAGATACCTCCTTGTTCCTCATAACAGTCGCCAGCTCTGCGACCTTAAATGGTCAAAATTAATAGGATGAATCCTGGGCTTGAGCGTTTCTTATGTGTCTTGGAGGTCCGTACCTTGCAAGGTAGGTTGGGCGGGTAGTTTCTATGTGTTATATTTATGTGATGAGTTGATCTTGCATCGCCATTTATGATACTTGTTGATTATGTGTTGTTATCTAATGTGATGATGTGTTAATTTTATGTCGATACTAATTATGTTGATGTGTTGGTTGCGTCGTTATTGATCATGACGATGAGTCACTCATAATACTTTTAATTATGATGTCATTGATTATGCATTGCTATGAATTATGTGTTGACATTACTTTCCTTATGTATCTAATTCAAAAAAAAAATTACCTCTTGTGCTTCGCTTTCCTATTGTAATGAAGGGGCTATTACATATGGTATCAGAGTGGGTTCAACCCCGTGACTGTGGATCGTCATGCCTTCCCTTGCATTATACACTTGAATAATAACTTATAACTAATTAAAATTTTAACCTGTCCATGTGGTAATCATGGTTAGAGGATGTATGTAACATACCCTGCCACCCACAGGCTGGGGTATGCTACGTTCAAGCCCGCCCTTGGACTTATTTCTTTTACATATACCTTTTTAAAATTTAAGGATGCATAAAAGAAAATACTTTAATGACATGCACAACAATAATCAAAAAGCATGCATAGTCTAAAGATTCAATTAAACGATAATTAAATATACACAGCAGAACACATTCATACACAGATAATAATATCACAACAAAGAGCACTTATATTTATAAAAAGGCGACACCAACTGGCTACAGATCAAGGACGTTCCACCCAACTATAGACACCAGTGCTCCAAATCTCAACAGCAGTGTCACCCCCGAGCAAGGGATATGAATCCATAAGGATGGTTCCAAAGTGTACTTGGGTTCCCAAACCAGTCATCTCTCAAGATCTCACAGGTTTCCCAACACCCACAATAATCCATGTACCCAAATCTCTTCTACCTAGCCTGTACCACCCAAGATAATGGACCTCCACCCTTCTTTTCCACGCAGTCCCTCAGGCAATCATTCTCTTTTTTCTAGGGCCTCTAGCACAGTTGGTCCAAAATCTCAATGATGGAACTCTCAGGACTCGCAGTTGTGAGAAAAACAAGGCACAAACCAATGCATCTCAGACATGCAGGCTCCGGGTCATGGCTGGATTGCACCAGCGACGATTATAGACAATTATCCTCTGGCTAATTCTCAACAGTTCAGTTCCCTTTTCCCAGCCAGGATGCAGGTGAATATGGATCAATAAATGGGTGAGTGAGTGAATGACAGTGTGTGAGGGAAATGAAGGAACGTACAAGAAAATCAACGAACAAGCCATCAGTCGAACCCCCCCATCAGACCAGAGGCAGGTTTAAGTAACTTCGTGGGGAATTAAGAACCTCCTGGAATTCCCCAAGAAGTTCACGTAACTGATCCCCTCCCTTAGACAAAAAGGGTAATTAAAATAGGAATACAAATTTATCTCCTTAGTCCCCCTCTCTTGTGGAATCATAGCCCCTATAACTCTAGTTCTTGTCCGTCTAGTAGCCAACCATGTATTTATTATTAATAATGATAAAAACATTACATGTCTTGGGCACACTAGCCTTTTAATAACTGTTTGGGCACCCTGTCCTCTCAGCATTGTAACAATACATTATTTAAAATGGGGTTTCAAAACCTGGGGTGTTACATCCCCTCCCCCTTATTTTGGCAATGTCCTCAGTGCATATTCAAAATAGAGATCAAAATTTCAAATTTATTCAAAAAGTTGCGGGTACTCTGCTCGCATGGAATATTCATGCTCCCATGTAGCATCTTTAGGACCATATCAAGTCCACTGAACTTTTACTAGCTCTATAACTCAATTCCAGAGAATTTTGACTTTTTTGTCCAATGCATGCACTAGATGAACCTGAAAATATCCCTATGTCTCTACCTAAATCAGTTGCCAATCAATAACATGGTTAGGGTCATGTACATATTTCTTTAGCAAAGATACATGAAATACATTATGCACATTCATGGAAGCAGGCAATGCAATCATGTATGCAACTGGCCCTATTCTTTCCAATATTTCAAATGGACCACAGAATCTAGCTGCCATCTTTGTACAACTACCCAATTTCAATGAGATATTCTTGGGCTTCACTTTCAAAAGTACATGCTCCCCTAATTTAAATTATCTAGTTTTCATGTTCTTTTCTGCATAAACATTATTTCTATCCTGAGCTACCTTTAAATTCTACTTGATCTTAACCACCTGGTCTTCCATGTCCTTGAGCAACTCCAGCCCAAGTACCACTCTATCTGCTGGGTTGTCCCAACTTATTGGAGTATCACGTTTCCTACCATACAAGGCTTCAAATTGGATCATTCTCAGTGAATCTTGATACCCATTATTATATGCAAACTCAACCAAGTGTATGTAATCTTCCCACTTAGATGGCTTATGCATCACATACATTCTCAGCATATCCTCAATTATTCGATTAACTCTCTCTGTTTGCCTATCTGTCTGGGGATGATATGTTGTGATAAAGTTTAGATTTGTGCCAAATCCTTTAAACAATCCCCTCCATAAATTGGAGGTAAAATTTGTATTTTTGTTCAAGACGATTTTCCTAGGTATCCCATGCAACCTAGCAATTTCCTTCATGAAAATTTCTGCAATATTAGCCGTTGTATGTTTTGTCTTCACCGACACAAAATGAGTAGCCTTTGCTAATTTTTCAACCACCACCATGATTGAATCATGTTGATTATTCATTCTGGGTAATCCTGTGATGAAATCCATGGTGATCACTTCCCATTTCTTCTCTGGAATTGGCAATGGCTGCAACAAACCCGCTAGCTGCCTATGCTCATCCTTCACCTTCTGACATTCCATACATCGAGCAATGTAATCAGCAACATCCTTCTTCATTCTCGGCCAAAAGAATTGGCTTCTTACTGCTGTAATTGTTTTATGGTAACTGGGATGTCCATCATAAGGAACATCATGCATTTCCTTCGGTACCAAATTCCTCAGTCCTCAAGAACTAGGAACATAGATTATATTTGTATGCATGACTAATTTGTCTTCCTTTATATCATAATCCTTTATTTTCTATTGTACATCTCCTTGTTATAAGATTTCCTTTGCCTATAGGTAATTCTGGTCTATAAAAAGACCATCTAAAATTCTGCTCTTCAAGTCTGACTGATGCATACTGACAACAATAGCATGCATGAGATGCACTCTTCTACTAAGCGCATCAACAACTTTATTCTCCTTTCCCTTGATATGATTGATAGTGAATTCATATTCACTTAAAAATTCTAGACATCTTGTTTTCTTGTCATTTAATGTTGGTTGTTCAAAAATATACTTCAGGCCAATGTGGTCTATCCTTAATTTGAATTTCTTCCCCATGAGATAATGCCTCCACATCCTCAAGACGTGAACAATTGCAGCAAGTTCCAAGTCATGTGTGGCATAGTTCCTCTCATGTTCCTTAAGATTTCTAGACTCATATCCAATGGCATGTCCATTTTGCATGAGGACTCCCCCAATTCCTTCCTTACATGCGTCTGTACATACCACAAAATTTTCATTTGGGTCAGCAATCTTTAACACAGGTGCACTAGTAAGTAATTCCTTCAACAGATTAAAATTATTTTCACGCTTGAGTGTCCATTCAAATTTAGTTCCCTTCTTTTGCAAAGAAGTGATGGGATGAGGAATCTTAGAGAACCCTACTATGAACCTTCTATAGTATCCAGTTAATCCCATAAAAGATCTGAAGTCTAACACATTTTTGGGTGTTGTCCATCCTCTAATGGCTTCGATCTTCTCTGGATCTACTGCTATGCCCTGCTCTGAAATAATGTGTCCCAAGTAATGGATCTTCTTTTGATAAAAATAAAACTTACTCAACTTGGCGTACAACTGATGTTCTCTTAGTACTTGCAACACCAGTCTTAAGTGATGTTCATGCTCCTCTTCATACTCAGAATATATAAGTATGTCATCCAAGAATACTATGAAAAACTTATCTAGATAATTTCTGAATATGTCATTCATTAAGCACATGAAGATAGTTGGTGCATTGGTTAGTCCAAATGGCACCACTACAAACTCATAATGCACATACCTGGTCCTAAAGGATGTCTTATGAATGTCTTCTTCCTTGATTCTTACATGATGGTATCCTGCCCTCGGGTCAATCTTTGAGAATATCTTTTCTCCTCTTAGCTTATCAAAGAGGTCATCAATTTGGGGTAGAGGATACTTTTTCTTTATAGTGTACTTGTTCATCTATCGAAATTCAATACACATCCTCAAGGTTCCATCCTTCTTTTTGAAAAAAAGTATTGGTTCTCCCCAAGGTGAAACAGTTGGACGTATGTACCCTTTCTTCAAAAATTCCTCTAACTTCATTTGTAATTCTTTTAACTCTGGTGTGCTCATTCTGTAAGGTGTTTTTGACACCAGGGCAGCTCGTGGAACTAAATCAATTGAGAAATATATCTCCCTTCTTGGTGGAAATATGGGTATTTCTTGGAATACATCTTCAAATTCCTATAGTACTGAGAAATATTCAAGGCTTGGCCCTTTTGTATTATCTATCTCTTCCACATGAGATGCATACAATTGACATCCTTTCCTAAAACATCGTTTTAGTTGTAAGGCTGAAATCTCCCTTATAGAGATGGGTCTTGGAACTCCTTTCATAGTGCTTTGTTTTCCATTTCCATCAAGACATGTAAATGTCTTGTTACGACAATCTAGCACAACATTATGCTTGTCCAACCAATCCATTCCAATCAGAATATCATAAGAACCCAATGGTATGATATTTAGATCAATACTAGTATTCACGCCATTAAGACTTATGGAACAACTTCTGACCATGTCCTAGATTTTTCTTTTGGTTCCAGTGGCTAACTGAACCAAACTGGATTTTCCAAGTTTAGTTTTCTCCAAATGTAATCTATCCACTATCTTAGGATCAATGTAGCAATGACTTTCTCTTGAATCAATCAAAATAGCAACAGGCTTATTTATGATCTTACCTTCCACCTCGATCATATTGGACTGGTACTCTGTTTGTCGATCATTTAAAGCCACATAGATTCTTCCCATGTCTTTGACTATCGTAGCTGCTTGGAGGTTGTGCACAATCTTCACTATGTCCTTTTTGTGTGGACAATCCTTGTACATGTGATCTTCCTTGCATCCCCAACATTGGATTGGTGGTCTTCCCCTTTTTCCCAAGGAATCTTCCTTCTTGAAATATCCCTTAGCATACTGATCTTGATGATTTCTATTAGACTCATTCCTATTGAAGGAAGGTTTGAATCCTTTCCTCCTTTGGTAAGAACCAAATATCAATATAGCATAGAAAAACCTCAGAATAAGTACTCAATGCCTTGAAAAAGAGATAATTTCAGATAATAAGTCTCTTCGATGGGGCAACCTCCTTTTACCCCACATAAATGTTCAAGTACAATATGATTCCAAATGAAAATGTCTCCTTGGTATATATAGGAGACCAGGAGGTATAATTACAACTAATGGAATAAATCCGACATAAATAAAATAACATTACTAATGTAATATGCCCCAATTAAGGGGTAATGAGCCAATATTAGGGCTTAACATGCCCCTCCCCTTGAGACAAGTGTTTCCCGTAATGCTTGAGTAACTCCGGATTCTTCTGTATAAAAGACTCATCTTCCCAAGTGGAATATTCAGCCGGTAGTTTCCTCCATTTAATGAGATACTCTGAAATGGATCTATTCCTCAGCTGGAAAATTCTTGTGTCAATGATGGCTTCAGGCTCCAATATGATTTTTCCTTCCTCGTCAAGTTTTGGAAATATAGTTTGAACTAGGATCTTGTCGCCTATAACCTTCTTTAAGAATGAAACATGGAAAAATGGGTGTACTCGTGAATATGTAGGCAACTCCAATTTGTATTGCATAGTACCAATCTTTTGCAACACCTTATAAGGGCCATAGTAATTTGGTGATAATTTATTATCCTTCTTGGCTTGCTTGAGGGACATATGTTTTTATGGTTGTAGTCTTAAAAACACCCAATCCGCTACTTCAAAACTTCTTTCACTACAATGTTTATCTGCTTGTTGTTTTATGTGATTCTGTGCCATGGTTAGGTTGTCCTTTAAGATTTGGAGAACTTGTTGTTGATTCTCGATGTGATGTTCCACTGCTTGAACCTTAGATTTTTATTTTAGAGAAGAAGTGATGGAAGGACGGTGGTATCCATAGAGTGCCATAAATGGTGTCATTTTTGTTGTAGTATGAAAGGAAGTGTTATACCACCATTCTACCAAGGGTAACCATTTGAACCATTGTGTTTGTTTATCAGAGACAAAGCAATGAAGGTATCCTTCCAGACATTTGTTCA
>ML776800.1:496651-534294 GCA_009831015.1 Picea engelmannii
TCTCAAAATCATATTTTGAAAATAGTTCGCAGGCTGCATATATACTCTCCTGCGAGAATCCTTCATTCCCGCAGGCTGCATTCAGCTTGACTGCGAACTTCTCACACTGTGTCAATGGTTAGGGTGCGAACATGTTTCTAAAGGAGGAAAATGGATAAGTTCTCGATCCTTCTAGAAGGACTCTTCTAGAAGGGTGAGTTGGAGTTCGAATGGTTGGCAAGATACTGACTTTCCAGATATCTTGGGATTATTCCCTATCCAAGTAACTAATCAATCTTCTCCTATATATTGAAGAGATTGCTCATGGAAATGGTTAACTAGAGAACTAGAGAACTAGAGAAGATAGAAGCAAGMTAGCAAGAGATTGATTGGAGAGTTGGTGCAAGACTGTATGGAGGAYTGATGCTACARCAGCAAGAGACAACAGCAAGGTCATCATATGTGGTTGAACTTCTTCATGCATGAGCAAGTGTGTGTGTCAAAGCTAGGAGCCATCGAAAGGAGACCTACGACATCAAGGCTCAGGTTGTAAGTTTCTCTTTCATTAATGCAATATAGTAATATGTCCCTTTCCCATAATGATGATGTCATCTTATTACATGATTCCTTGATCACATGTATAGACTAGGTATTGAATACATTAATTTGCATTTGTTGTGATTGGTTTGTGTTGTTGTGATTGGAACGACGCAAGAGCATCGGAGCAGAGCAAGGAACAACAGAGATTAAAGGAGAGCGTTCATAAGGTATGTCCGCCATCCATTTCTCTTAGTTCATTTCAATAGTCTAGATCTAGGGAAAGAGTAGTATTCTGTCACGTTTTGTTCTAGATCCAGGTGGATCTGGGGAGATTGGTCCGTGTCCGCACTCACGAATTTATCCTGAAACACCTTGGGAACCCAACTTAACTTTAGTACATATTATCACCCTGAGACAGACAGGAAAACAGAAAGAACGAACCAAATCTTGGAGGATATATTGCGTATGTATGTGATGGACCAACAAAAGCATTGGGAAGATTTCTTGCCACTAGTAGAGTTTGTGTACAACAAAAACTATCAAAGCATCATTAAGATGGATTCATTTGAGTTTCTTTATGGGAAACTGTGTCGGACGCCTTTGAGATGGGATCGAATTGAGGATTGAGTCTACATAGGACCAAAAATGATCCAATAAATTGAAGAATGATTGCAAATGATAAGACAAAGGATTAAGACGTGCAAGATCGATAGAATAGATATGCTGATGCACATCTCATTGACCACAACTATGAAGTTGAATACCGAGTTTTCTTGCGGGTGAAACTGCACCAGAGTTCGATTAAGTTTGGAAATAGTGCTAAACTCTCTCCTAGGCAGTGAGAACTTTCAAAGTTGTGGAAAGGAAGGGACCCTTGGCCTATCGAATATCCTTGCCTCATTCTTTGAGGCATATGCACGATGTTTATCTTGTATCTGTTTCGCCACATTATGTTAGTGATCCTACACATGAGATTGACATGAGTTCGTTGTGGCGTCAGATGAGGGTGCACTCATGGCGGGGCCAATATGAATTTTGGACCATTACATTTGACAACTATAGCTTCGAACAATCGATCAAGTGAAGGTCCAGTAGGAAAATTATAGTCCACCCTCGGCTACTTGGGAGGATGCATATGATATACGTCAACATTTTTTTTTTTTATAGTTTAGACAATTGGATCTTGCCAGATGCTTTATATACTGCATTTTATATACTGTAAAACTTCGAGACAAAGTTTAAAATAAGAGGGGTTGTATGTAACATCCCTCTCTTACGAGCACATGTTATTGACTTATTCTTTGAGGACACTTGCGTGCACGTGATCCGGTTTGAGTATATGGTTGTCTATTTAGCTAATGGATTCTTATGATGATGTTGATGGATTATGATTTATATTTCTTTAATATCTATGTATTGACATATGCTATTAACAATTTTTACCTGAGTGTGCAGGAAACTTGACAGATTGAGGATGTCGATGGCATTAATGGACCTCCTTGGACTCTGGATTGAGTCAGGGAGTGGATTGTATTGGTTTGAGTATTTCATTTATGCATATGTGACATATGATCAATTATATTATGATGTATTTTATGGATCATTGAAAGTGTTTCGTTGATGGATGCAGGCTGACGATTACTTGCTAATGTGACTCACATGAGGAGTAAAGGGGCCATGCACATAGACCAGTTATTGAGGGAGAGGTGTGGTAGCAGCCCTATCACAGCCTACTAGTGCTCCCACCGTGGCTCGAATTGTAGGTTAATGATTATCTAGTTTGAGATATCCACAATGTCGTGAGGGAAGACTGAGACAGTCACTCACGGAGATTCTAAGGGGCACACAATAAGGCAGGGTCCTTATTCGTTAGAGATCCTTAGTCTCTCACAAGTTCACTTGACTGGATTATTGACTCCAAGGGTTGGAAAACTACCAAAACCAGTCAGAGGTGAGTGGCACCCTTGTATCACAGAGTGTGTCTTGAAGTGAACATCGCACAATTAAAATATGAATCAAAGGCAAGT
Organism: Picea engelmannii; assembly: GCA_009831015.1. Classification (NCBI taxonomy): domain Eukaryota; kingdom Viridiplantae; phylum Streptophyta; class Pinopsida; order Pinales; family Pinaceae; genus Picea; species Picea engelmannii. Next base: position 499,198 of record ML776800.1, read on the forward strand.
GGAATCCTTGGAGCACAGAGTGCATCTTGAAGGGAACGTCAAGGTATTTAAAAATGTGAGTCAATGAATCTAGGTGGCCTAGAAAATTTTGAGCACTACCGAATGAATTAATTAAAGACTGAATTTATTAATCATAATGCCTAATGGTCTAATATTTTGCGAATAAAATTGTTAACTAAGCCTAAGTATAAGTTAATGAGTGGACAAAAACTAAATTACAAATTAGATGAAATAAGAAAAAGGTAAACCAACTTAATATATTAAGAGAGATAAAATAAATCTAAAAAATTGATACAATACACATGTATTAAAATACCAAATTAGAAATTAAAATAAGAAAGGAATAAAGCATACAAGAATGTGTAAGCATAGAAAGGTATCTAGAGTCTAGTCTAACTAGAGAACATTCCTATTTTAACTCAACTTCATTTTAGAAAGGTGTTAGTCATAAATGGGAAATAAAGGAATAAAGGGACAACTAGGAGTTATTTTAGGATCGCTTTTAGGATGGGTGAGGGAAATTGACTCTTAATTAAATTAAATTGTGGATTTATTGGTGTACCTAAGGGAACAGGTGACAAGTGTATGGGGGGAATAATTCCTAATTAAATTTAGAAGAAAACAAATTAAATGTGAAAATGGCATGTTGTCACTAAGGAAATTCTATAAAACAAATGGTTGAGACGAGGAACGGATGACAAGGGTTATGAGTAAGGTTATGCTACATAAATTTTGATTGGTTTTACTTGTGATAGTTTGGATACCTGTATTGGGAGAGAGAATGGTGGCTCTACCTTGCAAGGTAAGCTGGGAGGTAGAGTGAGTTTTGGTTGCGTGTGTGGCCCCTTTGCGGCTCGGGGGGATAAGGGGGTAAGAAAATTACCCCTAGTGTTGGATGGGAGGTACACGTGAAGTCTCAATGGTTATCAAGTGGGATATCGAAAGGAGCGCCACTGCAGAATGACGTCTTTGGTTTCAGAAGTTTTTTTCGCCAGTTACGCTATTTTTGAGCTTGTAATTGTAATAGTTAATTTGTAAATTGGATTTTAGTAATTTTATTTAGAAATCTAGATTTCTGGAAAAACTTTATGTGATGTGAATTTGGATGATTGTTCTCTGACTGTGGGACATCACCCTACTGCACCGATTGCATGACCAAATTAATTTCCTTCAGATTTCAGTAACATTGCCTTATATGATAATTTGTATAGATTGCTTTATGTATCATAATTGTTGAGTTAAATTTCTTCATGCTTAGTGAACGTCCTCACACTCCTTTGTGTTTTAACCAAGAAAAATTCCTTTCCTTTGTGCTTTCAACCAACGAACTCACTCAACAACTTCCTCTTTGTTTTTCTTGAATATTTCAATCTGCATTTTGCAAAAGAAAACTCGCCCAACAAAGTTCTTGCTCCTGGTGTTATTCCCCTTGATGTGCTCTACATTTTACATGCATTTTCACCCAATAGTGTTAGTCTCCTGGCGATTTCTCTTTAAAACCATCTGTGTTTCTTTTTGTGCCTATGAATTTCCCAGTGGGGAGAATCTTTGTGCGATGCATTCTCCTAAAACCCTCTGCGTTTTTTATCTGCGATTTTCCTTCTCTATTTTTATTGATTTTTTACCCTCTTAGTTCCTTAAGGAGGGTAATGCCATCATTTGAATTCTTAATAATGATGGTTATGAGTGATTTATATTAGTTTTTAGATGGATGCATGATGTAAAGTGATGTAAAATTTAATGTATAACTTGAGAAGATTTAATCTCTTATGGAATTCTTAAATGGAATATTTCATCGGCGGTATTGCGTCAATTTAATTGATATGTGTATTGTCATTGGACTATCGTTGGAATGTTTCATAGAGGTTAGTTGCGTCAATCGGTTGATATATGATATTTGTATTTGGACTCTTGTTAAATGTGTTAGAGGTAGCATTGGCATCAATTAAATTGATGTATGTATGTTGTAGACTTTTCTCTTGCACCATGAAAAATATTGATGTATGATTGATTGAGTAGATAGGATCTCTTGCGCCATGAATTTAAGGTTGATGTATGAATTATTAAGAAATTTGATTCTCTTGCGCCATTAAAATAATTGACGTGATTGGTTTAGAATTTTATTACTCATGCGCCATGATTACTTGATAGGTGAGATTGATTGTTGATCTATTGGTTTCTGACTTGATTGTATTAGTGGGATTTAGATACCTCATTGTTCCTCAAAACAATCGCCATCCATGAGACCTTAGATGGTCAAAATAAATCGGATGAATCCTGGGATTGAGCATTTCTTATGTGTCTTGTAGGTCCTAACATTGCATGGTAGGTTGGGTGGGTAGTTTCTCTATGTTATATTTATGTGATGAGTTGATATTGTGGTGTCATTTATGATACTTGTTGATTATGTGTCGTTATCTAATGTGATGATGTGTTAACTGTATGTCGATTCTAATTATGTTGATGTGTTGGTTGCGTCATTATTGATCACAATGTTGAGTCGCTCGTAATTCTTTTAATTATTATGTCATTGATTATGCATTGCTATGATTTATGTGTTGACGTTACTTTCCTTATGTATCTAATGCAAACAAAATACCTCTTGTGCTTCGCTTTCCTGTCGTAATAGAGGGGTTGTTAATTGTTGATTAAGGTTGGTTGTCATTGATGTCAACCCTTGAAGAAAGCCCCGCATCACAATGGTTTGGGTAATGGACCCAAGATTGTTTGATGTAAATATGACTTATTATTGTCTTGTCATGGTTGATAAGAAGTAAATATGGATGAACTCCAAAGTGGTCCCATTATGGTGAAAGCCCTCACAAGAAGACGCTTTGCAGAGTAAGAGAACCCATGCTTAATTGTGGAATAATGAGATGAAGGAGAATGAATTTTCCATGTACACTATGCTAGATGGATAGTGCTTTTCATTCCATTTTTGGTGGTATGTGGAACGTCACATAAATTTCACGGTTAGAGAGTTATGGCCATGAGAAGTTGGAGACCCCAGGTTTGGGTAATGGACCCAAGTTTGTTTGATGGATAACGGTATGAGTTATGATATATTTTCAGATAATACTATTCTATATGGATATTACATGTCATTCCATTTCTGGTGGTATGTGGAAAGTCACATAACTCCTCATGGTTTGTGAGTTATGGCTTTATGAAGTTGGAGGACCCTCATATGTCATCTAGAAGCCCCAAAAGGTCAAAGTAGTCAAAGTGGTTTAAAAGATTTTAAAAGGTATATAATAAAGTGAAGTAATGAGTGTATTATAATTAAAAATGAACACAAAATAAATTATTTCAATAATAAATTTAATGGAGAAATTAGAAGTGGGTTAACCATAAAATAAGGAAAGTGGGGCCAAGTGACCTAGAAGATGTTTTTAAGGAAGCTACTTGGAGAGTATAAATAAGAGGCAAGGCTCTCTCATTTTAATCACACTTGAGCATATTGAATATCTATAGGTGTCTGAGGTAACCAAGGATATCTAAGCCAAAATTATGAGGGAAGGTGAAGAAAAGAAGGCCGAAATTCAAGGAAGGATAAATTATTTTGATGGTGCTTTCTAAGGTATGTTATTTACAGGTCATCTCACAATTTTTCCTATAACTTTTTTTCTATAATGATTCAGACTGTGAAATTTGTATGCCAATGAGAAAACATATCCAAGTATATGTGGTAAAAAATTCATCTTTTGGGTCATTTTATTTTTGGAGCTACACTCCGTAGAAAAAAGGGTTTGTGGCTAGTCCTGAAACTATTCAAAAACATGTGTTTCGGGTAAAAACATCATAACTTCTTCATAACAGATCCAAATTCAGTGAAACCAAATGTGTTGGTTTGGGTACAGTCTTTAGTATTCAGTGTAATAGTTTCATACCAATTCAACAAATATTCTGTGCGGGGAACTCTCTACAAGGTCGCTCTCTAAAATAAGCCAGAATTCAGCAAGGTATGCCATTTTTGCTATAACTTTTTTTCTGAGAGGTTCCAAGTAGTGACACCTGGAGGAATTTCATAAATCACACTGTAGAACATTGTGTATCAATTTCAGATCTTTATACATTATAGGTACAAAGTTATGATTACTTCAAGTTAGGTTGCTGACTAATCCAAAAGTAGGCATGTGAGACTAAAGAAAAGTTTGATGAAAATGATAGTCTCTTGTTGTTGAAGTTAAGGAAGGTTTGCAGGAATGTGATAATCTACACCAGGTATATTACAGAGCTACAAATCAGATTTGTATGATGAAATTGATGAGGGCTTTTGGTTGAGGTACATGTTGAGTACATGGTTGAGACAAGTAGTTGATGAGTTGGCACATACATGAGGTGTATAGTTGATAATGTTGGTACATATTGATGAGTCATAGCTGATGAGTAGTTGACACATGATTGGTACATACTTGGTACATGGTTGGATGCACTTGTTTATGGTACAGGTTGATTACAGGTTATTTGGTACAGGTTGGTGCATCGTTGATGCACTTGTTTATGGTGCAGGTTGATTACAGGTTGGGATATAGGTTGATGCTTGGTTGATGCATGGTTCAGATTTATTGGTACAGGTTTACAGCGGTATATCTCACAGTGATAGGTTGATAGTGGTTCCATCATTCTACTTCTACTTCAGGGTGGCAGGAGAGGGAAAGGATATGTGGTTGTAGCCACCTTCTAGTTGTAGATGGAGAACAAATGGGGTTGTAGTCTCCTTCTAGTTGTAGCCAGAGAATTGGGGAGTTGGAGCTTCCCTCAGGTTGTAGCTTGAGAAACTAGGGGGTTGAAGCCTCCTTCCAATTGCAACTAGAAAAGAAAGGATGTTGGTGCTTCCAATGAATGTAATTCTTCAAGACATATAAGAAAAGGTATTATGTGGTTTTCTCCCAATTTAGGTTTCCACGTAAAACACTGGTGTACTGTGTATGTGTATGTTTGTACATTTGTTCATTTCTTACTTACTCTTTAGTTATTGGATGATAATGCTTCATTGATATAACACTTGGATTATATGGTTAAAAAGGATTAAATTTCTCTATTACTGATTCACCCCCCCTCTCGGTAATCCAACAATTGGTATCAGAGCAGGTTCCTTCAAAAATAAGTTTAACCATTGAAAGGTAGATCATGGAGAGTACTAACTCATATAAAAATGGAATACCATAGTTTGATGGACAGAAGTATGCTTTTTGGAGCATAAGCATGAGGACATATATACAGACACTGGGATTTCAAGTTTGGCAATCAATTGTAGATGGATACACAACACTATCAGTTCCACCAACAAATGACAAAGCAGTAAAACTCGGTGAGAATAATTCCAAAGCTACAAATGAACTTTTGAATGGTCTTAGTGATACGATATTCACCAAAGTTGCACATTGTAAATTCACTAAAGATATTTGGGACAAACTTCAAAATATTTATGAAGGAGATACAAAAGTCAAAGAAGCAAAGCTTCAAACTTACAGAGGTCAGTTCGAACAACTAAAAATGAAGGAAGATGAATATATCGCAGCCTACTTCTTACAAGTCGATGAAATAGTGAATGCAATCATAGGATTGGGAGAAGAAATTGAAGAATCTGTAATTTTTCAAAAGATACGAAGATCTCTTCCTATGCGATTCAACCGTAAGATATCAGCACTAGAAGAAATATTGGATCTGACCTCAATAAGCATGGACGAACAACATGGAATATTCAAAGCATATGAAATGAGAACTGAGCAGAAAAATCCAGATGTAAAATAAGCAGCCTTCAAGGCATCCAAAAGATCAAAGAAAAATAAAAAGGAACAAGAAGAATATAGCAGCAGAAGTGATGCCTCGGAAGATTATGAAGAAGTGGCCAACTTTGTCAAAATACTGAACAAGCGAACCAACGGTAGGTATAGAGGTAAGCTCCCTTTAATTTGTTTTAATTGTGATGGTATTGGTTATTTTGATAACAAATGTCCTCATAAGGAAAACAGAAATGATGAAGGTTACTCAAAAGGAGAACACACATATAAAGGCAAAAGAACTATAAAGAAAGTTTTCAAGAAAATATTATACACCAAAGAAGACATATCATCATCAGATGAAGACAAAGTCAGTGACAATGAGACAGGAAGAGTTCTATTCATGGCAGTAAAAGAATCTAACAAAGAAGACTATGAAGAAGAATATGAAGAAGACGAAGAAGAATGTGAAGAATTCGAAGAAGAAATTGAAGAGGCAGAAGTTGACTATCGAGAAGAATTAATGTGTGCCATAGAAGTTATCAGAAGAGAAAAGAAGAAAAACAAGAAACTACAAGCAAAACTAGACAAGAAAAATGACGCTCGAGAACTAGAACAAATGATCACAAAATTGAAGGTTCAAATAGAAGAAGATAAAAGAATTGAAGAAGCACTCAAAAAATAACTAGAAGAAAAGGACAAGATCATTGGAAACTTGGAAGCAGAGGTTGTCACACTAAGAAAGGATATTCAAAAGAAAAATACGAAGAATAGCTCAAAAGTTTTGGATGATATTATCAGAAGTCAAAAATCTCATCTTGACAAGTCCAGACTTGGATACAATCAGACAGAAAAGGGATCAAGCTCCAAAACAACAGAGCAAGAAACAAATCCAAAGAGCTATGCAGAAACAATCAAAGAGGATAGGAAGATATACAAGGAAAATTACAGGGACACTCCTCCACCAAGAAGATTCAAATTTTAGAATCAACAACAGACAGATAGGCCTCAAGAAGAAGAAGGATTCATAAGAGCACCTCCTTTCAGAATATCTTCAACTCCTAGGTATCAAACTATATTTTTTGGTTTATGTTATGCATGTAATAATTTTGGACATAAATTTGTGAATTGCAGAGCTAACAATAGGAAAAGTAACAAATTTGAGAGTTATACACAAAGGGATTGTTCAAGGAGACCTAGTGACACACAAAGAAGAAGTTACAACAGGTTTGAATCTTTGAGCACTGAACTGGAATGTTACAAATGTAACAATTTTAGACACATGGCCAAGGATTGTAGAATGGCAGTCCCTCCTAAAGAACCTCAATAGAATAATCACAGTCATAGACACAAACCTCAGAAAATGACATGGATAAGAAAGCAAGATCAGTATAACAATGAAGAATGCACAGTCGCTCTACAAGCTAAGTAGAAGAAACATGGTTGGTTTGTTGACAGTGGATGTTCAAAACACATGACAGGTGATAAAGACAAATTTCTTACATTACGAAAAGAAAAAAATAGATCAGTCTCCTTCGGAAATGATAATTCATCCAAAATCATTGGAGAAGGCACAGTTTGAATTGGGAACAAGAATGAAAAGGCACAAAATGTTCTACTGGTAGAAGATATGAAACATAATCTTCTAAGTGTGAGTCAAATGTGTGACCAAGGTCATAAAATTACTTTCAATTCAGAAAAGTGTGAGATAAGAAAAGAAGGTTCAGGGAAATTGGTTGGTACAGCTACAAGACCTTCAAACACCATATATGTGTTAAGTGAAATTGGAAATGAAAAGTGTTGTCTAGGAAAGGATGATGAAAGTTGGCTATGGCATAGAATAATGGGTCACATGCATTTTTATAACCTTGTCAAAGTCAGAAAAAGAGAAGCAATCAGAGAAATGCCCCATATCACGAAACCAACCAACACTTTATGCAAGCATTGTCAACAAGGAAAGCAAACAAAAACCAGGTTCAAATAAAAGGAATATTCAACAACAAGACCACTGGAAATTGTGAACACTGATCTAGTTGGACCAACTACAACAAATGGCTTAAAAGGTAAAAAATACTTTATGTTATTAGTTGATGATTATACAAGAACGACTGCAGTTTGCTTTCTCAAGAACAAGTTAGAAGCTTTTGAAAACTTCAAGATCTGCAAGGAAATGGTTGAAAATGAGGTGGATTCAAGAATCAAATGTTTGAGATCTAATAATGGAGGAGAGTTCACTTCAAAGGAATTTATGGACTACTATAGCAGTCATGGAATAAAAAGACAATTCTCCGTTGCTAGGACACCTCAACAGAATGGATTTGTTGAAAGAAAGAACATGACAGTACAAGAAATGGCTCGAACAATGCTAATGGATTCCAAATTGACAGATATATTTTGGACACAGGCAATGCATACAACAGTTCACATTCAAAATAGATTAATTCTCAGAAACAACACTGATAAAACTCCCTATGAGCTATGGAAAGAAAGACCAACAAATGTGAAGCACTTCAGAGTTTTTGGAAGCAAATGCTACATCAAAAGAGAAGATGGCAGAATGGGAAATTTTGACTCTCGTGTGGACAAAGGAATACTTGTTGGTTGCTCAAGTACAAGGAAAGAATACAAGTGTTACAATCTAAGATTGAACAAAGTTGTGGAAATCATCAGTGTAACAATTGATGAAACAGGCAGACCAAAATCAAAGGAAGAAGAAAACAAATCAATGGAACAACTTTTCGAAGACGAAGAATATGAAAAAGAAGTAGAAGAGGAAGATGAAGAGAATCTGACAGAAGAAGAAGAGCAAGTTCAGAAAGTATCTGCAAAGACACCTAGAAAACGAGTACAGGAGAATCATCCTTCAGATCAGATTATTGGAAACAAAGATACAGGAGTTGAGACTAGAAGAAAAATTTGTTCACTAGAACAAACACACCTAACACTCTTATCTACAATTAAACCAAATTGTTTTGAAGAAGCCAACAAGGATGAATTTTGGAATAAGGCCATGGATGAAGAATTGGATCAAATGGAGAAAAATGACACTTGGGAATTGGTTCCAAGACCAAAGAATAAGAATGTGATCGACACAAAATGGGGTTTCAGGAATAAATTGAATGAAGATGGACAGGTTACAAGGAACAAAGCTAGATTGGTATGTAAAGGATATGCACAGATTGAAGGAATCAACTTTGAAGAGACATTTGCCCCAATTGCCATAATGTAAGCAATCCGTTTACTTTTATCTTATGCATGCTCCAAAAATGTTAAAGTATATCAGATGGACGTAAAATCAACTTTTCTGAATGGGAAACTTGAAGAAGAAGTCTACATTGAACAACCAGAAGGATTTCAGTTGTCAGAGAACACAGACTATGTATGTAAATTAAAGAAGGCCTTATATGGTCTAAAACATGATCCTAGAGCATGGTACTCCAGACTGGATAAGTATCTGCAACATGCAGGGTTCAGAAAAGGAAGTGCAGACAACAATCTCTACATCAAGGTAAGTCAAGGAAATATTTTATTAATTGAAGTTTATGTTGATGATATTATTTTTGGTAGTGATGATGACAGGTTAAGCCATAAATTTGCAAAAGACATGCAGAATGAATTTGAAATGTCGTTACTTTGAGAACTTTCCTTCTTTCTGGGACTTCAGATACATCAAAGCAACCAAGGAATTTTTATTTCTCAAACCAAGTATATCAGAGAAATGCTAAAGATGTTCATAATGGAAGATTGCAAACCAGTTATCACTCCCATGCAAACTAGTTGTAAGTTGAGCAAATATGATGATTTGAAGTCTACAGATCAAAGGCAATATAGGTCAATGATTAGCGGCCTACTATATGTGACAGCATCCAGACCAGATGTAATGCAAGCAGTTGGATAGGTGGCATGATTTCAAGCAGCACCAAAGGAATCACATGTATTAGCAGTAAAGAGGATTTCTCAAAGGAACAGAAGAGTTTGGATTATGGTATCCAGAAGGAAAAGATCTATCACCTATTTCCTACACAGATGCAGATTGGGCAGGTTGTATTGATGACCAACGAAGCACTAGTGGAGCAGCATTCTACTTAGGTGAGTGTTTGGTATCATGGCTAAGAAAGAAAAAATCATCAGTATCTCTATGTACAGTTGAGACAGAGTATATTGTAGCAGCAACATGTTGTACACGGGTTCTTTGGATGAATATACAGGTTGAGTATGATGAGCCCATTCCAATATATTGTGATAATACAAGTGCCATCAGTATCTCAAAAAACCTAGTGATGCACTCCAAGACGAAGCACATTCCAATCAAGTATCACTTTCTACAGGAACAGGTTGCAGAAAACAACATCAGAGTTGAGTATGTGGGCACAAAAGAAAAAGTGGCAAACATCTTTACAAAACCACTTCCATGGGAAGCCTTTGAATATCTTCGCCAAAGACTTGAATTTATTTCTACTCCAAAATGAATGTTTTTTGAATGCTTATCTTATATGTCTTAGATGTACAAGAGGAAGCACCATAAGAGGATAGTTCAGTCAGGGGGAGCAGCCCCGGATGGAAATATACCTTTTCCATTGATGACAAAGGGGGAGAGATTTATTAGATGCATAGGACAGAGGCATGGTTCCAGGGGGAGCATGAGTGATATGATTTTAGTATTGCATCAGAGTGTTTCCATCAATGCAAAAGGGGGAGATTGTTGATTAAGGTTGGTTGTCATTGATGTCAACCCTTGAAGAAAGCCCCACATCACAAAGGTTTGGGTAATGGACCCAATATTTTTTGATGTAAAGATGACTCATTATTGTCTTTTCATGGTTGATAATAAGTAAATATGGATGAACTACAAAGTGGTCCCCTTATGGTGAAATCCATCACGGGAAGACACTTTACAGAGTAAGAGAACCCGTGCTTAATTATGGAATAATGAGATGAAGGACAATGAATTTGTTAGGTAAACTATCCTATATGGATTTTTCTTTTCATTCCATTTCTGGTGGTATGTGGAACATCACATAACTCCTTACGGTTAAAGAGTTATGGCCATGAGAAGTTGGAGACCCCAGGTTTGGGTAATGGACCCAAGTTTGTTTGACGGATAACGATATGAGTTATTATATATTTTCAGATAATACTATTCTATATGGATATTAAATTTCATTTTGTTTCTATTGGTATGTGGAACATCACATAACTCCTCATGGTTTTCTATTTATGGCCTTACAAAGTTGGAGGACCCTCATATGTCATCTAGAAGCCCCAAAAGGTCAAAGTAGTCAAAGTGGTTTAAGAGATTTTAAAAGGTATATAATAAAGTGAAGTAATGAGTGTATTATAATTAAAAGTGAATACAAAATAAATTATTTCAATAATAAATTTAATGGAGAAATTAGAAGTGGGTTAACCATAAAATAAGGAAAGTGGGGCCAAGTGACCTAGAAGATGTTTTTAAGGAAGCTACTTGGAGAGTATAAATAATAGACAAAGCTCTCTCATTTTAATCACAGTTGAACATATTGAATATATATAGGTGTCTGAGGTAACCAAGGATATCTAAGCCTAAATTATGAGGGAAGGTGAAGAAAAGAAGGCCGAAATGCAAGGAAGGATAAATTCTTCTGATGGTGCTTTCTAAGGTATGTTATTTACAGGTCATCTCACCATTTTCGCTATAAATTTTTTTCTATAATGCTTTAGATCGTGAAATTGATATTACATTGAGAAACCATATCCAAGTATCTTTGGTTAAAAAATAATCTTGTGGATCATTGTATTTTTGGAGTTACAGTCCGTGGAAAATAGGGTTTGTGGCTAGTCCTGCAACTAGTCAAACACAGGTGTTTCGGGTAAAAACGTCATAACTTCTTCATAACAGATCCAAATTAATTTAAAACAAATGTGTTGGTTAGGGTACATTATTTAGTATGATGTGTAATAGTTTCAGATCAATTCAACAAATATTCTATGCGGGGCACACTCTACAAGGTCGCTCTCTAGAATAAGTCAGAATTCAACAAGGTATGCCATTTTTGATATAACTCCTTTTCTGAGAGGTTCCAAGTAGTGACACCTGGAGGAATTGCAGAAAACACACTGAAGAACAATGTATCAGTTTCATATCTTTATACATTACAGGTACAAAGTTATGATTACTTCAAGTTAGGGTTGTTGACTAATCCTAAACTAGGCATGTGAAACTAAAGAAAATTTTGATGAAAATGATAGTTTCTTGTTGTTGAAGTTAAGGAAGGTTTGTAGGAATTTGATCATATACACCAGGTCTATTATAGAGATACAAATCAGATTTGGATGATGAAATTGATGAGGGATTTTGGTTGAGGTACATGTTGAGTACATGGTTGAGACAAGTAGTTGATGAGTTGGCACATACATGAGGTGTATAGTTGATGATGTTGGTACATATTGATGATTCATAGTTGATGAGTATTTGACACATGATTGTTACATACTTGGTACATGGTTGGATGCACTTGTTTATGGTACAGGTTGATTACAGGTTATTTGGTACAGGTTGGTGCATGGTTGATGCACTTGTTTATGGTACAAGTTGATTACAGGTTAAGGTACAGGTTGATGCATGGTTGTTGCATGGTTCAGATTTATTGGTACAGGTTTATAGTGGTATATCTCACAGTCACAGGTTGACAGGGGTTCCATCATTCTGCTTCTACTTCAGGGTGGCATGATGGGGCAAGGACAGGTGGTTGTAGCCACCTTCCGGTTATAGCCGGAGAACATAGGGGGTTGTAGCCTCATTCAGGTTGTAGCCAAAGAATTGGAGAGTTGGAGCTTCCCTCAGGTTGTAGCCTGAGAAACTAGGGGGTTAGAGCCTCCTTCTAGTTGCAGCTGGAAAACAAAGGAATTTGGTGCTTCCAATGAATGTAATTCTTCAAAACATATAAGAAAAAGAATTATGTGGTTTTCTCCCGATTTGGGTTTCCAAGTAAAACACTGGTGTACTGTGTATGTGTATGTTTGTAAATTTTTTCATTGTTTATTTATTCTGCATTTATTGGATGATAATGCTTCATTGATATAACACTTGGATTATATGGTTAAAAAGGATTAAATTACTCTATTACTAATTCACCCCCCCCCCCACCTTAGTAATCCAACATGTTTCATAGAGGGTAGTTGCGTCAATCAATTGATATATGATATTTTTATTTGGACTCTTGTTAAATGTGTTAGAGGTAGCATTGGCGTCAATTAAATTGATGTATGTATGTTGTATAATTTTCTCTTGCGCCATGAAAAATATTGATGTATGATTGATTGAGCATATAGGTTCTCTTACGCCATGAATTTAAGGTTGATGTATGAATTATTAAGAAATTTTATTCTCTTGTGCCATTAAAATAATTGATGTGATTAGTTTAGAATTTTATTACTCATGCACCATGATTACTTGATAGGTGAGGTTGATTGTTGATCTATTGGTTTTTGATTTGATTGTATTAGTGGGATTTAGATATCTCCTTGTTCCTCAAAACAGTCTACAGCCCTGAGACCTTAAATGGTCAAAATAAATCAGATGAATCCTTGGATTGAGCATTTCTTATGTGTTTTGTAGGTCCTAACATTGTAGGGTAGGTTGGGTGGGTAGTTTCTCTTTTTTATATTTATGTGATGAGTTGATATTGTGGAGCCATTTATGATACTTGTTGATTATGTGTCATTATCTAATGTGATGACGTGTTAATTGTATGTCGATACTAATTATGTTGATGTGTTGGTTGCGTCATTATTGATCACAATGTTGAGTCGCTCGTAATTCTTTTAATTATGATGTCATTGATTATGCGTTGCTATGAATTATGTGTTGACGTTACTTTCCTTATGTATCTAATGCAAAAAAAAATACCTCTTGTGCTTCACTTTCCTGTCGTAACAGAGGGGCCGTTACGAATTATTTTTTTAATTTCTAACCCTTTCTCTTTGTCTTCTTTCGATCTCTCTTTCTTCTTCACAAGCAAGAACTTCCCACAAATATTCTAATTATTCTCAAGTCTTGGCTGTTGTTATTGAAATATTATACAATTGTGCAATATCCTTTGTTGATTTCCAAGACCAATTTGCAAATTTGGTTGACTCGGGTTAGGTTGAGTCATAAATTATGGTCTGTGAAACCATCATTTTTCTCTCCCCAGTATGGTCGCCAAAAATGTTGATCTAAAAGATTGTTTTATGGTCTTAAGGTCAAACTGACGATGATATAAATCCCCTTTCTTTTTTAGAGAGGTGGTGCTCCTCTTTTTCTTATAATTCCATGAAATAGAATAAAACAAAGTCTAAGAAGGACCAGACTTAAAATTTACATTTACATTCACATTCAAAAGAAGAACAACACTTGAGATTGGGACCAGGTGTTTTAAAAGAAACTCATATGTCCAATATTTACAACATAAATATATAAGATACACATAAAATATAAGGGATTGATATATCCATCACAACATTCATCAGAACAATGAAAAATATACATGAATGGAGAGAACATAAAATGGACCAAAATTAGAAGATAACTTTAAACTATCATTCCATAAAGCTCCAAAAATATTATGTTGGATAAAAAAATTGGAAACTCAAGTTTCAAATCAAAATATTTGAGAATAAAGTAATGTAATATCCCAAGTAGCTCTCTTGGAGTCTATAAATAATAATAAGTCTTTAAATACAAATGTAAATGTCTTTAAAGAAAATAAAATGAATTCACCCTTTAAAGAGGACTAGGATAGGGATCCCACAGACCATAAAGTAAAAATACCTAGAATATAAAAGAAGGAAAACCAATAATTAGCCTAAATCTCAAACAATATCAAGAAGACAAACACAATATGACATATTATTGTAGTAGAAATAGAAATAGAGAAAATTGAAGGGGTAAAGTTAATGTTTGAATCAATGTTATGGAGAGATATCGTCGTTTACTTTCTTGTAGTTGGATCCTTTACAGGTGTATGTTGTGGTTGAGATGGCATAACCACTGTAACTATTTCTTTATTTTCTAGTTCATTAATTTTGATTAACACCTTTTTCAACCACTCCTCAATGTACTCGCTTAACAGTGCCATGGTAATTTCATGCTTTGTTTTAATTTCAAACAATTGATTTCCAAAATCCCTCAAATATAGCTCTGATTGATGTAATGTGTCATCCACTTCATCATTCCTGTTGATATATTGAACCAACCATTTTTCAACTTCATCTTCAGAAAATTCTATAGTTTCGGTAAATTCATTAGCTCAAACAACTTTTAATGTGTTAATTTGTCACGTTAAAGATTCTTTGGTCAATATCATGGTATCCATAAATAAATTGGGACCATTCAATTATTTAGTAAGACTAACAATTTTAAGAAATAAATCACTTTTTTATTCCTTAAGACATCGGTTTCATTTATCATTTCTTTTAATTACTTGATTCTCCTTAGCCAACATGCATTGATTTGTTTCATACGGTAAGGAGAGGGAAGTTTGTGTTCCTTCCTTTTGGCTTCATTTAAGCTTGAGACTTTGGTTGTGAATGTGTTTACAACTTCCTTAAAAAATACTTCATCATTTTCCAAATCCTTTTGTAAGTATTCTTTGAAATTTTGTATTATTGATGAAAAACTAGCAATATTGTGGGAAAGTTCCAAAATCTCTCGAATTATATCAATTCTCTTTTTCATGGCATGACCAACATATTTTCTTACAGCTTGCAATAAACTTGATGAGCCTTTGTATTTTGTACTTTTTTCTGGGATGTCCTCTAACTCAAGTGTAGGTTGGATTGTACCCAATGGTTATGAAAATAATGATCCTAGTACCAAAGAAACTTCCAATTCTTGTATCCTCTTCTTTAACTCTGAATTATATTTTTCCATATTAATAATTGATTGTTTTAATGCCTCTCCAATATCTCCATGAAAGTATGCAATTTTGGATGGTGCTACTCCATCGAAATCGATTGAATATTTTCATCATGTCGATGACCTTTTATTCTTGGTATTGACTTTTTCCAGCAATAAATTCTTAGCTTCACTATTGTATGTTGCATGGTGCAAAGTGAAAAAATCCTCTTCAAATATTTCAGGATCTTGTGTCATTATAGCATCAATAATTTCTCTTGTTTCTAACCACCTTTGTGTGGACTAGCCAGGTTCTTTAATGAGCTTGTCCATGTCCATTGCATAGGAAATTTCCTGGACTTATGGCGTGTTTAACTTTGATGATGATATATTTATTTTTATTTTTATAGACGTGTATGTAATATGTGTTGTTTCGAGACTTTTCTCCGATGGGTCTTTATCTCCACAGTCATATGGGCCTCCAACTGTTGTTTTCCTAGTATCTGTTCCATTGGTTCTATTCTTCATTCTCTATGGATAGTTTCTTTGGGATGTTGTTGGCGAATTGGGGTTTTGACTTGTTGTTTCTATGTCGTGTTGTCTCTGTCCTTCATTTGTGCTATTTATTTCTCCCATGTCATTTGAAATTCGGTAGGCCACTAATTCTTGGAGATCTAAATTTTCTCTACCACCCTCTTGAAACTTTTCAATTCTGGTAAAGTGTGAAGAATACCCTAATAATTGCATATGTGTAGTAAATTTTTTGTATGGGTCAAAACCTTCAACAAAGTTATCTTCCTTCAAACCCAATTGTTCATGATATCCCACCAATTCATTAAGGTGAGTTATATGCTTAACAATGAGATTCCCAATTTTCCATGGTAGGGGTTTGAATTTCTTTTTCCTCTTATCATGGAAGAAATGGGCCCAAGTCTTGTATTGTCTGCATATTTATCTGACAAATAATTTATCTGATGTATAAAATGGTAAAATGAAAGGCTTCTCCTTACTACCGAATAATATAATTACAGTAAATTATTTGGACAATTTGTAAATTGCTTTCTCAGAGAGAAAGGAAGTTGCTTCCAGGGACAAACTTGATGTGTTTTGTCCAAACGTTAATTTTTTGAATCCTGAAATGAAGTTATTATGAACTAGGTAGAAACTATATTGAGATTTATGTCTGTATAGGACCGAATTCCATGCATAGTTTGTCCCCAACTTAAAATCAACATGTTTTTCCCATGGAAAGTCTTTGAAGACATGGTCATAAGCGATGGAGAAAATGAGGTAAGAATTCCTATAAAACCTTTGAGTCTTCTTGAGGTTATTTAATTGGAAGGAAATTTCATTTGAGATAAGATAACCCCAATCAATGATGACTTTTTCATGCAGAGGACAATTCTTAAAATATATAACATTTCTTGATATGGACATAGTATATTCCAAACCGATAATGTGGGAAAATAACCATGCAAATTCTATGTACGGGCATTTCAATGAAGTTACCTCAATTCTGGAAGTACCAAGTTTACTAGTCATATCCTCCAAGTAATTTCTCAAAAGTATGTTTGTTCCTTTATGTTGCTTCATAAATTCATCGGCTTCTTCGCTCTTGAATCACATAGTCAGTGCAAGATGTCGTAGCATTTTGGATAATGTTGAAGGATCTAGAGAAATGGGTTAATGACCTTTCATTTGAATTATTCTTTGTTTATAAATGAATTTTCCTGTGCACCATTGAACAATCTCCTTCATGTCAGTCACCTCCAGAACACATCTTTCTAATGTTATTCCTAAGATCTAGATTAGGTTTTTTTTCTTTTCGGTCGATGAAAGATCCTTGTATTACTTATATTCCTTGGACCACTGGAACTGTTGGTCTTCACAACCCAATGTATTGAGTGTATCTCCACAAAACAACACTTTTTTCTTTCCTGACATTCTTTTCTACTTTTAATGAAAGGTGGCACTACTGTCGATACTTACAGCTTGGAATATTTTATTTTATTAAATTCTAAAACATACTTCCTTAATAAATCAATCAATCATAGATCATGATTCAATGTCATCTTCTTATATGAGATTTGGATTTATTGTGACCTTTAATCGATGTGTTATGCATTAATAACAACTCTATTCTTATATGAGTGGCAGCTGACGGGGAGGGGATAATAAATGTGATGGGAAGTGGTGATGTGATATTATGATGGACGGAAAGTGTTAAGTATGAAGGTGGAAAATGATGTATAGGGAGTGTGAAATGTATAACATGGAAATGCAGAGTTGCAGACTTGTAGACATATAAGCTTCTGAATGTGACTACGGGAAAGGGTGAATAGATTCACATTGGATTGAAAATATGGTTAAGTGTTCAATAAGGATGAAGACTTGTGGACCTAAGAACTGAAGTAAATGGGAAACGTGTGATTCTACATCTATCTTGGTGAAAAATTGACTAAGTATTGAATAATTGAAAAAGGAAAAAGGAGTAATGTGTTTTGGTGAGTGTGGGGTTGCTGACATGGGTACTCAAGAAAGATTTGGATTTAATGACATACAGCTTCGTATCCACTTTTTTGAAAAATGACTAAGTATGAAAAGTGAAATTGAATTAAGAGATTGAATGAGATAAAAGGTAAGAAATGTTAATAGTGTGAATGTGTACCTATGGTATGAAGGACCTATAGACTTGTGAATTTGAAATTTGTGATACCCTACTCTGCATAATTTGAAGAATGACTAAGTGTTAGAAAACTGTTTTATAGGAGAGAAGAAAAACGAAGGAAAAATAATCAAGAAAAAGGGTAAGGGAAATCCTAAAAGTGGTTAAGTGAAAGAGGGTATCATTTACATTGAATCAAGGCAAACAAATATTCCACCTAACCTCTATACAAAACCTTTACACAAGTAATAAAAATGAAAAGAATATATAAAAGGTAAGCCACAGTGGAACAAGATAAGATAAGATAATTTTATTAATGCCTCAAATCACTTTCCATCCAATTATTTTGTTCATAACTCAACATTTCCACTAGCCATGCTAAACATTATGTATTCCATCTACTAGAATAAATTGTAGATGAAAGCATGAAATTCTTGGATACATGGGTAATATTTATCCTTTTTCCACTAGTTATTTGACATCACCATGTTGATATAAACACTCCTTCATACGATGGTCAATAATGGTGAAGAAAAAATGAGCATAGCAGAATTGTAGAAGAGTGAAGGTTTCCCCTATTTTCAACAAGGGTTAACATAAAACATTCAAGCATAATTATGAGTGACTACATAGATATCTTTGTCTTTCATTCCCAAATCCATGTAGTAGTCGCTAGAGGTAAAGGTGTTGGGAGATGATGTTTTTTATGGAGGATTCAAAAAAAATGAGAGAGCGGATTTTGGGAGGGAACTTGTTTCTCTTTGGTTAGTCTAAGACATTGATTTACATTGAATGATGAGAGCTATTGTATGGGGATTTCAAAAAACTTTTAGCTATATTGAAATGAATGATTAGGAGAATCTTGATTCACAATCCTTAGGAATTTCAAAAATTCTAGCGATATCAAATAGTTGTAGAGCCAATGAGACATGCACATATTTTTCAAATATTTGAGGATTAGTTACTTTGAAAATAAACCATATGCATACAATAGATTCATATGTTACATAAAAACAAAGGAAACCTTAATGTGTTTTAAACCTTTAATTTGTGGATTACCTCAATAATATATGTGAATGCTAGTTACTCAATCTATCAATGATATTTCTTTTAAACCATACATTTATGGATTGCCTCATGAAATTTTTAGGTGGAAGAAAAGAGGATCAAATGCTTCTTATTTAAAAAAAAAATACATTTATATGCATGCTCACCACAAAATCATGTGAAAGTTGAAAAATTTGTATTAATTATGAAAGGACCATAAATGAACAAAATTTGTATCACCAACATTCATTAAAAATTTGCTAGTTATCATGAAATATCAATTCTTGGTCATATCATCCACAATATTGACATCACTTATACCACCATAATCTTAGTAATATCATTAAATATGAAATAATCATTGGTTGAAATTATTAGTAGGTTAGATGATCTTATGTATGTTATCTTCCTCTTCACAAAGACCAGTGATACTCACTCCCTTCATCCACTTCTTTTGACTAATTGGGACATAGGAATGCAAGTCACCAACTTAGTTGAGTAAAGAGACATAGATAAGGTACTAGGATTGAGATTTTTTTTTATGTTGGATTGAATTATGCATTTCTTAGTTTGACCATCACTTCATTTCCTAATTTATAGAGAGTGTAGGAAGGTATATTTGAATAGGTTCTTGCATATAACCTAAGGTACATGATTATGAAGAGATTATTTATCCTATGGCACATGACCTTATCGATTTCCAAGACCTCTATTGAATCATTCCTATAGAAACTAGTTATGTGACCCTATAACCTCTCCCTCTTCTCCTAGGAAAGGGAGTAAAGGTCATGAGAAAAATAGATTGAAGGGAAATACCAACAAACCATTCAATCCAACTCTAGTTTATACATCATTCATCAAGTTTAGAATTTATATTTTAATATGGTTGTTGCACATATAGTGCACAGTGCCTCATCAAAGAAGCACGTCCCTAGATTGATAAATTAAAGTCAAGTTTAGGAGTTCAACAATCTTGTTACAAGGTGTTTACACTACTGACCAAATCAATAGGAAATATACATGTAAGCTCGGAATAATAGAAGCATGTGATTCAAACCCGCATTCCTTGTTGCTTGATGAAATGATTACTAAGCATCTACCAAATGTAATATATTAATGAAATTACAAAAAAAAATTATGTAGAAAAAAAACATATTTGGCCCATCACCTTTGTTCAACTACATTGGGGTATATAATCCCTTGGCTTCTCTTGCTTAGTCCTTGGCCATTGTAGCCAATTTTCTTCATGAGATTGGAATTGATGCCTCTACTCTACTTTTCAAAATCACTAAAGGGATCTTTAGGAAGGATCTTGGAAGGTGAGATTACCATGCTTTACTCTGTCATGGTGTTGGCTTCCTCAATGACAATGAAAGGGGCTTGTTTGGTTTCTTGGATATCTTCTTGTAGCTTCTTAAATTCCTCTTCATTCACTGCAAAATCTTGATATAGATGAGCATTCATTTCAATGAACCTCTTCTCTTACTAATTATCTAGTTGAATGAATTTCTCCCCAAATTGCAAGAGCTGCAAGTCGTGTTTTTTTAACTCTTCCCTCATGGAAGTGAAGGAGACTTAGCATTCGGAAAGTTCTATTTCTATATCATCTTTTTTCTACCTCTAATACTAACTTTCCTCTTGGATCTTCCTATTGAAATCTTTTAACTCTTCCACCCTCTCCCTCTTCAAAAATTTTCCCATGGCAGTGATTCAGGGTGGCAGATTCAACCATTTTGATACCAATATGATACATAAATGGTAGGCTTGTGGCTTGTGTGTCTCATCAACATGGATACTTTGTGGAAATAAAATTTGTTATTTTCTCTAGGTTGAGTTCATGCCTCATTTTAAACTAGAATGAATGGCTATGTGCCAATATAGTTCCAAATCTTAGTATGTTGCATTCAAATAGTTATAAAAATATATACCCAACCATAAGACGAGCAACAAAAATATGGTGAATGGCACTATGTTTTCACAAAATCTAGCACTAAAAATTCGTGGCCTACTAAATTTATGTGGAACTACTCGGACTTATACCAAAATTCTCGTTCATCTCTTATCATGCATAGACTTATAGACTATTGTGAATAATTATGTGTTTGCAAAAATAATTGAATAGATGGATGTATACTCTCCTATTTATGTGGTTTAAAAGTGCCACAATAGTGCTATGTTCATTGAAATATTTAAACCCAACACTCTAATTAATTATAAACAAGCACTTATGTTTCATAATAAACGATATAGGAAGTGACTCCTTTAATCATGCTCTTACCTTTCACCATAACCAATTAAAACATAATTTTTAGTGATTTATGAGTGGTTGTAGATCAAAACAACCAATGCGTATATGATTTTGTTATCAATGTGTCTTAAGAAAATTGATTAACAGAGTATGAACAACTTCTTATTACCATGCGAGTGGTTGTGTAGAATCACTATAGAGAATAGCATGGAGATGCTCTATTTATTTAGATATCACAATGTCATGTAAATGAATACCCATATAATGGCTATAGGGATGGATACCAAATGGGTGAATGTGTGGGGAGTGTGAGGGAACTAAACCAAGCAATAAAAAAATCAATAAACAATGGTTGGGTATCCAAACCAAAGAAAAATGCCAACCCAATGTTTGTGCCTCTTATATTTCCAACAAAAATCACAAATCAAATAAATCAATTTGATTCATTTTTTTGTTGTAGACTGAAAATAAATAGAACAATGAATATACATGTTGTGTATTCTTCTTAGCAACACCAAAATGAATATAGTGTAGATGGATCTATTCCATAAACTCATAACAAATAATAAACACATAGAGATAAAAAAATTACCTTGGAAACCCAAAGGAGAATCCAACATACGATGGGGGTTTCATTATCCTCGGGAAATAGTTACAAAAGTGAGCTATGCATTCACAATCAAGGAACTCATGCATTCTTACTCACTAACAAAATTGCATATGGATTTGGCTCAGAGGCGACCTTCAATCTTTGAATAGACTTCTTCTTTTGAGTCCTTAATGTTCTATTTCTACCCTTCTTCTTCATTTCCCCCCAAGATCTCTTGCTCTCCTATATTCCCTCTTGTCCTTTGTTTCCAACAACATTCTTGTAATAGAGATTCCTTAGAATGCCAACCATCAAATGAGTCTTTTCATATTCAATGGCTTTGGATTTTAGACAAACTTTGCAAAATTAATTTTTTATTACAAAGTTTGAAAAACTAAAGACAATTCAAAGGATCCATTTCACATCAATATGGGAATGGGTAAGTATTTTGTATGCAAGTTTACTATGAAATAGTTATGATAAATAATGAAGACATTTGTGATTGAGAAGATGGTTAAAAAAAGAATATTTTGTTTTGTGTATATGTGTATATAGTTAACATGAGGGACACTACAATACTTAACAACCATTTACAGCCATTATCTTCAATGTGTGTTGCTTCTAAGCTTTTAAATAAATTATGAATCATTTTAATTTAAAGTCTATTTTTATCTCTTTTCATATTTAATATAAAAATTTAGAATTATTTCATGATTTAGTAAAAATTTTAATTAAAATATTTGATTTAAAATATTGATAATTTAAATATGATTTAGAATTATTTTTATAATTTAATATGAAATATGTTATCACTATATAAAATTGGAAGAATAATTATTTATTATATTTAAGTATTATAATTTTAACTTTATCAATATTAATAATAACTTTATAATTTTTTAAGAAATATTAATAATAACTTTATAATTTTTTAAGAAAAATTTAATAGATTTGTTTTGAAAAAAAAAATTAATTAAATTTCCGTCTTCTCAACAAATAAGCAATAAATTTGTATATGTGTAGTATGATTCTTCATCCTTTTATTATAAGGGAATTTAGATAAACCCAAATTGGAGTCCAGATTTTATTAGATGTAGAAAATAAAAGTATTAATGGTGATTTACAAAATAAAAATAACAACTATTTAGACCATTAACTTTACTTTAAAGCTTCAAACACTTTAATGAATTATGAATAATTTTTAAGTGTAAGTTTTGAATGTTGTCTATTTTTTTAATTAAGATTAATATTAATAATTAGTATTTTCATGATCACTTTTAGTTGAATTTTTTTTAATCTCTTTTATATTTAATAATAAAATACAGAATCATTCGTTTTATTTATGTAATAGAAGATTTAATAAAAATGTTTGATTTAAAAAAAATATTTAAATTATTAAATCATTAATCAAATCATTTAATTTTGTAAACACCTTTAATCATTAGCATACTCATAGACAAGGTACACTACATGGCCCAACATCATATCCATATAAAATAACAAGGATAACTAAAGTGGTGGAAGGGAATTTTTTGTTACTTAGTCCCAAAGTTCTACATCTATTTTTAAGACCATAATAAATTTTCAAATTATTAATAATTATTTTCCAAACATCATTGTTCATTTAAATGGAAATTGAAATAAATAAATGTAAAACTACATCATTGTTCATTTAAATGGAAATTGAAATGAATAAATGTAAAACTATTTGTAAGAATGAATTTCTAATTGAAATGAATAAATGTAAAACTATTTGTAAAATTGAATCTCTACAAGATGTTATCACTATACAAAATTGGCGGAACAATTATTTTCTTAGATTTAAATATCATAATTTTAATTTTAATTAAGTAAAAAAAATTAAGAATAAATTTAAAATTTTGAGTTAATAAAAAATTTATTAAAAAAATGATTTAATCAAATCATGCATTAATTGAATCATTTGATGAAGTGTGTAAATGTCATTAATCATGAACAATAACCTGTGTGTGTGTGTGTGTGTCAAATGTGCATCTCAAGAATGATGAATGTACATCACAACAATAAATATCCATGTCAAAAATGAATATACATCACAAAAATGAATATACATGTCACTTACTACTAGGTTTAGCACCATAGCCAAAGACATAAATACCTATGCTACATAAGAATGTCAATACACATTGATACAAATATCCAAGTTCTAAATGAGCCAATAATATCATGTCTATTATATCAAATAGGTGGAATAGTGGGTGGATTAGTAGCCACAATAGATAGTGCAATCGGTGGAGTAGAAGGATAAACTAGTGGCACAGGTGGAGGAGGAGTGTCCTCAAATGTCTTGTCATCTAAAGATGTAGAAGTTTTAGAAGATGAAGAAGATGTGCAAGAACATCTCACAACTTTTTACTCCTCAACCCTTTCCCTCTAGAATAGAGTTGAGATGTGGACAATATGACACATTAATAATTTAATATCTCAAGGAAGGCCACATAGGCACTCGTGAGCTTAGGATCTTGGGAGATCACTCTCAATTTAAATGGCTAGATTCAGTATCGAGTCATCGGGGTACACAACTAATTGGTGACCTAGCAACATAATCATAGATCCATTCAAATCTAGTGCATGCCAAGTCTGCAATCCCAAGGCGACTTATTGACCTCATTTGTATCTACATTAGGCTTAGGGACAAGGCCCCTCACTTACATACAAGACAATATTTGCAAAATAGTAGATAAAAATTAGACATTTTAAACAAAATCTTATGATTAATAACATGTGCATTTAATATGACAAAAAAATATGAAACTAGAATAATTAAAGCATCATGACGATATAACCTCTCTAGTCCAGTGGCTCAATTGCAGTAAATAGGACGTTTTCACACCTTTGTCAGTCCATCCCTAGAAATGGTTATTGAACAAGGATGAGGATGTGATTGACCTAACTATCCAACATAGTAATGACATTAGCACCCACCACCCTACATAGGAACTCCACCTAGCCCTTATTGGGAAACACCTTATCCCACATGTGCATATGCACGCACATCAGTAATTTTCCTAGGAGGTTGATGGTTGATTCATAGGGAACATCTCAAAAAATAAAATAAAAAATATCCAAACCAAAGAGGAAGATGTGCCTCCCTATAACGTACCCAACCATTCACAGGTTGGGCACGCTACCTCAAAAACTCACTTCTAAACCAATTTCGAAATCTGATAATAATTAATTTGAAAAATAAGCATGAAAGACTCACATGCATTAATGAAGATCCATGATACAACATGAAAGAAATAAACAACGTGCCATGCACAACAAATAACCAGCAGACAAGCACACAAAAATACATCTCAGAGATAATTAAATACACAACAGAAAATACATTGTACAAAAAACACAGAGAGCACTTATCTTTGCAAGTAAACATTCACCAATTGGCTGCAGACCAAGGACGTTCCTCCCAACCATAGAAACTTCTATTATTTTACTCTCAACATAAGTTCACCCCCAAGCCAGGGCTATGAATCCACAAGGACGAGTCCTAGGCCGAATCTAAAACACACAACAATTGGCTAACTGGCTCTCAGGTTTCCCAACCACATAGAAAATCTGAATTTCTAGCTCTGTTTCCCCCTTAGCCTGCAAAAACCAAGAAATGAACACCTTTCTCTGCCATGCAGTCCCTCGGGTTGTTCCATTTCTCTCCAGGGCTCCAGTGCTACTGGTCAGGAAATCTCCCTGCTGGAAACTCCAAGGATTCTCAGTTGTGGACAGTTCTTTATGAATTGCCATCAATCTCATTCACACAAGCATCCATTCCCTCCTGGAATGATCAATAATATATTACAACCATATAGAAATGTCTCTCATCCTCCATCCATACGTTTCCATGCTCCCCCCCCCCCAAGAGAACACGAATTCAGCAAGAGTGAAATGAGGAATTCTAAAATGAAATGATTAACTAAGAGAAACCCCCAAACAACCCATAGGCAAGGTTTATATAATTACATGAAAACAAGAACCACATGTCCTTCCTCCCAAAAATCTCATGTAACTCCTTTTCTCCATAAAATCAATTATGGGTAAATAAAATATAATAAAAATACTTAGCCCCTTAAGCCCCCTCTCTCGTGGAGTCATAGCCCCTTTATCTCTTTTTTCCTTGTCCTTCTTACAACGAGCGGTGTATTTTATTAATGTATATGAAGTATTACATTTCCTAGGCACTCTGGCCACTTTTCAACTTTACCATCTCACCAGCCTAAGTCACAATTACATAATACATTATAGTTCATAAGGGTTAAAACCAGGGTGTTACACTCCCCTCTAATATCTATGATATCTAATTAGAGAAATAAAAAATTGTTGTAGAAGAACAATAGAATACTTGATTAATTTGGTCCATTGAAAAAGTATATTTTCATAATAGATTATATGGAAACTAATGTGATTCCCATCATTGGTATGGTGTGCTAGTTCTATAGTCATAACACATAACTTAATATTCTCAAATCCAAAAGAATGTATGTGAAGTTGGCCTGCAGTACCCTGGAATTCATTGGGGTTAGTAATTCCTAGACTGACATATATTTTCAAATATGCAAACTAGCTCTCTCCTACAACACCAAGAAACTAATCAAGGAATGGGGTAAATCCTCCCCCCTCCTAGATAGTTCGGTAATGAAATTAATGTACTTCTTTGTTGGTTAGTAACACAAATAGAGACAAGCATTGAATGCTTGTCTACCATTATCCCTATGATAGATCAAATGGCACAATAATTGTAATAGCCCCTATGAGATTATGAAAATGATGTGTTGGTGTTGGTAAGTTTGAAAAGTTAATTACATTTCATTGTATTGTAATTAATAATATAAATAATAAACTAATATAATCAAGGTGCACTTGGGTTATATCTCCGTAGGAGCACCATGGGGGCAGCGAACCAACAAGTGGGGAAATAAGGTTAGTCAATCAGACATGATTTTACTTCTTGTTGTCAAGTGTCTAGTTCCCAAAGCCTCCCTATTGTTTATATTAAGTGCCTTATGGGTGGACACATATTCCTCATGCAAGTCTTAGGGATGGGTATTGCTAACCTTTGGGGAAAATTAATTCATTCCTTGATTCTCTCAATGTGGAGTATGGTTGGGTATGCTAGCGTTGGTGTAGAGAGTGTGTTGCCATAAATTGCTACCACGACTAACTGTAGAGGCCATAATTGAGTTATGGGTATAATTGAGATTACATGGTTCCTAGAATTATATTTTTCACAGCTAGCCTATGTTGGAGCATTGGAGGAAAGAGGGATGGCCTGGGGGACTATTTAGCAGTAAAGGGTATCCCAATTCCTTGTAATGTGAAGATCTAAGGGAGAAAGAGAAGTTAGTAAGTGGGACGTCTGTAGTAAAAATGGTCTACAATGTTAATCCATTGGTTATTATAACTTGGGAATGGGGTTGTGTGAGAGAAATCAAAGCCATAGCCAATAAATGTTCCCTTGTTGCTCCATTTCCTAGCATGGGAATGGAACCTACGTGAGATGGCCCCTATGGATGGGAGGAAAAATGCTCCCCTATAGTTATTTCCCCAACTGAAACATACTATAGATAAGTTAACTAGTTTGTATTATTCATACTCTTATGACCAATGCTTGTGGGTATTGTTGTAAATGATAATTGTGTGCTTAGTTGGGGAAAATACAAGCCTAGAATTCAGTATTGGATTAGGGGTGCATTATAGATTGCGTGGGAGATATTATTATGTGGATTCAAAGGATGTTACAACCATATTTGTAATGTATAAGGCATAATTCTACCTTTTTTATGTAAATTAATTTCTATCTATGTCGATTTGTCATAAATGGCCTCGTGTGAATCTAAAAAGATACCAAAATAATGGAGAAAATGTAATTGTTTATATGAAAAATGATAGTATATGTAGGCTATTATATTTTCATGTGTAGAATATGTTATTTTTCTATATGTAATCAAGATTTATGGTTTTTTTATTAAATGGTTGAATGTGCAATTGAGTATTGAACAAACTTGTTACAGGCGATGTTATTTCCACTCTAGATTCTAATTGCCTATAAATTCCATGTAATAATGTTGATTACATATCAATTAGGTTATTGGGTATGTTACAATAACTTTCTATTCCTCTTGATGGATTTAACCTCCTCATAAAACTTTAAGAGGCCAACATCCCTTAAAAGGAGGCAAATTTGAGGTCTAAGAGAATGAAGAAATAAAGGGCGTCTCCCTATTTGTAGCCTCCCAAACATGTTTGAAGTTATAAAGATCCACCTTTTGTTGTTATGACCATCCCTAGTTCACATACAAAACCCATTAGGAACATATAGATATAAAATATAAAATCTACACTAAATTACCATTTGTAATATTCATTGAATATTGAATGCTTGATTTGGTGCTTAAAATGTGTAAAACAAGGTAGTGTGTTATTTTCATTATGTATACAATAAATGGTGCACCCATTGTATCATATAGCACCATATGTGGTGCATTATTAGTTTTCACACCAAAATAGTGCTCGCTTATAACATACGTGCACTATCAAGTAGTGTTTTCTAGAAAATGTCAATGCATCGTTCTCACATGTCATGTTCCCTGACAATGCGGTGCACTGACAATGTCACATAAAACCATTTATGGTGTGCTTAATCATTACGAACACACCGAAAAAAACAATAATTTGAAATGTTTAATGAATGTACCAGTGCGTCTAAATACTAGTGTGTGGCATCATCTGCTAGGGTGCTTGTGTATTCATAGTAAGAATTGATGCAAAGTAATACAAGTCCTCATTAGCACATTCCCAATGTTTGGAACATATCTTGAATTCCCTATTATGCATGCCTAATAGAGACAATATCACCTCATATGGTTTCGTTAATCTTCCACACACACACCATCACCATCAAGTGTGAACATAAATCACTAGTAGCACTGGATGACTATGCTACTAGTACAAGTCAAAGCACCACATATTGTAAGTGCTAGAAAATTCAACATATCCATGGGATACATTGGTTATAATATCATTGGTGGTAGGGCATTAAGTTATTTTTATGTGCATTGTATATTATGGAAGCATTGTGTGCCTATGGTGGTGCATGTGACATAATGTTGTGCTTCATAATATTATGTAATGCATTGGATATCGAAACATATTGGCATGCCAATGATAGTCAAATATTTTGTAACATCCCCACCATAATCCCCATTTTAATTAATTCATAATGTAGAAATGAATGTGGCTATGCTTAAGCGATGTAATATGAAAATTGTATTTTTTGAATTTTAATAAATAAAATGTGATGCTAGCTATTAGGGGACATGGACAGAGATGGGGGCTAAGTTTTCCACAAGAGAATGAATTTTCTAAGAGGGGTTCAAGGGGGAAATTATTTATGGATATTAATCAAAACCCATGTTCCTGAATTTTATTGTCATTGTGTATAAAACTTGTATTTATTGTTTGAGTGTATGAAATCCCAATCATTGGATACATTTAAGAAGGTGGGTGTGAGGAGTCACATCTAATAGTTATTGGGAGCATGGGGTTGAGTACAATCATTTTTCAGAAGAGTGTAAGTCAAGTAAACAAAAAAAGAGAGGAAATTCATATGGCCATAGGGGAGCAGTTTAGACAATCGTGTTTTTGCATGGGAAGCAAGAGAAAAAGGAAACATAAGTGCACTGGATCTAGAGAAATAATGGAGGGATAATTCTGGAGCATTTTTGTAGTTAAAGACTGAAGAAGCAAGTTTTTAGGCTTGTAAAAGAACCAGGTTGTACGTCCTAAAGAGTGAACTCTTGTGAAAGTTGCATTGGAGCAATAAGCTTGATGTTGTTGTTTTCTTGGTAGTTTTCTTGGTAGTTTTCCTAGCAATTATTTCCCTTGAGTTCTCAGTAGTGATATTATTGGTTACCTACATCAAAAAGATCTTGATAAGCAAATGGAACACTCGATGGACTGAAAGTAGTGAAGGGATACATTCCTTTGGTTGGGTAGGTTAAGAGGAAGAGATCTAGAGGAAATTTGGGATAGTTGTAGGAGTATGCCAGTGGGTTGTGGGATTATCTGAGATGTGAGTGCACAGTGAGAGACACCCTCTTTTGTGGATTCCTAGGAGTCACATATTATATTTATTTGGAGCATGGGATTGAGTACAATCATTTTGGGGAAGAGTGTAAGTCAAGTAAACAGGAAAAGAGAGGAAATTCATATGGCCATAGGGGGCAATTTAGACAATCATGTTTTGCATGGGAAGCAAGAGAACAAGGAAACATAAGTGAATTGGAGATGGAGAAATAATGGAGGGATAATTATGGATCATTTGTGGAGTTAAATACTAAAGAAGCAATTTGTCAATCTTGTAAAAGAACTTGGTTATCCATCTTGAGTGAACTCTTGTAAGTTTTACTAGAGAAGTAAGCTTGATGTTGTTGTTTTCTTGGTAGTTTTCCTAGCAATGATTTCCCTTGAGTTATCAGTAGTGATATTTTTGGTTACCTACACCATAGAGATCCTAATAAGCGAATGGGACACTCGATCGACTGAAAGCGATGAAGGGGTACATTCATTGGGTTAGGTAGTTCAAGAGGAAGAGATTTGGAGTAAATTTGGGATAGCTATAGGAGTATGCTAGTGGGTTGTGGGATTATCTAAGATGTGAGTGGACAGTGAGAGACACCCTCTTTTTTGGATTCCTATCCCCAACTTGAGGGTGACTTGTTGTTGAGATATAGAAAAAAAAAGGTCTATGGTTGGGTGGAACATATGTCCCAAGCAGCTAGTTGCACAACTATTTAAAAAGTTAAGTGTTTTATATGTTTTATTTGTTTCATTATGAGTTTTGATTGCTATGTATTAACTCTATGTAATGTGAATTATTTATTTGTTGTTGTGATGACTTTATTAGTTGTATTCATGTTAGTTTATCATGTTGTAGCTTCATAATAATGGTTTCAACAAATGGTTAAATTTATGTGTTTTTCTATAGCTGGTAAACTATATGATATGTTAGCAGAAAATTTTATTTCTCATTGTATTATGTGCGTAATGAATCTCAAACAAGTTGGGGAATGTTACATGTTTGGTGTGTATAGGATGGCATAGAGAACCGTTTGTAATGCATCATGTATATGCATTACCTTATGGTGCACAAAGATAAAGTGAGTTGCATTGTCAATATATTTTTCAAAAAAATAAAAATATTTTCATTTACAAGCTAAATTGGAAAAAAACAACTACGAAAATACAAATTAATATAAAACTACAAATTTACTTGGTCTTGTCTCTATTGTAGAGGTATGGTTGCCACGAAAATAAAAATAAAAAATTTAATGCCCAAGGTTTTAACAAAATCAGAAACAACCTAGAATCCATTATGGATGAAGATCGCAGGTGAAGTCCAATGATTTTGAAGCATGAGACAATGGGACACTTGTAGGGGGACAAGGGGTATGCATCATTTTATTTACATGTATTGAATGCACTAGAAATCATTATTTTTTTTAATAAGAATAAACCTATAGTGGTACACTAGTAAGAGTAAGTACACCCCATTTGTAGTTTTCATAAGCATTCTGCATGGATTTTATAAAATGGGATTTTTCCTTTAACGGTGCACATTATAAAGAGACACATTGGAGAAATTATTAGTTTAGGCCACACCGCATATGGAAAAATTTTAAAATAAAATGTTGAACAAATTTCATAAGTGGTGCACATTGTATTGTACACCCCAATGCAACCATGTGTAAGCTACACGCCACAAACTATTTTTTTTAAGTATAATATTTTACAAATTTTGGGTTATTTTATTTAACTCTAATATATATGGTGCATCATGTACCATCAAGCATTGGTGTTATTTCTTGTGCTACGAATCATTGGAGCATGGATATGTTGGTTGATATCACGAGTGGTATTTTTATTAAATGTTGTGTTTTACAAAATTCTAGGACGAGATGCCATTTTTGAATTGTTGTGTGCAATGAACTTACATATATAAATATAAGTGTGTTGGTGTGCATGTGTTTGCACCTCATTATTTGTAGGCACATTGATGATAAAACTTTCACTAAAATCTTCACTAACCCATTTATGCTTAAAAAAAAATCTTTGCTAAAAATAGAACAAAGAGAAACGCTTTCACTAAAACTTGCATTAATTTATGTTTTCTTCATTGTAAGGAGATAATCAATAAACTCCCTTCACCAGAAACAAAAAGAACAACAAATAGAGGTTGATAAAAGAACTCAAATCATACAAATAGGGAAAAGAGATGCCCATTGAGAAGTCATCCTGAAGAGTTGACTTTTAGACTCCACAAAATAAGGCTGCAAAGGTAATATATATAATTAGTTGAATTTTCAATTAAAAATGGCTTATAACACATTTACCATTAATTATTTTACTTTTACATAACTAATATACAATAACATTGTTCTTTATTAGTTGGGTAGTTATTAAATATTTTAACTTTTATTTATTTTCTTTGTTATAATTTTGGCATCAGTCTAGGTAGTTCCTTCACTACTTTTTCTTTGATGTACTATTTTATTTCGAGTGACCTATTTTTGTTGTCATTTTTCAGAAATTAATAAACGTATCTTATCTTATATATAAGAACCAATTGAAACTAGAATATTGAGATATACCTATTCCACTAGTCAAGTAGGGAGGTTTGTGATTAGAGGTTGTTTTATAAGTTTGTCAATATAATCTCATTTATTATAAGTATATCTGAATAATATTAGTTAGGTGATTTTATACTAGCTAAATATATGTAATTATTAATTATGATTTTCTCTTATCACATTCAATTAAATATAATCTCATTTATTATAAGTATGCCTGAATAATATTAGTTAGGTGATTTTATACTAGCTAAATATATGTCATTATTAATTATGATTTTCTCTTATCACATTCAATTAAATTAATTTGGTTGTGAGCTCATTAATGTTGAACTAACGTATTCCCTCAAGAAATTTTAATTGTGAACCCATGCCCTTAGTAATTAATTGTTAATTATGTTTTAGGTTTTTAATTATATATAAGCCTAGTGGGATAGCTTAAGTGGTTGAGTACATTGAGCTCCATGGAGGAATTCTTGGGGTCAATCCCCTGGGATAGTTGTCTATGTTGGGTGTCTCACTCGATGCCCCTACCGAGTAAAGAACCATAATTAGCATCGATGAATTTACACTAGGTACCATCTACGAAATGTGGGGAAGTCCTTAGGCTTTCCATGTGGAGTTGTATTGGAAAATAAGCACATATTAAAAGGGAAATTTCCCAATGGAAAAAAATCCCTAGAATAGGGTCATGTTATTTCAATTATTTCATATCAAAGGATACATAATATAGCATAAGGCCTAAAGTCCACATGAAGGTTTTACAGCATGTCATTGATGAGATTTGAACCCTAGTGGAGGCTAGATTAGCACCTCACTTTTACCAATTGAGAAAGCCATTGTTCACTAACATGAACACATGCGCATGAACATATGCATGTGTGCACATGGGTGCACATATGCATGCACATGCATGTGCACACACACATATGCACATATATATTTTATTTTTTCCAAGGAAAAATCACAAGGAAACCTAGGAGATGCTTCCCCAATTCATTGATGGAATCCCTAGTATACCCATCAGTGTATATTAGAGTGCCTTGCCTAGGGTGATTTGAATCAAACACATGTTGGCACAGAACTAGCCAAATGCCTAATAACATTGTTAACAACCGGTTGAACTAACCACAAAACTATCCAAATGACCAAAGCGCTATCTCAATCGGTTGTCACCAATATTCTTAGAAATTTTGATAGTTCTATCTAAATATAGATAATGTGTGTGTGTGTGTGCACCAATATTCTTAGGCATTTTTCTAGCTCTCTCTAAATACAGATAATGTGTGTGTGTGTGTGTGTGTGTGTGTGTGTGTGTGTGTGTGTGTGTTATTCTAAGATGTTATCTCAACTATTTGTCACCAATGTTGCTAGGCATTTGACTAGTTCCATATCAACAAGTGCCTAATTTGAATCCCATTGGGTGAGGTACAATAGTATAGAGTATATTAGTGCACCTCACCCAAGGGTATTCAAACCAAGATTTTGTTAGCACAGAACTAGCCAAATGCCTAGCAACATTAACAATAACCGGTAGAGATAACCCCTTGGTTTATAATATATATGTGGCCTGTTATCGCACAGTTTGTAGGAAAGGTTTAAGTAGCTTGAAGGCAAGGCTCAAACTGGCGTAACATGAACTTCCCCACCCACTGTCACCTCGATGGGGAGCTCTTTCTATTCAGGGTGGCTAATCCCAAGGGAGACGTCCCTGGTAATCTGGGGTTTGAAGGAAAAGGATCAAGGGTTTAAGACTCAAAGGTTAAGGTAAACTTTCCCTTCACAGATTACTGCCAAATGGATAGTCAAGGATGAAGGTATTCTACTGAGAAAGGCACCTGTTTGCGAGACAAGGCAAATGAAACTAAAATGTGCATACAGTGATTAGTACTTCAAAATATCAATGACTATCTTTAATACATATGAGCAATAATGAATGTAATTATTGACGAAGTCAATGATTGCAATTAAAGCTAAGAGTTATAATATCACTTCCTCAATAAATACAGAATGATACTTGCATTCAATGTATAAAATCAATCCCTATTGTATCACAATGCAATAAATATGATAAATCTGCTCATATATATAATGTTGTTGCGCCACTATACTAAAGGGGTGACGTCAGCCTAGTTTCTAGGTTAGTTAAGTAGGCAAAGAAGTGAACGTTTTACACACTAAGCTAATGAAAATAATCTATACCTCAATGCCAAATGCTATATGGCAAAATCACAACGTCTTATACCAAACAAGAGATCAAAAATAAGTGTGACGTCACTAGCTAGTTAGGGTTAGGTTAGCTAGA
>ML776800.1:540599-579211 GCA_009831015.1 Picea engelmannii
CTATTGGGCTAACACCCACAAGAGATGGAAAGTTTCCTCAGAAGATCATTCAAGCCATGTTTTATGTGGTGATATGGTTTTTAGGGATGTCCAGTCATAGTAAGACCAAGGGCAGGTGTCGTCTGTGGGTGCCTTTGTAGGAGACGAGCTGTACCTGTCATGGATGCATTTTTTCCAAGCCCTTTATTGCCTCGTTTTTCTTTTATTGCTTTTCTTTCTTTTTTACTTCAAGGTCTGACGAAGAGGACACTGCCTTGGCTTGGTGGCCAGAGCTGATAGCGTTACCCACTGGTATCTTCGCAGAAATGAAAAGGCTGGCTCGTGATGAGACCCCCTTTCCTTTGGCCATGCAACCAAAGGTCACTACCCTCGCTTGGTGACTAGATGGTGGAAATGTCATACTGCTAAATACCTATGAACATAATGGGCCGACTCGTGATGAGACCTCCCATCCTTTTGGTTAGGTCTTGCTTTTTTATTTATTTTTCTTAGGGTCCCTTAGTTTCTTATCGAGAGGCTTTTTATTGCCTTCTCGGGGATCCCCTGGGCGAAGAATCTCTAGGTTTTATTTCCTATAACTTTTATCTTTTACCAGCTGTTTTTACCCCCTGGGCCTTTAGCCCCTTCTTCCCACAAGACAAGATGTAACCCTCAAAGGTCATCCTAATGGCCAGACTAGGGGAATGGGATGGATGAGCGGGGTATAAGATGTAAAGATGATAAGATGGTGGGAGCGGACAATGGCTCTGCAAATTCCCTTTGGTGGCTAACCAAAACCCATGAATATCAGCTTGCTAAGTTACCCAATCAATCACCCCAACAATGGTCAAGTGGATTAGTTTAAGATCCAAGCAGTCATCTGAAATGAAAGGAACCTAATGCATATACAAGAAGGTTATAACAATCAAATATGACACATACCATGATACCTCAGACCAATTACCTCATGGAGCAAGGATCCTCTCCGATGCAAGCCCAGGCCGGTGGTGATGGAAACTACTACTGCTGACAGGACAAATTTGACAAAGAAGAAGAGAGATGGGCCCTCCAGGGCCATGCTCAAGTCAATCCTGCTCTCGGTACTCCATGTCTAGGACCATGTGGGCCTCGAGACATGATCTCCTAGTTATCCCTAGATATCGGGGATAACATGGCCTTCATTACTAGTTAGAATTCTTTAATTAATTGAATTATTATTATGTTCTTTTATAGTAATGATGACGAGGTTGGTTTGGAGTAATTGGAGGCTATTGACATTTTTTAACTTATATGCAATGTATTGCATATATAAACACTATAATTCTTTAAATAATTAAGAAGATGAGGAGGGAACTACCAATGGTTCAATCAACTTCTAATTAATAATATTCATTTTGTTATATTTGTATATATTTATTAACACATTATTCTATGTAAGGTTCTCACTTCTCTAGAGACCACTTGTTACAAGCGTAAAAAAACATAGGGTTATTTTTCAATCTGAATTCAAATTTCGCAATTGTGTCTATGTATATTCGATTTTTTGTGTATAATGCTATGGAATTTATTCAATGTTAGTGTGTGAATTACATGCACAATGATACAAATATAGTAGATTATTTTTAATGATGATTAATAAATTAGACACACAATGATTTATTTAAAATAGAAGTGGAGATGAAAAATAATTAATTAAAATAAATTTCATTAATAATAAATTGATGAAAATTAATAATTAATCTCATTAATAACTAATTAACAAATTTATAGGGGATACCTACAAAACAAGGTGTTTAAAAGAGTTTGGAATAACCTACCAAAATTTCTATGTTGGAAAGTATGGCTGGCAAGGAATAAGAAGATATTCGAGGATGAAGAGATAACACCCAAACAAACAACGTCTAAGGCTTTCGTGCTTTTATCAGAATACTTGAGAATTAGAATGATGTATCAAGAAACATGGATTAAACAATTTCATTTTGAGCATATTACTCTATCATGGCCTTCAATAGCAAGTTCATCCATGCCTTGGAAAATTAGGAAGGATTTGGTTGAGTTATTAGAATGGTGGTTGAATTAGCAGAGCATCTCCCTATTCTTTGATGAAACCTCGAAGAATAACCCAGGGGTGGTAGGTAAAGGAGGGAGTCTTCATGATCCTAGGGGGGAACAAATTAAATAGTATTCTTGGGGATTAAGTGAACTATTGAATAATCTAGTCGAAGCATACTCTCTATGGCATGGGCTCACCATAGCTAGAGAGCAAGAAATAAGGGATTTATTAGTCTTCAGGGACTCCACAATTGTTATTTGAGTAGATATGAACCATTCCACACCAGGAGGAATTAAACTATAGGGAATCATAAATATAATCATACATATGATATCTCAATTAGATAGGGTGAGGCTCTTTCATGTTAGAAGAGAGATCAACAATGAAGCATATGTCTTGGCCAAGTATATCAGTTCATTAAAATTTGTTGTATCGATGGAAAATGACAAGTTTTCATTTTCCATTATCCCCTAAGGTTTCCAATATTATTATTTGTAACATAACCCCTCATTCACATCTAATGGTCATTAAGTCAAGTCATATCATGCAAACGACACTTGAGATATCACACTTGGAGTAGGTAGCAGAGCGTTCATATTCTCATACTATCCCCCAACTTCATTTAAACTCTTTGGCTTTGTTTGTGGAATTTGATTAAAATGTTATGAATAGGATCAAGCCATATATGATGATACATGTAGGAAGGATCTCGAATTCAGTTCTTGTGGGGAATTTCTGAAAGATTTGGGGCACAGTTTTCCCAGACGTGAATTATTGCATTTGGAAGTGGATACAGGTAGGCGTGTTAGGAGGCTCATGGGCACATCATATTTTTATTAATGGAAGATCTAGTGTGATATTTTATCTATATGGAAGTCTCAAGGATGAAAGGCCTTTGATCCCAGTCTTCCCAGTTATGTTGTAGTTGGGTTGGGACACATTATAGCTGAGTGTGGACCTTCACTTTGGCATCTTCAAATAGCCTTCATGTAATTATGTTTGGATTTTTTAATTTAGTATAGGTTTGTGGTCATTCACATAAGTATTTTTGGTTTTGAATTTTAGAAACAAAGGGTAACAAGCCATCCTCCCTTGACACTACTCAGGGTTCATGGGGTTGGGTTTTAAGTTTCAAGAAAAAGTGAATACCCTGGGTAAGATTACTTAGCTTGAAATGGTGGGTGATGATATACGAGAGAATAAGAAGATTTTTCACTGGCACAAGGAGTTGATTCATGCCAATAACAATGCCATCGTAGTTCTCTCCACCAAATTAGTAGAAATAGAGCACATTTACGCTTCCAAAAATGTCAACCAAATGAGTTTGATTCTCACCCAGAAATGAAGAATTGATCTTCTTGAGGTATAATGTGGAATGTTGAAGGTTATCACTATGTATTAGTGCTTGGATAATCTTTCCCTATCATCAAATAACCTGGGTACACAAAGTTCTATGCATTGAGAGGAAAATGAGGCAAAAATAGCATTCTAAACTCACATCCCGATGTAAATTGAAGGCACTGGTATACAACATGCTAGTGAGGAGAAAGAAGATCAAGGTAGTGTGCAAGTTTAAAAATCTAAATGTTTTTAAGAATCAGTTGTTTTGTGGGTTAGTTTTCTCGGAAAACAACATGTAAATAACCTAGAAATTTTGTGTGGTTCATATATTTTAGTCAGTAGACTTAATCATTGAAATGTGATATGTTTTGGTAAGCTTAGAATTAGACTATGTAATTGTTGTTTGCTT
Organism: Picea engelmannii; assembly: GCA_009831015.1. NCBI lineage: Eukaryota > Viridiplantae > Streptophyta > Pinopsida > Pinales > Pinaceae > Picea > Picea engelmannii. The sequence goes on from ML776800.1 coordinate 544,382, forward strand.
CAGCACAACATTGTTTTTTAAAAAATAATAAAATTTCATTTTCGGTTTAAAAAAACTAATTAACAATAATTAATAATTCTTTTTTTTTCAAGGAAATATTCCTCCATGTTTCGATGATTGCCTACAACATTATCCTGTAATAGGAATTGAAGAAAATATCAATCTTAGTGTACACATCCTTGGAATCCCAATAGTATGCATGGGACTTGAACCATGGTGCCCAAAACCCATTTTCAAACACATCTAGCAAGTCCTTGATCAATGGGTCTTCTCACTACCTTATGATGAATAATAGCAAGAAGGATTGATAAATAAATTGTTAGTGGAAAACAATATTATTAACTTAACGAGAATTGTGACCTCAGAACAAGAACTCTACCCCTTAAAACCCATATTTTTGCATAAAAAACCACAAAATTTACCCTCAAATCAAAAAGTGGTGCTACTGGTAGCACCCTTTTGTTTAGGTTAAAATTACAAATTATTTTCAAGCATGGCCTAAAACATGCGTATAGTTGCTTAGAAAAACCTTAAAATCAACATCTAAATCAAAGAATGGTTCTACCGACAAAAATATGTTATTTTCTAAACATTAAAATTATACCTCATTTGAAACCTTATCCTAGTGTGACAAGTACCATTGCAACCAAAAACTAAGAATTAAGACATTTTTGAAAGTGGTGTAAAAAATTATCACTGCTATAAACCAAATCGTAAAATCAACCCTTAAATATTTACTTTTTAAGGTTATTTTATCACTCCAACCACAAGATAATACATAATGGCATGAAAATATCACCATTTCAGATGTCAACAATCAACATAACTTCAAAATATTTTTTATTTTATTTTAAATAAACAAGTCTATACAAATTACATTTAATGAAACATAAATTATTTTGTTACATTGTCCATATTCAAAACATAAGTGCTAAGAAATTTTGTTATATATTCTCCATAATCAAAACATATAATTCATAAACCATAGAAATGATTCATAACTTCATGTAACATCATATGTAACTGAGAACACTCATTTATGGTTACCATACAAACATCATATTGATCAAAAATACATAAAATGTTTCATACACTGAATCAAATTCATCCATGGATTATGACACACCATCAGAATCTACATTGTCTTCAAATGAATGATTGGATGAATATGTAGATGATCCATGTTCTTCTCTATTATCAATGAGTGCACCATCTAAGTCTACATGTATGCCCAACATTTCAGATATCAAAATCCTCTTTGATCTATGACTAGGTTCAGCAGAATCCCATCTTGTAGTTATTTCTTGTGGCATCAACCTCTTGATAATCTCTATGGTCCTAGAGAGAAGATTTCCTCTCTTTGTCAAATTTAAGTCGTAGACAAGTATGTCAACATCCTCTAATTTAAAGAGGTTAGTGTGACAACAAGTTATATTTTGACCCTTTCTTTTTCTCTTTCTGTTGTTTTGTTTCTCAACCACCATATCTTGCTTGTACACACCATTGAATGGGTGCATACTTGTTTCATACCAATCCACTTCAACTGCTATAACATATGTATTTTATTTATCGATCCTTATAACCTTTGCAAACTAGAATGGATAACCATGTGGATCTTTAGTTGCTAAGACTGCAATCATGAAACCCTCCTTAATATCTTGTATTGAACCCCTATAAAGATCTTATATGGCTTCACGTTGTGCATGTGATCTTCTAGAACCAATATACATTTATCTTTCCTCTACCTATGAAAAATAAATAGCTTCTTGAGATTCTTGTTGTTCAACAATGTTTCTTTCTTCAGATTCATTTGACCTATTTTGTGGCCAAATAAATGGAGTCTTCAAAAGTGTGTCTTCATTTGTTGATTTTGAAATTATGTCACTTTGATAATTGAAAAAAGACTCCCACTAAACAGAATCAACAACATCAAAGTACTCATATGTATCTTTAATGGACTTTTTTATTTCCTCCAAGCATTCAAAATAATCTACATCTCTATTATGCCTTCGTGCATTGTGGATTTCAACAACTGATTGTAATAATATTAACTTTGATGCAAATATTGGACGATCTAGAATGAACTTAAAAAATTCCAAACCTGATGAAGGCCCGCATTCTACAGTAGTTGAATACTTCTTGTCCCATATAAGTGTTTTCCCATCAACTTTTTTCAAGAAAATTTGATTTTGGAAGCTAATGTCATTAAGTTTCTCAATACACTTTTCTTCACCATGTGATCCCTGGATAAATCTTCACATGTCAACGTTGTCTTATAATATGTGAAAAATAGGCTCTGGAATGTATGATTTTTTAATACATTCAATTAATGATGGTAGGATTCCAACATTTTTCCTCTTTAATGTTACTGAAAAATGACTGAAAAATTGATCAATATGATCATGCATTTGTCCAACAAGAAGGAAACCAACTTTAACCTTTTGAAAGATTCCCAGTTCAACAAGCATGTTGATATATCCAAACACAATTTGACTTTTGCTTTCATGATTAGTGTTGTCCAACTGCAGATATAGAACTTGAGGAAGATTACCAGACTAGTGACTGAGCACATGATGAATTATGGTGATGGTCATATTTGCATCATTATGAATATTTGGAGCTGTGAAGTAAAACCTTGCACACATTGTTCCATTAAAAACCATACAAACAACTAAGTGAAATTGAATGAAATTCTCTTCCTGTAAAGTTTTTGGTGTATGGACAAAATGTGGCAGAAGTGTTTTTTTCTGGTCCATGTCATCAATTATCATACCCATATATTTATTTGGAGCATCATAACACTTCTTTCTATGTTTGTACAACTTTTTCCTTTCACTTGATTGTTTATTGATGTGTTCTTGAAGTGCTTTGACTATAGAATCTACACATGACACAAAATTAAAATATTGATAATATGTTTTCATAGTTGATAACTATCGAATTTAAACAAAAAAAAAATTGTAAATATATACCTCTTTCTACTCCTTCAGATTTATCTCTTCTTGCTTTAAGAGAAACACATATACTATAAATCCCCATCCTTGAATTCTTAGGAATACGAACATTGTCGAATTGTCTCTTCCATACTCTTGTAAAATGTGCATATGAAATAAAATTAGGATTTCCTTCAACACTTTCAACATATTATTTATATAACTTGTAGATTTCATTCCTTGAGAAATTATCTGGAATATGTATTGTCTCTCTATTTGGCATAGACTCTCCATGTTTGGAAAAGAAGTATCGCATCCGTGACAATGCAATGTTTTTTACTGGGCCAATCTCTCGTCCATGATGTACCTTTGAATAAAATGTAGGATTGTTTTCCAATCTTGTTTGGATCCTTCATAGATGAAGATTACCAATTGAGTGGAATTGTTTGAAATCCTTTCTGCAAAGTAAAATATTACCAATGTGATAATCATATCATGTCTTCGTAGATATCATGCACCCCAATAAATATGAATTTTCCATGCTCTTATTCACTGACAAATAATTCTTCCTTTTCTCCAAGACATACATGTAGTCTATACTTTTCAAACAATCCATTTGAAAACAATCACTAGAAATCAAATCACCAATGGAAAATGATTTAGTGAGAAATTATTTCCCGGACCTTGTATAACTGTAATGATTTGGATAGATATAAAAAGGTCTAGACCTCGTCCTGGACATAATATTTCTTCGTAATCTCTCCAATATTTCAACATCATCACTAGGAGGAATATCATTCTCACTATAATCATGCATAGCATTGTGAGGAGATCGAACAAGAGATTGTTGATCACCTTGATTTGTTGCACCTAAATGATTTAGAACATGATCTCCATTCCTAGGTCCATCATCATCTTCATTGATAATATCGTTGAGAAGAAGAATATCAAGATCATCATCAACAACACAATCACCCGCAAGAAGGTGTCCACCATCAACATAATCATCTTCGCTACTTTTGAAATCCCCACTTAAGGGAAATTCTACATCATCCTCATTACTTCCCTCTAAATGCTGACCTAGAGAACAATCTTCAACATTCTCATTAGTACCTTGGAAATCATCACTTGGAGGAAACTCTTCATTGCCTTCATTGGAACCTTTAATTTATCCTGCTGAAACAATACCTTCATCATCCATGTCAGTACCTTCAAAATCCTCACTTGGAGGAAAATTTTCATCATCCTAATTATTCCCTTGAAAATCCTCACTTGGAGGAAAATCTTCACCATCCTCATCAGTCCCTTCAAAATGCTCACTTGGAGGAAAATATTCATCATGCTCATTAGTCCCTTCAAAATCCTCACTTGGAGGAATATCTTCTTCCTCCTCATATGTAACTTCAAAATCATCACTTGGAGTAAAATCTCCATTATCCTTATTAGTGCTTTGCAAATCCTCAATAGGAGGAAAATTTTCATCCTCCTCATTAGTACCTTCAAAATCCTCACTTGGAGGAAAATATTCATCATCCTCTCTACTACCTTGATAATCCTCACTTGGAGGGAAATTTTCATTATCCTCATCAGTACCTGCAAAATCCTCACTTGGAGGAAAATCTTCATCATTCTCTTTACTTCCTTGAAAATTCTCACTTGGAGGAAAATCTTAATCATCTTTTTTACTACCTTGAAAATCCTTACTTGGAGGAAACTCCTCATCATCCCCATCGGTACCTTCAAAATCCTCACTTGGAGGAAAATATTCATCATCATCGGTAGTACCTTGGAAATCCTCACTTGAAGGAAAATCTTCAACGTCCTTTTCACCATATTCCTCCCCTTCATCATCGGTGCCTTCAAAGTCTTCAGAATTAGGAATTTCCCGATCAATATTCTCAATATCATTTCTTGCACTTTGATCAAAATTCTCACTAGGTGAAACATATGACTCCTCGTTTACATTATAATTATTCCCACCACATTTTTTAGTCTCAGAAGAGGAGGCATGTGAATAAGATGTTGATGCTCCGGAAATAAAATCCTCTCTATCTGATGAAGCCATCATTGGTCACTACAAGCATAGAATGGTGCAAATGCACACCCTCCCAATGACATTCTTATAGCTTGTGGAAAGAATATGTCCCTCCAAATTTTCCCAAAAATGTTTCCCCCAAATTTTCCCTCCCAAAATTTCCCTCCAAATTTTTGCCAAAAACATTCCCCCAAAATTTTTTCCCTCCAAACTTTCCCCAAAACAATTCCCTAAAGATTCCTCTTTAATATTTTACCCTCAATATTAAATAAATATTACTCTATTCATTCATCATAAATTAATTAATTACATTATGTTTTATCTTTTTTAATTTATCTCACATTGATTAAACGTAGAGATCGTATATATATATATATATATATATATATATATATATATATATATATATATATATAAAATATTCTATTTTGTTTATAACATATGCACTAAACAAACTAACAAGTGGTATAGTAGTTGGTATATATACACACTCTTGTTTTGGTTTTTTACATTGCATCAACTATTGAACAACGTTTCTTAAATATTTTGGAGCAATCGGGCAATGTTCATTAAATACTTTGAAGCAAGCTACAGGGGAGAAACATCAAGGGCATTCAACAAGGAGAGACTACGGATTTGAGAGGTTAGTTTTTTTTTTTTTTAATTTTATATGTTATAGGGAAAAAAAAATTAAGCTTTTTATCTATGCAAAACATTGAAAACCTTAAATTCCATGTGATTCTTTATATTTTTTTGGAAATAGATCATGAATTTTCAATTTTTTATATATTTTGCAAAGAAATTTTAGAAAAAAATATTACATTTTAAGTCTAAAAAATGGCAAAACCCCTCTAAATTTACTATACTTCAAACCTAAAAGAAAAAAATTAAAATTACCATTTTACTCTTTTAAAAAAAAAAAATTAGTTTTTTTTTTTTAATTTGTAAGTGTTTTTTGCTTTTCGGTCACTAGGACGATGCGAGGCATCACCCCTGGCACCTTGGGACGAAGTCCACGAATGGACTTGGCCATGGGAGCGTCGGGGCGCGATTGACTGACAAACCAAAACCTACAAAACCCTCCAAAAAAAAACCAAAAATAACCAACAAACAAAAAACACACATATACAAACAAGATTGAAAAATGAAAATTTAATATTAATAATTCAGTTTTATAAAATAAAACATAAAAATTAAAAAAAAAAATCAAAGTAAAAAAGTTTATTTTTATTTTTATTTTATAAAATAATTTTTTTTGTCTTTTTTAAATTAAAATTAGTTTTAATTTTTTATTTGGTTGGTCGGGGGAGGGTGATGTTGGGCATCACCCCCGGTGCTTGCATGTCCAATTCTCGACTGGGGACTTGGTTTCATGGGAGCCGGGGGTGATGCCCAACATCGTTCTCCCCCAGCCAACCGACAGACAGTCGACGTTGTCTCCCGAGACAACGTTGACTGACCAGGGAGGGCGATGTTGGGCATCGCCCCTAACGCCCGCGTAGCCAAGTCCAAGCTTAAATTTGGTCACGCAGGCACTAGGGGTGATGCTCGACATCATCCTCCCCTGGTTGGATAGAAGACAGTCGACGTTGTCTGTCGGGACAACGTCAATCGACCGGGGGAGGGCAATGTCGAGCATCGCTCCCAGTGACTGTGTGGCCAAGTCCAAGACTGGAGTTGGTTGCGAGACATTCGATGTTGTCTATCGGGACAACATCGATTGGCTGGGGGAGGGTGATTTCAGGAATCACCCTCGATGCCTACGTGGCCAAGTCCACATAACAAATTTTAATTTTAATATCAAAATTTAAAAAAAACAAAATTGTTTTTTTTGTTTAATTTAAAGTTTTAAATTTTAATTTTTAGTTTTTAGTATAGTTGTTTTTATAAATTTAAACTTTGATTTTTTGAGTTTTATACTTTTATAATATTTGTTTATTTTTTAATTTTTTTGTTTATTTTTTTTATTTAAATGTATTTTTTGTTTTTAATTGTTTTTTTTCTTTTAATTTTTTTCATATGTGTAATTTTTTTGTTTTTGTTTTCTTATGTGGTTTTTTTTTGTTCTTTTTTAAAGTGTTTTGGGTTTTGATTTTTTGTATATGATTTTTTCTTTAGTATTTTTTTGTGTGTGTTTTTTATTTTATTTTGTAGACTTGAAAAAAATCAGTTTTTAGATAATTTTAATTTTAATTTAGTTTTTTTCATGAAAAACATATATTTTATTTTTTCCTTAAATAATTTGTGTTTTTTTATTTTTTATATAGGACAAATGGTAGGAAAAAAAATCTTTGTGAATTCTAGGCAACAAAATGCTAGCCCAACTTAGGTCACAAGAGCAATGAAGAATGTTAGAGAGTGGGAAATTGTCAATGGTGATAGGAGAATGGAGCATTCTTGGTATCTTAAAGACAAACAAGCCACCAATGGAGAACAAATAATTTTGTATTGTGCTAAATTTGAATATGTCCAAGCAAACTATCAGTCACTTAGCATGTTACGAGATATATGTTTGGTGCCAGGAACATATATTGTTTATGCATTGGTTAAACAATCAAAGACATATCTCAAGATTAGATATTATTTGAAAATGAACAATTATAAAAGGGAATAAAATTTCACAGAATTATGTGCAATGATCGTGCCAGACATTGAGATGGGCAATGTAAGTTTGTGTATTCTTATTTTTGTAGTAGGTATTATTATAAGTTTCATGATAATGGTTAAATCTTATTTAACAATGGAAATGACATATTTTATTTTTACAGGATTTTTCTAGGTGACTTTCAGAGATGTTAGTGGGGATTTATTCTATGGAGAGAAATATCATGGAATTCATCAGTTCCTTTCATATCGATAAGGCACTGGAAGGAAGGAAAAAGAAGCAAAGAGTAATAGAAGTTCAAGTTGTAGGAGAAGATAGAGAAGAAGAACAAAGAAGAAATAAAATTCATGATTCTAGAAAGGATAAAAGGGTTATATTTGAAGATATGGAAACTCCATATGAAGATGTCGTTGAGATTAATGTCAATGAGGTTACCATTGTTCCTCAGAAGAAGATTAAACAACATATGCACAAAAGAGGTATGCCTAATGATGATTTCATTCCTAGTGATTATGAAGAGATTGTTGAGTTAGATGAAACTCATTTAAATCATAAAAAGAGGAAAGCAAAGGTTGTTGATGAAGAAGAATTGATAATTACCTCTAAATATCATGATGGAATTCCTAAATGCAGAAGAGAAATAATAACACTAGGTGTTGATCTAGAAGATGGCATTATCAAAACATCACAAAATATCATTTGAGATCGACTAAGGAGGAACAACTTGGCTTATGAGGGCCATACATTTTAGTTGAATGTGAAACAGCTTTATAAACCCACAGAAGGCCAAGAAAAATACCAAATTAGAAAACCATATCAGTTTCATATCCACAACTTGAAAGCACTAATTAGGCACAATCCATATTCACATGTGGTTGATTACTTAGTTCTTTTTGACGCAATGGAAGTTCCTACCAAGGATGTAGTTGATAGGTCAAAATGTTTTGAGTATAAATATTATGTGATTGGAGGAAATCATTTCGCAGAGGCTAGAAGAGAATTGATGCAAGAGTATCCCAATAACCCTCTTTTTGAGACAGTCAGACGTGTAATTTATGTTGGTTTAACGTATGGAGAAGAAAATCTGTTGGCATGGGATCATAACACAGATAATGAGTATAGGATTTCCATGACTTTCATTCAGAGGGTGAGATTTATCCATAATGAGTTTTTTGTTATATGTGGTGGGGATAGATCAAACGTTGATGCAAAGTTTAGGAAGGAATGTTGTATGGAAATAGGCTTCCCAATTGATGAGGAAAGTGTAAAACTTAAAAATCGCAAAGGAAGTGATGCATTCAAATTTATGGATAGTTATTTCCAATTGGGATTTAAAACTAGACATATATGGGATTTGGTAGATGAGATCTTCAACCTATGGGGAAATATTGGTATAAAAAATCAGAAGTTTAGGAAGTATAAACCCTTAGTAGGTAGCACAAGTAAGACAGGTCTTGAAATCAAAAACCTGCCAGATGATATTACTATAACGTCTTGGAGAATGATGCAAGGAGTGAAGGATGAGAAACTTGTCATAGCTATATTATCACATGTAAGGTCGGGTGAATTAACAATGGAGGAAATGTGTGTGAATTTAAAAACTAAGTATTTTGAGATATTTCTTATTTATGTTATGATTAAAAAAAATATTCTTTCTATATAACATAAGTGTAACGTCCCCAACCGTTACGACTGCAAGCGAAGCAAAAAGTGCAATTTTTTTTTTTTAGGCAAGAAGGCAACGACGACAATAGTTGAACCACCCAACCTGACGATGAACACACACACATAGTTCAGGAAATAGACAACGACGACTCAATGCACTAGAACAACGAACAACTGGGCGAAACATGCGTAAATAAGAAAGATAGAATGACTACCCGCCCGACGCGAACATGAAATTTCCTACAAGCTAAAGGACAACATCCACAATCTCGACACAACAGCCTCAACGACCAGTCACTATAACCTCTATGGCATGCAAACCAAACGCATGAAGGTGTTACAACCAAAGCACCAACAACAACTACAACGAAGAAACACCCGCAACGGGTAGCACATACTCCGACCAAGTTATCAATCGCCTCTATCCATTAGGGCACGTAATGATCCCCTCATTAGGAATCATGTCGTTTCTAGGTGATAGGCGTGACAACAACCATGGCGCAACAACATAACTAGACCCTCAACACAAGCTAAAATCAACACACTAGGGGATCAAGTTAACTATATAACCCCTGACGACTAACCCTAGCACCCAAACGACAAGTCAACAAGGCGACTAAGACTTTTATACAATAAAATAATTTCCTTGCGCAACAATTCAATATGTTCCCATTAAATAAATACTATTAACAATTAATTAGTTGCAACTACTTCCAATCCCAATATCAGATAGTATATATCACTTTCCTTTAAAACTGAAATCACTGTCTAGTAAAACTGAAATTATAAACATTGATGTCTTATATCTCTATTTAAAACCGAAACTAGATCATTATCTTATGAAATTTCCATCTTAAGAATTCACTAATGAAACTGAAACTATATCTCTACCTTATAATAATTTCACTATCTTTTAATCAGAAACTGTACATCGAAAATAATTGTTTAGTGCAACCGAAATAACAAATTATTCACATAATAAAATATTGAATACATTTAAATTTTATGTGACTTATCATTCCAAAATATCGTTGTGTAAGGGGTGACTGTTGTGAAAGGTTTGGTAAGGTTGTGGTTGTCAATCAACCATATCACTATGATAAAATGCAATCATTGCTGACTAAAATAAACCCAATCGTTGTCTAACAATACCCAAAATTGATGTCTACAAACACCCTCGTTGTTTAATAGTAGCCTAATAAATACAGGGATGTTGAATTAATATGATAAATCTGAATATTAAAGCATGATAGCATTGTAAAAAGAATGAAATCGTTGTCACAATAGTTGTCTAGATCAGGGGGATGCACTGCCACAGGAAGTATGAATTTGCTTACCCCCAATTTAAGAATGTTGTCAGTGTATTAAAACTCATCCTAGGTACATGTAAAACTCTAAGTAAGTTAAAAGATGATGTTGTCAGGTAATAAATAGGTGAATAAAATATGTGGAACATTGTCAGTAAATATCACTAGACTGATGTTATTTAATTCATATGGATTAAAGATATGGAAATGTTTCCATTTAAATTATAAGGAATATATATATGGAAACGTTGTCACTTGATTTATGGAATAAAAGTAGGGGAACGTTGTCATTTAGATAGTGTTACAGTGTCTACAGAAGTCGCACGGAAAGCGCTGAAGGCGCTAGGTGAAAAGTAAAACGGAATTAAAACGAAGTCAACAGAGGGTAGGGTTGTTGTCATAAGGAAAATAATACCACTGTGATCTATCGATACAAACGCCCGGACCTTAAACGCCTAGACAAAAAAAAATGACCAGCCATTGAAAACGAAACACCCAAATATGAACTCGCTATGTTTTATCATTGGGAACACCCAGACATCAAAACGAACGCCCAGACATTGAAGGATTAGGTTTAACACAAAAATCATGGTCAATAAAAGGGTAAAATCGTAGGCAATTAAGGACTCAATTCTCAGCCAATAGATAGGTAATCCACAGTCCATTAATGGTAAAATTTGCAGTCAATGATTATAATAAAAAACGCAGACACGCATTCCCTATAACACACAGTCCTTAATTATATATATATATATATATATATATATATATATATATTCAAATTAGCTATAAAAATTACAGTCAACCTATAAGTGGCTATATAACTTTGCAGACATTATATAAAAATTTGGTGGATGTGAATTCAGATGGCCATAAACTCGCAGTCAAAATGTAAATGGATATACCCATTTCACAGTCAATAATAGGTAAATAAAAATGTTGTCTGAAGACTCATATCGCAGTCACAATAGGTAAAAGAGTGTTTTCATACAATCATTTACCGTCAATAAATAAAATCAATTGTAGTCACCAATGGTAAAAAACAACGTTGTCATAGAATGGATAACTTTCAAATAAATGAATTTAATCACATACAAAAAAGTTTAAAAATAACAATGTCATTCAAGTGGACAACGCTGTGATTTTTCCATTCAAGAGATGGGAACTGTTAAGAAAATCGTAGAGAATAAAATACCCTCTGAAAACGCAGAGGTGATATAAAAATGAAGAGGGTATCGAGTTGATCGCAGAGAGAAAAGATAAACAATACGCAGAGGTATTCAATCACAAGAAGGCATAAGACAATCATTCAATCAAGAACAATCAACAGGGATAGATAGCTGGGAAAAATTATCATTCGCTCATCATCCATGCATAGAAAAGTAGGGCATTAGAATCTATAGGTCTATAAACACCGAAGTGACGATCCTCAATTCGGCTCCTGGTCGACTGCTCAGGCATGAACTGATGATCTAGGGATAAGGACGGAAGATAAAGCATAATCTCTTCATAATAATCAATAAAACAAAATAGGACAGTCCTAGCAATCAGGGATCGGGTTGCTGAGGGAATCAATTCAAATTCAGCGAGTGCAAAGATATGATGACCTTAAGTTCTCGATTAAAAAAGCTGATTAAAACACATTTCTTTGCACAATAGAAGTACAAAACGCTGAGTAAAACACATTTCTTTGCACAATAGAAGTACAATAATGAAATCGCAAGAGCAATGTTAATCTACCATTCAATATAAATGCACGTGTACCATATCCCAAGGTGACAGCTTTGAGTCGTTTTCCCATGCGCACTCTGTCCAGCTCCCACTTGCCAACCGATGAGACTTCACTGGTACCTCCCAGCCAGCGCTAGGGTAATCTTCTTCCCCTTGAGCCCCTCGAGTCACAAAGGGGCCTCACACACTAAACCAGAGAACCACTAGCACCCAACTCACCTCACATGGTCGAGCTACCACTCGTTACATGAGCTGGGTATCCCAACTCCCACAAGATAAGTCAGTCAAGACAAAAATTCCACAGTGTAACGTTACGCATAAAAGATATGATCCATGGTCCTCCTCCTCCATCCTTTTTATAGAGTTTCTAAGTGATTTCTTTCCCAAATTCCCATTTAATTTATTTTTCATTAATTTAATTCAGAAAAACCTCCCCTGTACACATGTAACCCATCCCCCTAGTTGCACTAGAAATTAATTTCATTAATTAATTAATTACTTCTATTTCCCTCACCCACCTAAAATCATTCCTAAAATCGCTCCTTGGTGTCCCCATATTCCCTTACACATTTTAAATGACTTATGCCCTTACTAAATTCCTATTTGAGTTCATAATTAGAAAGTTCTTAAAGGCAATATTCCTTACTAAGTTAGTCATTCATCTTTTTCCTTACGTTTCCCTTTTTCTTTATGTTTCCCCCTTTTCCCTTAGTTTCATATTTCTTTTAAGTTTCCCTTTTTATCTAAAACTCAAATTAACAAGTGTAGAAAAACCACCTCTTTCTCCTTTTAATTAATAAAAATTAATGAGCATAAGTAGAAAAACAATCATTTCCCTTCTTTTTTTTTAAATTTAAACCCCCAAAGAAATTTGATTTTAATAAATTAAATGAATTTCTTACCCCCATCTTGTCACATGTTTAATTATGATTATTATTATTATTGTTTATTTTATTTTTTTACCATAAGTATCACTTAGACCTAGATTTTAATTTCCTAGGCTCGACGACATTTTTTTTTTGGGGGAAAAAGTTTTTAAATCTTACTTATCACGTCATTCATTTTAAGATCGATTAGGTTTATTCACTTACCAGTTGAAATCACGACGTGCCCTTCCAGACACACTAGGTTCTCCAAGGGTGCCACTCACCTTTTTTTTTTCCTTGCACGACGTGCGCTTCACGATGCACTATGTGCTCCAAGGGTTCCACTCACCTCTTTTTGTTTTCCTTGCATGATGTGCCCTTCAGGAAGCACTATGTGCTCCAAGGGTGCTACTCGCCTCTTTCCATTTTCCTTGTGAGACGTGCCCTTCAAGACGCACTACATGCTCCAAGGGTGCCACTCGCTTCTTGACTAACTTGGTAGACATCAAAAACCCCTAGAATCAATACTTCGTCAGGTGATCTTGTGGGAGACTAAGGGCCTCTAAGGAATAAGGCCCCTGTGTTATTGTGCACCCCTTAGAATTATCATGAGTGACTATCGCAGTCTACCCTCATGGCATTGTGGGTCTTCTCGAACTAGGTAATCATTAACCTATAGTTTGCGCCACGGTGGGAGTGCTAGTAGGATATGTCAGGGTTGTTATCTACACCTCTCCCTCAAGGTCTCTGGTTGTCGTGTGTGAACCCTCTGCTCCACATGTGAGTCTGGTCAGCAAGCTATTGTCAACCTGCATCATCAATGAATCATGTCAGCAAAATAATCTATCATCATAGTATATAATCATATGTACATTACTACATAAGTCATATTAACAACAATCAAACCCCAATAGTCCACTCCCTGACTCGATCCGGGTCAACGGGTTTCATCGATGCCCCTGCATCCTCAGGGTCCAAAGTCCTGCACACTCAGGAAAACCTAGTCAATAGCACATGTCTATGTCAATACAAAAAATAACATATCATCATATATGTAATGTCTCATAATCATAATCAAATGACCAATAGTAAAATAATCTAGATCACTTGCAAGCAAGTGTCCTCAAAGAATAAGTTCGCTCAGTGTGCGCAAGAGCAAGATATTACATACACCCCCCTCTTGGCCTAAACTTCGTCCCGAAGTTTCACAATATATAAGTGTTGAAATAATGTGTATCACAGTATCATAACTCTATCTATCAAACAAAAAATGGAAATTGTTGGTGCACATCATATGCCTCCTCCCAGGTCACCGAGTGCAGACTATAGTTGTCCCACTTGACCTTGACTTGATCTACTGTTTGACATCATAGTTGTTGAATGTGATGATCCAGGATGCAGATCGGCTCAGCTGTGAGTGCACCCTCATATGATACCTGCAAGGAACTCATGTCAATAAAATTTGTAGGATCACTATTATATTATCTCAAAAAAGATATGTGAAAAGCATCGTGCATATGCCTCAAAGAATCAGGCAAGGCTAGTCGATAGGCCACATGACCCTTCTTCTTTACAATATCAAAAGGTCCCACAAACCTAGGATATATTTTATCACCCTTTATAAACTTGATCAAAGTCTTATGCGGTTTTACCCTCAAGAAGACTCGATCACCAACTTCGTAACTATGATCGACACTGTGCACATCAGCATAACTATTTTTCCTATCATGCGCTTCTTTGATCCTTTGTCTTATTGTTTGCATTTGATATTCCATTTCTTGGATCACTTATGGTCCCATGAGGACCCTATCCTCAAGTCGATCCCAACTCAAAGGCATCCAACACAGTTTCTCGTAAAGAAACTCGAAAGGCACCATCTTAATGGTTCTTTGGTAACTATTGTTATAAGCGAATTCTACCAGTGGCAAGAATTCTTCCCAATTATTTTATTGGTCCATCACATACATGCTCAACATTTCTTCCAAGACTTGGTTTGTTCATTCGATCTTCCCATCTATCTATGGGTGATACGCAGTACTAAAGTTAATTTTGGTTCTCAAGGCCTCTTGGAAACTAGTCAAAAGTCGTCTAGTAAACACCGATCCTCGATCGGATATAATCCTCTTAAGCACACCATGCAACCTCAAAATATCACTGATGAAAACTCTAGCTATGTCAGGTTCCTAATACATCGTATTCACAGGAATAAAATGAGCACTCTTTGTCAGAGTCTCGACTACCACAAAAATCAAGTCGAGTCTCCTTGCCGTCAGTGGAAATCCAACAATGAAATCCATCGAAATGACCTCCCATTTCGATTCTAGAATAATGTGTGGTTGTAGTAATATTGTTAGATGTCCATGTTCAGCCTTCAACTACTAACATTCTAGACATCTGGCCACGTAGTTCAATATGTTTGCCTTCATTCCTTTCCAGAAGAATAAGGGTTTAAGTTCTTCCCTCATCTTCGTGACTCTCGGGTGAGCCATGTACATTGCTCTGTGAGCCTTGTTTAGGATCAAAATCCTCAACTCGTCGTTCGGTGGTACGTAAATTCAACTTTTAAATCTCAATAATCCATCATCATCAAACGTAAATCCTTCAAATCTTGGTACCATCATTGTGTTTTGTCCGATAAAATCCTTGACCTCTTTGTACTTGTCATCGTCACACTGTGAAGTTATAATATTTTCATGTAGATTCGTCTAAAGAGGCATCACTAAAAATATGCATGGCCTTCGACTCAATGCATCTACCACTTGGTTCACTGTTCCTTTTATGTAAGTAATCTCGAAATCGTACTCGCTAAGAAATTCCAACCAACACCGTTGTCGTGCATTCAGGTCGCTTTGCGTAAAGATGTGATGTAGTCCACAGTGGTCCGTTTTTAGTTCAAATTTTTGTCCAATAAGGTAGTGTCCCAAAATCTCAAGGAATAAACAATGGATAATAACTCCAAATCTTGCGTCGCACAGTTCTCCTCATGCCTTCTCAATTTCCTCGAGATCTAAGTGATCACTCGACTGTCTTGCATCAAGACTCTGCCAAAACCTTCCTTGGATGTGTTAGTGCATACAAAACATTATGCATCCATGTCAGGGACCTTTAGTATCAATGCTATTTTCAATAGCTCCTTGATCCTCCGAAAGTCTTCCGTGCATTTCTTGGTCCAAACAAACTTCTTGTTCTTCTTTTGTAATTTTGTGATCGGATTTGCTATCTTCGAAAATCCCTCGACAAACCGTTGATAGTATCCTACTAAAACCATGAAGCCACGCACTTCTAGGACATTCGTCGACACAGGACATTCCATAATAGCCTCGACCTTTTCTAGATCCATGGTGATACCTTCGTCGGAGACGCCATGCCCTAAGTAGTGAATCTTCGATTGGTAAAATGAGCATTTAGACAATTTCCCATACAATTTGTTCTCTCACAGACATTGTAGTACCAGGCACAAGTGCTCTTCATGCTCCTCCATTGTCTGAGAGTAAATCAAAATATCATCAATGAATACTTAGACGAACTTGTCCAAGTACTCACGGAACACCTCATTCATCAAACTCATAAATACCCCTGGGGCGTTTGTCAGTCCAAACGGTAAAACAATAAACTCGTAATGTCCGAACCTCATATTAAAGGAAGTCTTAGGGATGTTGTCCTCCTTGATCCATAGTTGGTGATACCCTGATCTCAAGTCAATCTTTGAAAACACCATTTCACCCTTCATCTGATAAAACAAATCATCAATCCTTGGCAACGTATATTGATTCTTGATTGTTTCCTTGTTCAATTGACGGTAGTCAATGCAGAGTCTCCACGGCCCATCCTTCTTTCGTATGAAACTAACAGGTGCACCCCACAGTGACACACTAGGACATATCATTCCCAGGTCCAACAACTCCTTCAGTTGCATTCTCAACTCCTGTAACTCTAGGGTCGACATACGATAAGGCGTTCTTGTTATTGGTTCAATCATCGGTTTTAGGTCTATGGTAAATCCCAATTCCCTCTCCGGCAGCATCCTAGGTAACACCTCTGGGAAGACGTCTGCAATCTCTCTCACCATAGGAAGGTGTTCTAGACCTTCTACTACTCCCTTCTCATTTAATGCAAGGATCGCATGAATCTTACATCCCTTGCGCATTCTCTTCCGTAGCTACAAGGAAGAGATGAACCTCAGGGAAACTCCCTGGTTATGACCTACAATCATGCGTCTATGTCCCTCGTCAACGACCAAGCTCAATTGTTTCATCTTACAGTTGAGTATCACCTCATGCGATTCCAACCAATCCATACTGATGACGATGTCATAAGACCCTAAGATCATGACATACAGGCTGGCCTTGGTGACAAAATCTCCCAGGTTAAGGCTACAGCCTGTAACCTTCCCTCCAACCTTCTATTTGTCTCTTGAATACATATATACAAGGTTAAACTCATCCTGTTTGATTGCATTTACCTTAATTCTTTTTAGTGTTTCACCAGAAATGAAACTCTCGGTAGCACCAGGATTTGTCAAAATACTAAGGGTCTGGTCAGCGACGGTACCTGATGTCTCGAGCACAGTAGACTAGTGCTCTGCCTGGTGGTTATTCACCACTGTAAGAATACGATGGGCCTTGCCCAAAACTCCCATGGTAGTGGGTTCGGCTGATCCATATGATTCGGCCCTTTCCTCTGGGCAGTAATGCTGGTAATGTGGCTCCCCACAATCCAACACACTTTCTTCGGTCCAGTATTCCTAGTACCCGAAGCAGAATCCGAATTCTAACAATAAGGCCCAACTCGAACTTGTTCACCTTAATTTTCTTGGTAATTTGGTGTGGAGCATACCGAAGCAGCTCCAAAACGGGCCTCGTACTCGGGCATCATGCGGTTTCCCTGTCGCAAGTTGTTGAACTCATTGAGACGATGCTCAATAAATTCCTCTTATAGGTACCTCTTTGGGAACCGTTCCTCAAACAATTCCCATGACACGTTGTCGAAGACCATGTTCAAATGTGGCAGGAGCGTCTTTCACCATAGAAGAGTGCTCCCCTTTAGTTGAAGGACCACCATGCATACCTTCATGCCGGAGGTCGTAATCGCGTAGCGTGAAGCACAACGCTTTGCTCTACAGTTGTGCCTCGACAACACAATTTTTCGTGACACTCATGGAATCGAGAACACAACTCTCTCGAGCTCTTGGTGGATGCTAACGGTACTGGGTAAGGCGCGTTGTGGACCCTCATGGGTACGGGCGCCCTGGCCTCATCTCAATACAGATGGTGGATCAAGGCCCTTTGACATTCCCTGGAAGGGCCTTGTCAGACCATTATCATCCCTTACAACAATCGAATCCATCCAAAGGACTTTTTCTTCCCTTTCAGGGTTTGACTCCGAGGGTGCGGGAACTTTTGGAGGCGTCACACCTCCTTCCATGGCACCATGCTGCGAACCCCTGTGGCGTCCTCTAAATGCGATCATCGCATGAACAAGTTAAGGTTTTTAATTAATGTAAGGGTTAAAACTCATAGGTTTATTACAGTGGAAATCCTAGTGATCCACAGTCGCAGGGTTGAACCCGCTCTCATACCATATGTAATGTCCTTAATCATTACGACTGCAAGCGAAGAAAAAAGTGCAATTTTTTTTTTGGTTTTAAGCAAGAAGGCAACAACGAAAATAGTTTAACCACCCAACCTAACCATGAACACACACACGCAGATCAGGAAACAGATAATGACGAATCAACACACTAGCACAACGAGTAACTGGGTGAAACATGCGTAAATAAAAAAGATAGAATGACTACCCGCCCGACGCGAATATGACATCGCCTACAAGCTAGTGGAAAAAATCCACAATCTTGACACAACAGCCTCGATGGCCATTCACTAGAACCTCTATGGCGTGAAAACCAAATGCATGAAGGCATTACAACCCAAGAACCAACAACAACTACAACGAACAAATGTCCGCAACGAGTAGCACATACTCTAGCCAAGTTAGCAATAACCTCTATCCTTTAGGGTGCGCAATGATATCCTCATTAGGAATCATGTCATCGCCAGGTGATAGGCGCGACAACAACCATGGCGCAACAACATAAATGGACCCTCAACATAAGATAAAATCAACGCACAAGGAGATCAAGTTAACTATCTAACCTTTGACGACTAACCCTAGCACCCAAACGACAAGTCAACAAGGTGACTAAGACTTTTATACAGCACAATAATTTCCTTGCACAACACTTCAATATGTTCCCATTAAATAAATACTATTAACAATTTATTCGTTGCAACTACTTTCAATCCCAATATCAGATAGTATATATCACTTTCCTTTAAAACTGAAATCATTGTCTAGTAAAACTGAAACTATATAGATTGTTGTCTTATATCGCTATTTAAAACCAAAACTAGATCGCTATCTTATGAAATTGTCATCTTAAGAATTCTCTAATGAAACTAAAACTATATCGCTACCTTATAAGAATTTTGCTATCTTTTAATCAGAAACTGTACATCGAAAATAATTGTTTAGTGCAACTGAAATAACAGATTATTTACATAATAAAATATCGAATACATTCAAATTTTATGTGACTTATCAATCCAAAATATCGTTGTGTAAGGGGTGACTGTTGTGAAAGGTTTGGGAAGGTTGTGGTTGTCAATCAACCATATCGATGTGATAAAATACAATCATCGCTGACTAAAATAAACCCAATCATTGTCTAACAATACCCAAAATTGATGTCTACAAACACCCCCGTTGTTTAATAGCAGCCTAATAAATACAAGGATGTTGAATTAATATGATAAAGTTGAATATTAAAGCATGATAGCATTGTAAAAAGAATGAAATAGTTGTCACAATAGTTGTCTAGATCACGGGGATGTGCTGCCACAGGAAGTATGAATTCGCTTACCCCCAATTTAAGAATGTTCTCAGTGTATTAAAACACAACCTAGGTACATGTAAAACTCTGAGTAAGTTAAAAGATGATGCTGACAAGTAATAAATAGGTGAATAAAATATGTGGATCATTGTCAGTAAATATAACTAGACTGTTGTTATTTAATTCATATGGATTAAAGATATGGAAACACTGCCATTTAAATTAAATTATAAGGAATATGGAAACGTTGTCACTTGATTTATGGAATAAAAGTAGGGGAACGTTGTCATTTAGATAGTGTTACAGTGTCTACAGAATTTGAAGGGAAAGCGGTGAGGGCACTAGGCAAAAGGTAAAATAGAATTAAAATGCAGTCCATAGAGGGTAAGGTTGTTGTCATAAGGAAAATAAGACTAGTATGATCTATCAATACAAATGCCCATACCTTAAACGCCCAGACACAAACAAAACAAATCCCAGACATTGAAAACGAAATGCCTAGACATGAACTCGCTATGTTTTATCATTGGGAATGCCTAGACATTGAAGCGTTGGGTTTAACACAAAAGTCGTGGTCAATAAAAGGGTAAAATCGTAGGCAATTAAGGACTCAATTCTCAGCCAATAGATAGGTAATACGAAGTCCATTAATGGTAAAATTTGCAGTCAATGAATGATAATAAAAAAAAAGCAGACACACATTCCCTATAATGCATAGTCCTTAATATATATATTCGAATTGGCTATAAAAATCACAGTTAACCTATAAATGGCTATATAAATTCGCAGTCATTAAATAAAAATTTGGTGGCTGTGAATTCGGATGGCCATAAAATCACAGTCAAAATGTAAATGGATATACCCATTTCATAGTCAATAATAGGTAAATAAAAACATTGTCTGAAGACTCAGATCGCAATCCCAATAGGTAAAAGAACGATGTCACACAATCGTTTATTGTCAATAAATAAAATCAATTGCAGTCACCAATGGTAAAAAACAACGCTGTCATACAATGGGTAACTATCAAATAAATGAATTTAATCAAAGTCACAAAAGTTTAAAAAGAACACTCTCATTCAAGTGGACAATGTTGAGATTTTTCCATTCAAGAGCTAGGAACTGTTAAGAAAATCCCAGAGAATAAAATGCAAAGGTTATATAAAAATGCAAAGGGTATTGAGTTGATCACAAAGAGAAAAGAAAAACAATACGCAGAGGTAATCAATCGCAAGAAGGCTCATGACAATTATTCAACCAAGAATAATCAACAGGGGTAGACAACTGGGCAAAATTATCCTTCACTCATCATCCATGCATAGAAAAGTAGGGAATTAGAATCTATAGGTCTATAAACACCGAAGAGACGATCGTCAATTCGGCTCTTGGTCGACTGCTCATGCATGAACTGATGATCTAGGGATAAGGACGGAAGATAAAGCACAATCTCTTCATAATAATCAATAAAACAAAATAGAACAGTCGTAGCAATCAGGGATCGGGATGCCAAGGGAATCAATTCAAATGCAGCGAGCATAAAGCTATGATGACCTTCAGTTCTCGATTAAAAACGTTGAGTAAAACACATTTCTTTACATAATAGAAGTACAAAACGTTGAGTAAAACACATTGCTTTGCACAATAGAAGTACAGTAACGAAAGCGCAAGAGAAATGTTAATCTACCATTCAAAATAAATGCATTTGTACTATATCCCAAGGTGACAGCTCTGAGTTGTTGTCCAACGCATGCTCCGTTAAGCTCCCACTTTTCGATCGATGAGACTTCACTGGTACCTCCCAGCCAACGCTAGGGTACTCTTCTCCCCCCTGAGCCCCCCAAACCACAAAAGGGCCTCGCACACTAAACTAGAGAACCACTAGCACCCAACTCACCTCGCAAGGTTGAGCTACCACTCATTACCTGAGCTGGGTATCCCAACTCCCACAAGATAAGTAAGTCAAGAAAAAAATTCCACAACGTAACGTTACGCATAAAAGATCTGATCCATGGTCCTCCTCCTTCATCCTTTTTATAGAGTTTTTAAGTGATTTCCTTCCCAAATTCCCATTCAATTTATTTTTCATTAATTTAATTCAAAAAAACCTCCCCTATACACATGTCACCCATCCCCCTAGTTGCACCAGAAATTAATTTCATTAATTAATTAATTACTCCTATTTCTCTCACCCACCTAAAATCATTCCTAAAATCGCTCCTTGGTGTCCCCATATTCCCTTACACATTTTAAATGACTTACGCCCTTACTAAATTCCTAGTTGAGTTCATAATTAGAAAGCTCTTAAAGGCAAGATTCCTTACTAAGTTAGTCATTCAGACTTTTCCTTACGTTTCCTTTTTTCTTTATGTTTCTCCTTTTTCCCTTACTTTCTTATTTCTTTTAAGTTTCCCTCTTTTCCCTTTTTATCTAAAACGGAAATTAGCAAGTGTATAAAAAACACCTCTTTCTTCTTTTAATTAATAAAATTTAATTAGCATAAGTAGAAAAACAATCATTTCCATTTTTTTTCTTAAATTTAAACCCCCAAAGAAATTTGATTTTAATAAATTAAATGAATTTCTTACCCCCATCTCGTCACATGTTTAATTATGATTATTATTGTTATTGTTATTTTTTATTTTTTTTACCACAAGTATCACTTAGACCTAGATTTTAATTTCGTAGGCTCGACGAATTTTTTTTTCTTGGGGAGAAAGTTTTTAAATCTTACTTATCACGTCATTCATTTTAAGGCCGACTAGGTTTATTCACTAAGACGTTGAAATCGCGACGTTCCCTTCAAAATGCAGTAGGTGCTCCAAGGGTGCCACTCGACTATTATTTTTTTCTTACGCAATGTGCCCTTCAGGACACACTAAGTGCTCCAAGGGTGCCACTCACCTCTTTCTGTTTTCCTTGCATGACGTTCCCTTCAGGACGCACTATGTGCTCCAAGGATTCCACTTGGCTCTTTCTGTTTTTCTTGTGCGGCGTGCCCTTCAGGATGCACTACGTGCTCCAAGGGTGACACTCGCCTCTTGACTGACTTGGTAGACATCAAAAACCCCTGGATTCAATACCCCGTCAGGTGATATTATGGGAGACTAAGGGCCTCTAAGGAATAATTCCCCTGACTTATTGCGTACCGCTTAGAATCATTGTGAGTGACAGTCGCAGTTTTCCGTCATGGCATTGTGGGTCTTCTCGAACTAAGTAATTGTTAACCTATAGTTCAAGCCACAACGAGAGTGCTAGTAGGTTGTGGCAGGGTTCTTGTCCACACCTCTCCCTCAAGGTCTCTAGTTGTCGTGTATGACCCCTCTACTCCACATGTGAGTCTGGTCGGCAAGCTGTCGCCAGCCTGCATCATCAATGAATCATGTCAGCAAAATAATATATCATCATAACATCTAATCATATGTACATAAGTCATATTAACAACAATCAAACCCCAATAGTCCACTCCCTGACCTGATCTAGAGTCTAAGGGGTTTCATCGATGCCCCTGCATCCTCGAGGTCCAAAGTCCTGCACACTCAGGAGAACCTAGTCAATAGCACATGTCTATGTCAATACACAAAATAACATATCATCATATCTGTAATGCCTCATAATGATACTCAAACGGAAAATAGTATAATAATCCGGATCACTTGCAAGAAAGTGTCCTCAAAGAATAAGTTCCCTCAGTGTGCACAAGAGCGGGATGTTACAATAAGAATGTATTTTACTCTATATATTATTATAACATTAACTTTTTTTTAATTTAGTCACAAGGTTTAAATGAGAATACAAGAGGAAATGGTTAAGATGTTGAATTAGCAAAGTTGGAAGGATGTTAGGCTCAACTATCCAGATGCAAGCTCTATAACAGAATTGAGTCAATTTTTTGTTACATTCAAAAAGGCATGTTGATTTATTACATTCATTTTAATTTTTATCCATTTGTAGGTTAATTTATTTCGATTTTATTAGTTATAGATATATAATTATATGTTTGTTTGTTTCATTAAATATGTCACAGAAGAATATAGATGGAGTATCTCAAACCTTCAAAAGTTATATTCAAAAAGCTAAGTTTAAATGAGGAAGAAGGCGATGTCTTCAAAATGTTGATCTCGATGACACCCTTGATCACTACATTTGGAATGGGTTCGACACTCTTCAATATAAAGTGATATTAGGGGATTGTGAAAAAATGCAAATCTTGTTCCTAAAAAGGAATACTCCCTAGTTATTGCAGATATCCCTCATGGTTACAATATCCAAAACATTGAATATGACATTGAGCCTTATATTTACCAAGATTTTAGTAAAGTGGTTATGGGGTTTCCGGAAGTCACAACATCACCATTTTGGAGTTTTTTGGTTTTTCATTCAGACACACAACAAGGATTTATACAATCAAGTTTCAAGGGAAAAGAAAAGACAAGGATGTAACTTTATTGGTAAGATATTGAAATTGTATGTTTAGCAATTAAGATTAGAAATATATTTTATTAATTGACAAGTTAATTGAATTAATACTTATCTATGTTACAGGAAAAAACCTAATATTTATAGCTCCAGTAGTGAGCCATTTACACGTGATATTGAAAGTATACATATTGCAAGTTGGACAAAAGATGATACTTATGATTATATTCTTTACAATGTAAAGGATGGAAAGAAGCCTAGTAGTTTATTGGTTTACAATGTTGTGGCTAGAAAACTAAGACATGAGGAAAATAATTTCAAAGCAGAGATCGTTAACATTTATCAAAAGCCACAAGAACTAATTAATTATATTATAGATACGTTTTCAAGTGAAGGAGATTGGGTTTTGGATGTGTTCTCACGTTCAGGTAAGATTTATGATATAACATTTATGAAATCATACTTCACTCTTTATTATTTTTAATTTATGTTGTTTTACATTATTTACTTTAATTGTTTATTTTGTATTTGGTGATTAGGTACAACAATAGCATGTTGCTTACAAAAAGTAATTTCATAGCCATTGAAAGTGGCACATTGCAATGTGGTTTTATTCAACAAAGAATTAATGCTATTCGAGCTCTTCAAGATGAAATGCAAGAAGTTAGCTTGAGGAAAGGAGTTTTTAATGAATCAAAGGTGGGAAAAATATCATAGGAACCTCAAGTACCATTAGGAGATCTTCTTGGAAAAGATCACTTTGGAGAAGTTGTGGATATCAATAACTCAATGGAAGAGCAACATGAGCCAAATGAGCTAACAGAAGCACAGAATGATGACCAAGAAAATGATGATGTGCCTATTGAGAATGATGAATTTGGGATATATGACATTGTCGATTAGTTTTAGGATTCCCTTGAAGACAATGCTGAATTTTGCAAATTTTTGATGAGTTATAATTGTAATGTTTTCACTTTCAGATTCTAAAATAAGAATAAATATGCATCTATTGTTGTTTTATGATGAATATTTTTTATTATTTTATTTTTACATTTATTTTATGTGATTTAATATTCTAGAGAAAATGACATTAAATATTTTCATTTTTTTACTGTAAATCTATAAAAATATAAAAAAAATGTTAATTTTTGTTAACTTTTTTCCATTTTTTTATTCAATTTTGTCCATAAAAATGCTTTATTTGGAAAGTTATTTATAGCAGAAAGCTTCCAAAATGTATAGGTTTTTTGTTATAAATTGATTTGAAATGTATATTTTTTTGTTAAATATTTAAAAATAGTGTTATTTAGCTACAATTATTTGCTATGTGTTGAAGAAAAAATAAAAAGTGTGTTAAAAATACAATTTTACACTATATTTAAAAACTATGGCACCATGAATTAAATAATGAGACATAGTTATATGAAAAATCTTAATTTAAAAAACTTAAATGATATATAACATTTTTAGTATCATTAAAAATCATGAAAAAACAATATTGATAAAAAATAAATAAATAAAAATTTGAAAAAAAATATGATTTAGAAAAAATTGAAAATAGTCGGAAAAACAAGCATTTAAAAAACAAACAAAAAAATTGATTTAGGAAAATTTGAAAATATTTCAAAAAACAAGCATTTTAGAAACAAAATGTGGACCCGTTATACATAAGAAGATTTAAAATATCAAAAAACTACCTCAAAATGAAAAGGGGTGCTACCAGTAGCACCATTTTTCAAAATATGGTTAAAAATGGGACCCTTGAAAAAACGAGAACTTGACAAAGTTCTAGTTAAGTTGGTAATATTGTTGGAAGTATTGTATGTTTAAGAATTCTTGAATGATTCCATTTTTAAGGGAGGAACACCAATCCTTCTATATTACTTGAGTGAAAAAGTTTGTTACCTAGATTGTGGCCTTAAAACATTCATGGGGTCTACGCTTCCACAAATCCCTCATTGACAATGGTTGTGTTGCAAATAAAAACAACTAGAAATTAATGATCCCAAACTTATAGCCATGGGTTATCTTCTTAGTTGTGTACTAGGTGCATGTTTCCTCTTTTGTACAGCCTCCTTCCTTCATTCCTTCAAAATCGGTGCCAATTTGAAAGGCTTCAATGACATCATGGTGCTCTATGGGAAAACCTCTTATTGCATTTAGATTTTTTGGATCAATATGTGGACACATGTTTGATGAAATTATACTAGTGTGCATCCCATTGATAATGGTTTTACACATTTCTTAACAAATTAGGTTGCACCAAAGTAGGTAACTTCCAACAAACTCACCAACCATAATTCCATCAAAGTTTTAAATGCAAGTTTCATGACCACCTACCATGTTCCATCCTCCTTCTCCATGATGGCCTTAAATGTCTTTGACATGAAATCTAGAAACACTATCCGACCCACACAATCAAGGCCGTTATATATTCGTATGGTTTTGTTGTAACCCTTCATATTTTATCACTCCTTGTCCATGGCCACCTATAGATCAAAACCACTTAATGAGTTAAACTAGATTATTGGGATATTTTATGTAGGAATACATCTCGTAGGGATTATTTTTCTTTGTCTAATGCCTCCCTATAGTACTAGTTCCTCTACCTATAGCCACAACTCCCTTATCAGTCCCTAGTTATTTTTGTTGGACAGTTGGTTGTCATTGATGTTGTTGGACAGTTAGTTGTCATTGATGTCAACAAGTAGTGGTTGTCATTGATGTCAATATATGTGATGAGTGTATTTGTAGAAGTCTCCAAAGTGGTCCCATTATGGCATATATCTAAGCATGGCCCTCACGAGAAGACTCTTTGAAGAAACCTACAAGAAACCCATAGGTGTAGTCATGAAGCTCTAAGTTGTTTGAGGAATAAGGACATGAAGGTCAATTTTAATGCAGGTAACACACTCATACATGGATATTCATTTTCATGTCATTTCCAACGATAGGTGGTACGCCACGTGGTTCTTCACGGTTAGGGAGATATGCCTTCATGAAGTTGGAATCCCCGAAGAAGGGTTAAGAAGCCCCTAATTAGTTACAATTCATTAATGAAAGGGTAAAGTGGTTGTAACGAGAAAGTTCAAGAAGCCCTAAAGTTAAGGAAACGGGTTATATAGAAAAATTATATATACACCTCAAGAAGTCTCTCATAAGTACATTCACACACACATTCTATTGAATATCTTATATGTGAGTAAGTGATCTTTTGGTGAGTTTGTGATAGTGAAATCTGAGGTAGTGAAAGAGTGAGAAGTGTGGGAGTTTTGGGATTGCAGAGGAGAGCATGTTCTTCTAAGAAAACCCTAGTTTGGTTGACCCCCACGAGTCAGACAGTTACTGTCCCTCGAGGCACCCCCGTGGGTTGCCTAGTGATTGTCACGCGAGCCCCCACATGACATCAGGTCTTAGTCCTGTGAGGACAAGATAGAATTGGTGAGAGATTCTTGTACCAGGTTGTTGATGCCCAGGTTGGTATGTTTGTCTGTAATTTGAAGCACCACACCAGTTACAGGTTCCGAGGTATGTTTATATGCATGATTTGATTGATATATCTTGGTGATACGGTACATGGTTGAGGCATGGTATGGTGATTTTGGCATATGATAGAGACACATATTTTTTATGTTGGTACATGGTTTAGGTACACACTTGGTATATGATGGTACATGTATGAGGTGCATGTCTTGGTGATGTTGGTACATGTTGAGATACACCTTAGTGATGTTATGGTACATTCATTAGTAGCACATATTGGCTATATTGATATCTTGGTATCTTAGCTATCTTGGCACTTCATTGATGATATATTATGGTACGTGGTGTATGGAATAATTGAAACATATCATGAGTGATATGTTATATGGTTGATGCATGTGATGGTACAAATTTGATACATGGTTGATGTACGTGATATGGTACATGGTTGATGTACTTGTTATGGTACATGGTTGATGCATGGTATGGTACATGTTGATGTGCATGGTATGGTACAGATTGATGTACATGGTATGGTACAAGTTGATATACATGGTTGATGCATGGTTGATACAAGTTGATGTACATGGTTTATGGTTGATGTACATGGTTTGGTGATGGTTTTGGTATCCATGTGAGTGGATAAGTTGGTTGATTATGGTATATCAGTGACGGTGACAAGTTGGATGATTGGTTGATCATCAATGATAGGTTGATGTGACAGTGATAGTGACAGGTTGATGTGACAGTGGTAGTCATAGGTTGATGTGACAATGACAGTGATAGGTTGGTTGATGCTACAATGACAGTGATAGGTTGGTTGATGTAATAGTGAAAGGTTGGTCAGTGGTAGTGATAGTGAGTCTACACTTATATTTCATGGTGGCAGGATGGGGAAAGGAAATGGAGTTGTAACCTCCTTCTGGTTGGTGCAGGAGAACTCAGGGAGTTGGTGCTTCCTTCAAGTTGGTTCCTGTAAATCAGGGAGTCATAGCCTCCTTTCAGTTGGTGTTGGAGAACTTAGGGAGTTGGTGATTCCTTTAGGTTAGTTCCTGTAAATTAGAGGTTTGGTGCCTCCTTCCAGTTGGTGTTAGATAATTTGGAAGTGGGTTCTTCCTATGAATGTATTCTTGATATATATAAGAAAGAATTATGTGGTTTTCTCCAATTAGGGTTTACACGTAAATTATAGTGTACTATGTATCTGATGTGATATTTTTTATGTATACTACTTATAGTTATATGCTCATGATATATTTGATGCAATAATATTGTTGATAAATTTGAAGTTTGAATATTGTGATTGAAAGTAGTAAAAAGTGCTCATATTAATTCAGCCCCCNTCTCAGTATTCCAACAATTGGAATCAGAGTAGGTCCTTCAAGAAAATAGTTTAACCATTGGAAGGTAGATCATGGATTCCACATATAATGGACTGATGGGATTCATGAAATGCACATTAAATGGAACACCAATATTTGATGGTCAGATTGGTCTGAGCTATGAGATATGACGAAGCAAGGTGAAAATATGTTTATATGAACGGGGGTATGATGTTTGGAAATCAGTTGTTACAGGATACACTTGTTCAAAGATACCAAAGATTGCAACCAAGAAGGAATTGAAGAGAAACAACAAAATATCAGTGGAATTTATCTTGGAAGGATTATTGGATCCAGTAAAAGTCAAAGTGGGATAGTGTTCATCAGCCAAAGAACTTTGGGATAAGCTACAAAATTTCTACTCAAAGGAATATCCTTTTGAGAATGTTGATCATGATAAAGAAGATGAAGAATATTTTGAGTTAGTATGGGAATAAATAATCTCAACATTTCAGATAGATTCAGAAGAAGAATATTATGAGAGACACCTAACCAGTGCCTTAGACAAGCTAGTCAAAGAAAGAGAGAAAAAAAAGTCACTCGAGGAAGAACTGATCAAGATAAAAAGGAGTCTTAAAATCCCAACTCTAAAGAAGTCCAGTAGATGATTACAAACCTAAAAGTTCAAGTAGAAGAATTTAGAAGGATTGATGAAGCATGCAAAAGTTAGTTGGAAGAAAATAATTTTTTAGAAGTAAAAATAGTAGCACAAATAAAGGAAGTAGAGAAGAGAGAAAATATTTTGACTAGCCATCTCAAGGAATTAAATAAACTTGTAGAATTCAATCAATAGGAAAGAAGACTTAAGAAGAAATTGTCTCCTTGAAAAACCAACTTGAAGAAGCAAAGAGAAAGGAAGAAGTCATGAAGATCCAGA
Organism: Picea engelmannii; assembly: GCA_009831015.1. Classification (NCBI taxonomy): domain Eukaryota; kingdom Viridiplantae; phylum Streptophyta; class Pinopsida; order Pinales; family Pinaceae; genus Picea; species Picea engelmannii. The sequence goes on from ML776800.1 coordinate 574,571, forward strand.
TGATGAAGAAAGAAGAAAAGTGTGAGAAGCTTGGAGAATAAGTCATTACATTAAGAGTTAAAGTTTTCAAGCTCAACAAGAACATCGAAGAGAGAGAAAGCTCCACATCATCAATAAAGAAAGATGAAGAGAAATGTTACAAGTTGCTAGAAAGAAAGAATGAAGAGAAGACTAAGAGTTATCCAGAAGTCATCAAAGGCCCTACTAAGAAGGAATAATGTGAGCCCTCAAAGAAGAACATTCCATAAATGAAGAAAACTCAATAACAAGATTAAAGAAGATATGGACATCAAGGAAGACCCTCCACTTTCATGTATCAAAGAAGATTCAATCATTGTGAAGGAAACAATAGAAGAGAAGATCGTGATCAACCAAGGCATGAATTTAGAAGGACTACATCATAAAGAAGATCATTCACTCCCAGGTATGAAAGTTTGTTTTATGGTCATTGTTTTATTTGTACTAATTTTGGACATAAAGATACAGATTGCAGGGCTTATATAAGAAATTTTCAAGCAAGAAATGCATGTGTGACTCCATATAATATCGAATATTACAAATTCCATAACTATGGACATATAGTGCGTGATTGTAGAAGAATGATGGATACTTGTATGAAAGAGAACATTGATATTAGATATAAAAAGGTTTGGAAAAGAAAAAAGATCACATAAAGGAAGATTAGATGAATGAAGGACACCCAGAATTCATACTCTCAGTATTGGAAATAGTACGAGATCAGGACAAATCTACATGAAAAAAGGAAAATGGAAGATACAGGAAGGTTTGGAGAAGAAATGAAAAACAAGAAGAACATGTGAATGAAGACCAGGTCCCAGAGATCATACTCATGAAATTTGCAGTAGTGTGAGATCATGATGTATCCACATGAAAAGAGGAAGATGTCAGAGTTCAGGATGATCACAAAATTCAGAAACATGGTGAAAAGGAAGATGTCTCTATAGACGAAGAGCAAGATTATTCTGCATTAGAGCATATAGTTTTTTGAGCCATCCGGCTTGGAGACTTCTAGTAGATATGAATATTGAACAAGGGGAGTCTAAGAAGAATATCTACAAATCATAGAACTATATTTCGAGCAATATGAAGTTTTTACATATTTTGGAAAGATAGTCTTCAGAATGGTATAGTGACAGATGGGTCAACGTTGTGTGCAGTTGAATAGCAGAACCATGGATAGTTTTTATGACACATTGATAGAGATGATTTTGTGAGAGTTTTTTACAGGTCTAAATAGATACATGACAGTGGATGAAATCATAGTAACAATTGGTATCAGAGAAATTAGTAGAATCAGGAAGGCAAGTAGTAAAAGGCACAACATAAGCTATATCGTTAGAAGAAGGTATGGTTATTGATGTGAAATAAACAAGACATGAAGACTTGAAGTCAGGTAACTTTGAAATATTTTTTTATATATTAGTGAATTACAAGAGGAATCACCAATGGAAAAAGAATGCCAAAAGAGAGGAAAGAAATCATATACAAGAAATCCCGCATTGATATACACGACATATTACAAAGAGGTCAAGGGAGAGAAATTGCCAGATAAAGACATCAAGAAAGAAAGATCAGAAGCATGAAGATAGGGGGAGCGCATGAAGTCAGAGAAAGTTTGCTCATAGAAGATATATCGATAGGGGGAGTTACATGTTTACCCATGATGTCAAAGGAGAAGAATTACAATGATCAAAAGCAAAATATTAGAAGCATGAAGATAGGGGGGGAAACCTCAAAGGGAGATACTTTTTTCCATTGATGTCAAAGGGGGAGAGAAACATGAGAAGAGAAAGATCAGGAGCATTGGTCACGGGTAGAGTATGACTGTTGGAGTATGAGTGTTTCCATCAATTCCAAACGGGGGGATTGTTGCACAGGTTGTTTCCATTGATGTTGTTGGACAGTTGGTTGTCATTGATGTCAACAAGCATTGGTTGTCATTGATGTCAATAGATGTGATGGGTGTATTTGGAGAAGTATCCAAAGTGGTCCCCTTATGACATAGATCTAAGCATGGCCCTCACAGGAAGACGCTTTGGAGAAGTCTATAAGAAACCCTTAGGTGTGTTCATGAAGCCAAAAGTTGTTTGAGGAATAAGGACATGAAGGATAGTGTAAATGTAGGTAACACACCCATAGATGGATATTCTTTGTCGTGTCATTTCCAATGGTAGGTGGTATGCCACATGGTTCTTCACAGTTAGGGAGATATACCCTCATGAAGTTGGAAGTCGCAAAGAAGGGTTAAGAAGCCCCTAATTAGTTACAAGTCATTAATGAAAGGGTAAAGTGGTTGTAACAAGAAATTTCAAGAAGCCCTAAAGTTAAGGAAAGAGGTTACTTAGAAAAAGTATATATACACCTCAAAAAGTCTCTCATACGTACATTCACACACACATTCTATTGAATATATTCTATGTGATTAAGTGATCTTTTGGAAAGTTTGTGACGGAAAAATCTGAGGCAGTGAAAAAGTGAGAAGTGTGGGAGTTTCGAGAGTGCATAAGAGAGAGAGTTTTTCTGAGAAAACCCTAGTTTGGCTGACCCCCACAAGTTAGATAGCTAGTGTCCCACGAGGCACCCCCATAGGTTTCCTCGATCCGGATTATTTTGAGAACGAAATGAAGGAGGAAATATAATAAGAAAATATACATATATATTGTGAGAAACATAGGGATACATTAATGCACATTTTTTATTAATGACATAAATGTACAGAAACTATAAAAATACAAAGTGAATGAACTCGCTAGAATGGTGGCAACTTATCTCTGAGAAGAGATTTGATGGCTACGATTATTCAAAAGAATAATATGTTTACAATGAGGCTCTGAAGGCCTTTTTAACATAAATAAAATCCAAAACCCTAACCCCGGAAGATGAAACACCAAAAGGTTTGCGGGCTCCGATGGGGGTAGTTGATACGTCAACTTCCCAAGGGCATAAATTTTGCATACGATCTATGTTTGGGGCACATATTTCCATCACACTCTAGATAAATCCTGTAGTGTGATTTTTCCACGCCCAAAACATGTTTTTTAGGGCCTCAAAACAACCCCAAAAGTTTAGGACCTAAAAAATTGTAGAAAACTGCCAAGGTTGAAACCCCTATTTTGAGCCAATAGAATAGGTGGGTGGTCACCAATTTTCTCATGGATCATGCCTAGTGTCTATCACACGAGGCCCCATGTGGCATCAGGTCTTAGTCCTGGGAGGATAAGACAAAATTGGTGAGAGATGCTTGTACCAAGTTGTTGATGCCCAGGTTGGTCTGTTAGTGTGTGATTTAAAGCACCAGGTCAGTTACAAGTTCTGAGGTATGTTTATATGCATGATTTGATTGATATGTATTGGTGATATGGTACATGTTTGAGGAATGGTATGGTGATTTGAGCATATGCTAGAGACACATCTTTGTGACGTTTCTACATGATTGAGGTACACACTTGGTATATGGTGGTACATGTATGAGGTGCATGTCTTGGTGATATTGGTACATGTTGAGGTATACCTTAGTGATGTTATGGTACATTTATTAGTAGCACATCTTGGATATATTGGTATCTTGGTATCTTGGCTACCTTGGCACTTCATTGATGATATCTTATGGTACATGGTGTATGGCATGATTAAGACATATCATGAGTGATATGGTATATCGATGATGCATGAGATGGTACATGTTTGATACATGATTGATGTACATGATATGGTACATGGTTGATGTACTTGGTATGGTACATGGTTGATGCGTGGTATGGTACAAGTTGATGTGCATGGTATGGTATAGGTTGATGTACATGGTTGATGTGCATGGTATGATATAGGTTGATTTACATGGTATGGTACATGTTGATTTGCATGGTTGATACAGGTTGATGTACATGGTTGATGGTTGATGTACATGGTTTGGGGGTGGTTTTGGTATCCATGTGAGTGGATTAGTTGGTTGATGATGGTATATCAATGATGGTGACCATGACGGTGACAGGTTGGATGATTGGTTGATCATCAGTGACAGGTTGATGTGATAGTGACAGTGATAGGTTGGTTGATGTGGCAGTGACAGGTTGGTTGATGTGACAGTGGTATTCAGAGGTTGATGTGATAGTGGTATTCTAGTTGGTGTTGGAGAACGCAAGGAGTTGGTGCCTATAAATCAGGGGGTTGGTGCCTCCTTCTAGTTCGTGCTAGAGAATTTGGAAGTTGGTGCTTCCTATGAATGTATTCTTGATATATATATATATATATATATATATATATATATATATATCTATATATATATATGAATGTATTCTGACAGGTTGGTTGATCTAACATGACAGGTTGGTCAGTGGTAGTGATAGTGGGTCTACACTTATATTTCAAGGTGGTGGGATGGGGTAAGGAAAGGTGGTTGTAGCCTCCTTCCAGTTGGTGCCAGAGAAATTAGGGTGTTGGTGATTCCTTCAGGTTGGTTCATGTAAATTAGGGGATTGTATCCTCCTTCTAGTTGGTGTTGGAGAACTCAAGGAGTTGGTGTTTCCTTCAAGTTGGTGCCTATAAATCAAGGGGTTGGTGCCTCCTTCCAATTGGTGGTAGAGAATTTGGAAGTTGGTGCTTCCTATGAATGTATTCTTG
>ML776800.1:579262-598735 GCA_009831015.1 Picea engelmannii
TATATATATATATATATATATATATATATATATATATAATAAATCATTATGTGGTTTTCTCCCATTTGGGTTTCCATGTAAATTCTAGTGTATTGTGTATCTTATGTGATATTGTTGATTTGTATTGCTTATGGTTATATGCTCATGATATACTAGATGCAATAATAAATTATATATTGCTGATAAATTTGAAGTTTGAATATTGTGATTAAAAGTGGTAAAAAGTGCTCATACTGATTCACCCTCCCCCCCTCTCAGTATTCCAACAATTTTAATATCCTTCTTATGATCCAACAAGGAATTAATCCCACAACCATTGTGCTCAACCTTCAACCTAGAATTTAATTTTATATCCAATGAAATCCAACCTTCTCCTATAGAATTCACTATCAAATCAAAATTTGGTGTTCGAATGCTATTAAAATTAGGTTTATTTCACTCTAATTCAGTGGAGAACTAGGCAAACTTCCCTTTTTCAAATGATACAACATCTCTAGTTAGCTCTCAACTCTCTATAAATATTGGAAATCTATAAAATGAAATTTTGTGACTTCCAAATATGTGTTTCATCATACCCTTTCCTTGATATTGTCACCAACCAAACGGGGTTCAATCCTTCCCATTTTTTTTCTGATAAAATCATCTAAAATATGTTTGAATGGTTGGTTAGGATCCACAGATTTGGAAATAAGTTATTGATGATATAAGTCAATCTAACTTACATATATTTTCCTTAAATGTATGACAATACTACAAACTAGTTTTTCATACTTTGTTTTCACTATAAACCAAGATCAATGAGGTAGGTGTGATATCTCTTGACATATTTAAGTCCCATTCCCAATGTAGACACCTCCCTCCTACTGACTCGCAATTCCCTGCACATAATCTTAACCCATAGACAATTCCCATTTCAAACATGACTCTATGGTCCATCGTCTCTACAATGACTTGAAATCCTATAGATCTTACACTAGATTTATCTATCCCCTTCCCAACCAAAATATGTTACCATGGAGTGGAAAGAACCACCACATGCCTAGGAAATGCATGTCCTTTGCAACTCACCTTGGTTCCAACTCCTACTTTTATTAACTTGAATGAAAATTCTAACAAATGAAAATATTAAAGAAACAATGATAATAAATTCATTAACTAGTGATTATTGACATAATGTTATACAATGGACATTATTCACCCCATCAAAAAAAAGGAGTGGGGTCACTTGGTCTTCGATGCAGAGAAGGGTTTTAGGTGTGCATTCACCCATACGTTCATTAATCTCCCATCAAGTTTTGAAAATTCACCACCTTCATCGATGATATATGAAATGAGGAATGGTATAAGTGAATTCATTCATAGCTTCCTTGGATGGTGTGGAATCTTTCTATCATACAAGAACAACAAATCCCCTTGTGTTATAGTCATTTTCTTTATTATCCAATTGTTCCAAGGTCTTATTTGTGTTTTAGAACTGTCTGTTGATATAGTGCAAGGAACTAGTCCTCTTCCATCTGCATCAATGTGTTTAACCTTTCTTTAGTGTGACATCATCAATAATTTATGTGGTGGCAACAATATGTAATCTGGGATAACATATTCTAGTTAAATGATCACTTATTTTCCATAAACCAACTTGAATGGGGTATGCTTTGTCATAATTTTTCATGTTCTACTATATTCTCAAAGAACTGTAGGAATCATTTCATCCCAATCATCTCAATGGATTATGAAGACTTTTGTTAATTTGTGTTCTAATATTTTGTAACCAACAATGAAACATAAATTTCACAACAAACACACTAATGCATTCACCAACAAAATACCTACCTTGATCACTAGGTATAGTCCATGAACAACCAAAACTAATCACAATGTTTTCATAAATGAATCTAATGGTAATTTTTGCAGTGCAATCCCATGTAGGTGTGACTTTTACCCATGAAATCAAGGAGTATGTCCTCTCTACCTATTTTCATTCTCTTTATGTTACAAGAGGATTGAAAGTATTTATGTAGTATTTTTTTCAACAATAACTGGGAAATTTATATTAAAAAAATACTACAAAAAATGTAACCAGTGTTACATACCTGTTGTGTTCATATAGCTTCAAACTTACTACTTTATGGTCCTTAACCAAATTTTCTACAAGCCTACAACACAAAATGGCTTGGATTCTAGACAAAATAGTCCATATTTCTTGAGTACTATAAACTCTATAGTAAAAGCCTAATATTATAATCGTGTTAAAATACATTAAAACTAATAGATTACATATTATTAGGAAACATCCTTCAGGCTTGTTCTTGTAGGTTCAATCTCCTTTTCAACTGCTTCCATCTCTTCCTAAAAATGATTCATCATTCTTCACCCATCACTTCACCTTGAGATGAGCATGCTACCATCTTTTGAATTGAAACTATATATGGATCCCCTTTATGTAAATTCAAGACCATATTTCAAAGAATACTACATTCTTCCTCAACCACTTCTACCTACTTCTTCAAGTCCATGAAAGAACTCAATATTTCAACAATTTTTGATGAAATATCTTGTTCCAAAGCATGTAATTTAGAAAACGGATTGAAGATAGAGGATCAATTGCAATGAACATGTTCCTCATTATTTAGAAGATCCCAACATATTTCTTAGAGATCCCAAGAATCCATTTTGTGTCCAATTGTATTATATTCGTCAACTAAAATAAGTTGTCCACTACCCCTATTGACCACACTTTCCTATAACACCCATGAACAAAAATACCCCTACACCTACAACTAGATAATGCCATTGAATTCCCCTACTAGACCATCCAAGGAGGACCTATGTAGGATTGAAAGATTCCAAGAGGATTTTCCCCTAGCAATTATTTTTCCCCTAACAGGATAATCCGTGGGAAATGAAAAGAAGAGATGAAGAACACCCAAGAGAGATGAACACGAATGAAAACCATTATCCCACAAAGAGATTGTAAAACAAGTGCCAAGAAAATATAATCATGTGGAATTAAAATTTGAAGCATCTTATAGTTGATCTCCCATATCTTCATGTTACGAATCATATGGGTGATGAATTTTGGTCGGTGTGACATGTACCAACTTATGTTTACCCTGAGCTTAGACATGTGACTTTCCATGTTCCCATTTAATAACTTGTGATGTGTAATTGACTTGATGCAAATTAAGAGATGGGTTTTTTTTCTAAGGTTCCATTAACCACTAATTCCCCACATTTTAGCTTCACTCCATAATTGGCCCAACAATCTTCCTCATTGTTGAGCTCCCACAAATACATTATAAAATGATATGGAGATGAATGAATTTGATTCTCATATTCTCCTATCCAAAATGGAAGCTACAGGTTAATCACTCAGTATGCACCATATGTCTAATAATATTTTTAGAATCCCCTATGACAGAGAGAGATTTCACACCCATTCCCTTGGCCACTTTCATTCCTTGCCATAGAGTGTAGGATTATGCCTTGTTGTTGATAACAATGCCAAATCCCCAAGAAAAATAAGGTATCGATGTTCCTCCAGGATCTGTGATGATCCCCTGCACCTACCACCCTAGGAAATTATTTATGTAGTATTAATTTTTATTGTACATAGTTTTAAAAATATATATATTGAGACAAAAATGTTGTGGGTAATGAATTTAAAAATAGATATGAAAAGATAACTCTAAAATAATTATAAATAACAATAATAAATAAAACACCTTGGTTCCAATGATGTGTGTCACTTATGTGTGTTCCAATAAGTGGCATGAGAATGGACTAGGGTTTCAAATTCTTAGTTGAAGGGAAAAAATAACACTATAACAAGAAAGTTTTGTAATGCATGAAGTTATCCTAACTGGCTTTTTTTATTTCATTTGGTTGGAAGTATCATGTTCTTTGATGATATCTATTCTTTGAGACATACCCTAGTATAAATATAAATATCATTAAAGATAAATGTAAGCCAAATTTAAGAGACATTTATTTTGTCAAATTAAAATTTTAATAAAGAGATTAATACTCCATTACTAATAATTTGATATATACCATTTTGATATATACTCCATTACTCCCTATTTTACTACTAACATTACTCATAATATCAATGCAATACCTTATAGGTTCTTTGATGGGGGAGCAGAATATGGTTTGACATTAATATACTTTACTTTCGCCTATACACTTTTTAGTTTTTATCTTCTATATAGATAAACAATAATATTGGATAAGCATGAGAGGTGGGAAGCATGATTATATAATTATAATCAAGATCTTGATTTATCCAAATGATATAACACCCATGGCCCGAGCAATATGTGGCTTTCAATCACATATTAAACCTTAGATATATTTTGCACATAGGTTGGGATGGGTGTGAGAATGAGGAGAAACAAAGGTAGTAAGGTTCTCACTCAAAAAGAAGAAGAAAAATGTAGCCCCAAAGAAGTAACCCGAGATTCCAAATCCTTGGGGTTGGATTTCAATGAAAAAAAAAATGTTGGGATGTGTGCACAAGGAAAATACTCCAAGGGAGTGGAAATTTCTCTTTATACTTTAAAATAGATGCAGGGTAGATAGAAAGATGTGGAATTCCCTCTTCCAGACCCTCATTACACTAGTACTCTTATATGGTTGTAAATATTGGAGCCCAAGTGTACCCAAAAGTAGGTGGAAGAAGATGGAATGTATATAAAAACACCTAATAACAATCAACATAAGAATGAAAATTAAATCCCCATATAATATATTCCTTGTGGAATAAACATTGTAGCCAATAGAGTTGGAGGATCTTAGACAAATCATTTTATAAAGGTAAAAAATGACCCATGAACAACGAGAGGTTTCTAGCGAAAATCACGCAAGGGAAGTTGAGAAGATGGAGAAAATAATGGGAACTACGGTGTATAATTTGGCTTAAGTATTAGGACATAGAAGAGGATAGTGGCTCAATAGATTTTAAAAAATTCAAATCCATATTTAGGAATCCTACAACAAAGTGAAATGGAATAAACATGCTAACAGGAAACAACAATAATACATAGAAAACTTTAACAAGTGAGGGGGAATCAAAATTCAAGACTATTTGAAGTTAAACCATCATGGTGTGAAAAACATGTGATGGCTCATTCAATGACGAACACCCACAAAGTATTGTGTCAAAAAGGAAGATGGGAGCAACCCAGAGAACTATGGGAGGAGAGGTTTTGTATGATATACATGTGCGAACAATGAAGTTGAAATAGAACACCACTTCCTTATTCATTGCACTATGTACTTTCACATCATAGAAGGGTCCAAAAGTTGTACCAAGCACTAGGATGTTTCATTCCAAGGAGAGTAAGTAGGGGGTGTTGTAACGTTAATCAAGAGATAAATGAAATTAAGAATAGGGTTATTAAAGAAGAGTCTAATGGGGAAATCAACACTATAACAAATCCTTAATTTTATGTGTTTCTCCATTATAACCAATCACCGTCCATCATAGTTTTTTCTTCGTTTCATAGTTTTTTATTTCATTTGATGTAACCATTAGTGGTTACATGCATGATTTATTTATTGGTTGTTTTCTAGTGTTCAAAATACATGGCATGGAAGTTGCAACCACTTTTTTCCCATATGGCATATGGTCTCATGGATTGTATCAAGGACTAGGATGTTGCATTCCAAGAATACCAGGTAGGGGCCACTGCAAGGATGGTTAAGAGATAGAGGGTTGTTAAATAAGGTCAAGAAAAGGATTGTTAAAGTGGATTTTAATATGAAATAAACACCTACAATTAAACCTTAAATTTATAATATTTTTCCATTTAATCAAAGGCTAGCCAACATGATTTATTTCTTGTTAATCCATTGTTGTTTTTTGTCATTCGATATAACATTTGGTGGAAATAGAGGTTACATACATTTTTTTTCATTCATTGTTTTCTAGTGTTCAATGTACATGTCACACATTTTGTAACCACTCTTTTATCCCATGTGACCTACAATCTTGTGGATATTTATCTATCTATAAGGTAAACGTTAATAGATTGATAGAAGAGTAAAGGTTAGATAGAAGAGGAAATTATTTATCGAGAACTTGTTAGAGTTCTTTGTGGCTCAATGATTTCAAATAATCATATTTTGTTAGGGTAGGGAAAAATTCAACCAAGTGTTTGTACAAAAATATGAATATTTAGGCCGAGGTGTCAAAGATTTTACTATCATATCCATGACAATTGTGTTAGATATGTGGTGTATCCTTTGCAAGTAGATGATGGAGGTTTGGGGATTGGTCCTCGAATAAAGGGGGTATAGGTGGCACCTAATCCCCTATCTAGGGGGGAATGGGGGGCTAGTGGACCACCCATCAAGGGGTTCAAAGGATAAGACCCAAGGGGATTTGTTTTTGGTCTGTTATGTATTATTTTGACCAATGGTTTCATCCCATTGTAAGTTTATTCTAGTTAAGTAATTAGAGTTGTATTTAATCCATGTTAATGGATTAGGGTTTTGGATGTTGCAGAATAGTTAAATATTGTATTGTGAACAATGAAGATAATACAATGAGATAGAGAGAGGACTCTTAGTTAGGATAGTTTCTCGATTAAGGGTTTCCAAGGTAAATCTTTGTGTATTATATGTGTGTGCCATTGTTTTTCTTATGTTTTAGATTCTATTATTATTGCTTTTCTTACACAAGTTTATCAAACTCTTCATGTGGTATCAAAGAAATTTTATTAGCTTAGTGGGGATTCCTTTGTTGCTATGGTTTAGCTCATTCTATTAAGAACAAGGGTGTCTTCAGTTTGCGATAAACCTATGCTTGAGTGGGAGTTTTTCACAATAAATATTGTATATAGAAAAATGGCAAGTAATTCAAGAATAGAAATAGAGAATTTTAAAAACTAGAGCTTCAAGTTATAGAAGATAAATATGGAAGATCTTCTTGTAGAAAAAGAACAATGAGTTTCTATGGATCCAGGTACAAAACCTATTGGTATGTCGAAACAAGATTTTTAAAAAATGGAAAGAAAGGTGAGAAGTATAATCTATCTCTACCTCTTAGATTTAGTGGTGTTGAATGTCTCTAGAAGAGACAATGAAAAAAATATATGGGATTGGTTAGGGAAATTGTATCAATCAAATTCCTCGGTAAACAAATTGTTTCTTCAAAATAAGTTGTATCATCTTAGGATGGATGATGGAAACTCCATGATAGAGCATATAAATTTCTTTAATACTCTAGTAAGTCAACTTATTTTTTTTTATATTAATATGGAGGAATAAAATATGTGTATTACCTAGTTATGTTGTTTGTTAGACTCTTGGGATAATCTAGTTGTAGCAATTGACAATACTACTCAATCCACATTAAAGTTTGAGGATGTAGTTGCATACTTGTTATAAAAGGAAATGAGGATAAAATTCACGGAGGATGTTTCTAAGCATGTTTTATCTATAATATTTCATCTCTAAGAGAGAAAAAGTAATTCTTTCGGGGGTAGATCTAAATATCCAAGAAAAACTATAAGGAAATGTTAGAAATGAAATAAAGTTGGAAATAATAAAAAGGACTGTAGATCTAAGAATCTTGATAGAATTAAGGGGTTTGAGGATGCCCCTTCCACAGAAGGTAAAACCTCCATGGAAGAAGGAGGTGATGTTTACTTGTCATATATTGTTTACTTTCCATATGCAATTACACATTTGGATCATGATGTATGTTTAATCGAATTGGGTGCTTCATTTCATATGACTCCTCATAGGGAGTGGTTTTGTGAATATGAAAAGTACAATAGAGGTGATGTTTTCTTAAGAGATGAATAAACAACCAAAATCATAGGACATGGAAGGGTAAATCCATTACTCAAAGGTTGAAGGATTAGAACTATCCCCAAGGTTCTGCACATCCAGATCCGACCAAAAACCAAATATCTATAATTAAGATGATAAATGCATATGTGCATACTATATTTGAAAAGGAAACATGTAATATGGTTTGAGGAGTTCAAATTGTATATGTTGGGAAAAAATAGTAATGATGGGTGCAATATTTTTATTTTTCCTAAGGGTAGCAATGAAGAAGATGAGACTCCCATTGTCCCTACAATGCTATGGCATCAAATACTGGGACACATTGGAGAGAAGGTCCTTCAATCATTACATGGAAAGGGTATGGTTGAAGGTACGTTTGATTGCTTATTAGATTTTTTATTTATATGAACATTGTATATGTAGTATGAAAATTGAGTAATATTCCCATTTGGTGGTACAAGAGTAAAAGGAATCTTGGAGTTGACACATAGTGATGTGTTTGGACCTATGCCTAATCCACCACTAGGTAAATATGTGTATTATGTTTCATTCATAGATGATTTATCGAGGAACACATGGGTCTATATCCTTTGAAATAAATATGAGGTTTTTAGAAAATGTAAAGAGTTTAAGGCTCTTTTAGAGAACTAGACAAAGAAGACAATAAAGGTGTAAGGACAAGTAATGGTGGAGAGTTCTGTAGAAATGGGTTTGATGAATTTTGTAAGTGTGGGATAGAATGGAAAATAACTACTCCATACACACCTCAACAAAATGGAGTTGCAAAAAAAATGAACATTACACTAATAGAAAAGGAAAGAAGTATACTCAATGGTATAGGGTTATCACATGAATTCTAGGAAAATGTAATGGATATTACATGTTACTTGGTAAATCTGTCACCAAAATCAACATTCACTGATAAAAGTATACATGAGGCATAGATTGGTAAAAAACTCTCTCTTGAACATCTTAGAATTTTTGGTTGTGATGTTTATGTGTATGTTCCAAGGGAAAATAGGAGTAAGTTGGATAATAAAGACGAAAAATGTATCTTTATTGGTTATGATGATGGTATAAAGGGTTATAAACATTGGAACCTAGTAACAAAGAAGATTTTTTATAGTCAAGATGTATAGTTTAGAGAGGTTAGAGCTATTCCAAAATATTAAGTACAACCAATGGAAGAAGAACCAAAGAAGACAAAATTTGATTTGGAGGGTGAAGAATGTGAGTCAACAAAAGAAGATGAACCAGAAAAAGAAGAACCTTAGACTCCAATCTTGAGGAGATCAGTTCAGGAAACAAGGTAAACAAAAAGGTATAGCCCACTAGCTTTTTGTTCTAGTTTTTTTTATTATCTATTATTGATGATGATCCTAGAACTATTAAGAGGTAGTGGATTCAAAGGAACCCTAGAAGAATTCCATGGTTGAATAAATGGACTCCTTGTATCAAAATGACACTTGGAATCTAATTGGGTTTTCTATTGGAACAAAAACTATTGGTAGAAAATGGGTGTTTAAGAAGAAGTTGAATGCATAAGGTATAGATAAGTACAAAGCTCACTTAGTAGCAAAGGGATATTTCTGGGTGGTTTTGGTGAGTTTTTTTTTCCTGATTCTAAATTAACTTCTATTAGATTTGTTTTTTCTATCACTATTAAATTAAGTTGGTGATCATTTTATTTATGTGTCCCTGTATGTTAATAAGATCTTGTTGATATATGTGTGGCACTTCATATTATGAAATATGCAACCAAAGAATATTTGCACCTCATATAGAGATAGATATGAAAGGATTTATTTATGAAAAGTTGACTGGTGATCTTGAGCTCATAATACATACAAGTGGTTATGTCTTTAACCCATTTGGTGGAGTAATTAGTTGCATGAGCAAGAGGCAAGTTATAGTTTCATTATCAACTACAAAAGTTGAGTATATGACAACAATTGATGGAAGTAAGGAAGCTATGTGATTGCAAATATTGTGTTTAGCTATTAGTTTTATTTATTAATGGTGATGATAGGTTGTGACAAATCAAGTGAAATTTTTCTAGCAAAGAACCCTATGTATCATTCCAAGACAAAGCATATTGATGTATTGTACCATTTTGATAGAGACATTGTTGAACACAATAAAGTGTTGCTAGAGAAGATTGATACCTTGAAGAATGTTGTAGATTCATTGACAAATTTTGTTAGTACTAAAAATTTCCCTTGGTGTCGAGAATAAATGGCCATTCATGCCCCCAGTAGCTAACTATATGAATGTCTTCCCCCTGCCCCCATTTTCTACAAAGTATTCAATAAGTGAGAGAATGTTGGATGTGTGATGTAGACTTAGTCACATCTTGGTGAGGGTTCAGGGGCAGAGCCCGCAAGGAATTTTTTTGGTGTGATATGTATTATTTTGGCGTATGGATTCATCCCATTATAAACAAATTATGATTAAGGAATATGGTTGGAATCTAATCCATGTTAATAGTTTAGGGTTTTGGATTCTACAAATACCTAAATATTGTATTGAGAATGGTGAAGTTAATACAATGAGATAAAGAGAGTTCCAACTCTTGATTAGGTTGGTTTTCCTGGTTAAGGGTTTCCAAGGTAAATCTTTGTGTACTATGTGTGTGTGTCCCATTGTTATTCTTATGTTTGATATTTTTTTAGTATTTCTTTACTTGTACAGGTTCATCAAACTCTTCAAGTTGAAACTCTCTAGAATAATAAGTCTAGGTTGGTTGTTGTTTTTACTTGTTTCTTGTTAAACTACATCTTATCATTAGCTTCATCCAATCATTTTGTTGGAGTTACAAGCCAACATAATGGTGGTATGTATTTATATTATTACTCTAATCATCCCAAGTTTTCCTTTTCTAACAAAGGTATTAGTGGGATTTAGCTTCATGGGTTGTTCTATTTTATCCTTTCATATAGATATCTCTCTTTTGATGGGTCAACCACAATCTTAAGGAAAGCTTGCAATTTGGCCATGTTGATAGAAGAATTGGAAAATTCCATTAATTAATAGAGAATCAAAGATTCCATGAAGGGCTATGAGAAATACAAGCAACTTGAAAGTTTTCCAAGGAAGTGTCTTGTTAACACACTGACAAGTATATTATCCCACTCTATGTTAGGATATTTAGACACTTAGGAGTTAGTTAATATCTACTTGGTCTAATGTGTCGTTAGGTAAAAATTTGTTTCTTAGTGTGTTTCTTTTGTATGCATTAGTATGCATTTGTAGTTAGGAAATATGATGGTCACGATATGATCCCAACATAGAGTGATCTGACGGTTCATACTCTCCTCGATCTTAATGGCTACATTGATTCGTTGCTTAAAACCTGATTGGTCCATGATCTCTATTTAAAGAGAATGGAGGGTCATTTTTTGATGATCGATTATGAGAAACTCTCTTGTAAAATCTCTTTGTAGTCATTTTGTTTTGCATTAATAAATTTCTCCAAATGGACGTGTTGGTTGGGGCCATGGATGTTTCCCCATAGGCGTTTTACCACATCAAAATATCGGTGTGTTGATCTTTTATCTAGTTGTGTGAGTGGTTGTTGAAGGTGTTCGTCCTCTATTGGAATACTTGTGTTGTCAAACATGGTATCAGAGTGAGGTTTGAATAACTTCTCTTGTTGTAGATCGAGATTGTGAAGCCGAGTTTCCCCATCTATGGTTTCTTCCATTTTCGTGCATTTCTAGGATGACAGGACTGTTCCATTGCATCCAAAGCACTTGTTTCATTCAAGAACATTTTTTTTTCACTCAAAAAGGTTTATGTTTTCCCAAGATATAGCCATTTCAGTCAGATCCAGAGCTATAAAGTCTGAATACACCCTTTTTAAATTTTTGTAGAGTATTATTTTGGTTTTATTTCAGTTTTCTATTTTTGGTTTCTGGGTTTCTACTCTTTTGGATCTATGTCTGCTCTTTTCCCCATGCCTTGTGTGATCTTAGAAAATTAGAAACAAATCATAAAAGGTGCATTTTCCGAGTAACATAACCAAGATCTAACCCTTGTTGTCATCAAGAAGAGAAAAAAAAAATCTTGTGTGAAAAGAGTGTTTTATGAGCACGCCCTCCAAGGCCATCTTCAACAGAAACAACAACCCCAATCCTCCTTCTAAACAATACAATATGTTTTGCTAGCTCACTTGGTTAAAAGTTGCCTTATTAAGTAGTAGGTCTTGAGTTCAAGCCTTTTTTTTGTTACTTTTTTTTAAAAAGTTCATGCATCCATTGTAAAGTGTATTTCACTTCAAGTATAAAAGTGAATCACTATAAGAAGCTTTAATATTTTATTTTAAAGTTATTTATTTTGCATGAAACTTTATTTTATAAAGTAACTTCATTGTAAAAGTGATCCCTGCTTATTTTTATAAAAGTGGGTCACTTCATAAAGCAACTTATTTATAAAAGTGAGGGCATAACTTTCACATCCAAAGTCTGTTTCCAGTGTTGTTTTTTTTAAAACCACCTAATTTTTTGAGATATCTCCATCCAGATCATCAGTTTCAGTTTTTAAATCCATATTATATACATATTTAATATGGATTCTTCCATTGATCTTTTGCTTTCCAACACCAACTATTTCCAATGGAAATCCCATATGGAGGATTTATTAAGAAGTAAAGCCTTGTATCATATTACCTTGGGAAAATAAGAAGAACCCACTCATGATGAAAATAAATTCAAATGGGCTAATAGGAATGATGAAGCACGTGGATTGATCATAATGTCCACCTCTCATGATTTAAGGTTCCACCTTCAAGAAATTGATGACCTTGATGAAGCTTGGGAAAATATTGAATCTATTTTTGGTAAACACAATATTATTCGAGCACTTCAGTTAGAAAATCATATATTGACCTTAAGTCCAAATGATTTTTCTTGCATTGAATACTATCTATCTAAGTTTAAAACACTTAGAATTTTATGTGAAGAGTGTAACATAAAGCTGGAGGAAGAGCGTTGCATATATATTATTCTTTTTAAGCTAGGTAGTGCATATTATGTGTCTGTATCTACATTTTATGCCATGAGAGAGGCTCTAGGGAATGCTTATAAAAAACCAACTCTTGAATCCTTTTGTGATGCTTTGATTAGAGAGAAAGATAAGCATGTACAACTTGGAGTGATTAGCACTATAGGTACCTCCAACAAATCCTTAGTCGCCCAACTAAAAGATAAACCCAGGAATCCCAAGAAGCAACATCCTCACCACAACAACAAGCAAAACAAGGGTCCCACTCATACAGCTTTATCTCCTAATGGTGACAGACATTGCAACTTTTATGGTAAAGATGTTCATGATGAGTCCAAATGTTTCAAGAAGATCGCAGCTTTAGAAGCAATGATGAAGAAGAAAAACATCAACATTGATTCTACTTATTCTTCTTATTCTCATGGAAATGCACTTTATGCTTCTGGTTTATCCTTCAATGCAACTTCTACGTATTCTTCTTATGAGTGGCTTATTGATTCTCGAGCATCTTATCATATGGCTAAGGAGAAATCCATATTTTTTACTCTAAATGAATGTAATACCAAGAAAATATTTGTTGGTGATGATAGATCTCTTAGTGTTGTAGGATATGGAATAGTTTGGGTAGATAATTGTCATTTCAATGATGTATTATGTGTTCAAGTTCTTTCTTGTAACCTTCTATCAGTATATCAAATCACTAATTTAGGTGAAGGTAAAACCGTAGAGTTTTCACCTCATCAAGTTGTAATCAAGGATCTAAAATATCCTCAACATGTTCTTTCAACTGGAATTGTTGATGATATTACCAAGTTGTACAAGTTTGACAACTTTGGGCCATCATCTTTTCCATCAGTGTCTATTGCTCAACGATGACTTGAGCAAACTTTGGCATGAGAAGTTTGGTCATCTAAACTATCGCTCATTGCAACAACTATGTAATCAATAGATGGTGACTGGTCTTCCTCTTGTTGCATGCAAAGATTGTGTTTGTGTCGGTTGTGTTATCGGTAAACATCATCGGGACAGTTTTGACAAACATGCATCTTGGCATGCCTCAGGCCCTTTGCAGCTTGTTCACAATGACTTGTTTGGTCCACTTTCTTCTGCAAGTGTTTATTAACTTTCATTGATTACTTTTCCATACATACTTGGGTTTACTTCTTAAAACTTAAGAGCGGAGTTTCTGACAAGTTTATGGCCTACAAGGCCCTTGTGGAAAAGCAATCTAGACATCAAATTCAAAGGTTAAGAACAGACAATGGAAGAGAATATGTGAACAATAATTTTACAAGTTACTGCACTACATAGGACATCCAAATGAAACACATTGTTCCATATACACCACAAAAAATGGTGTTGTTGAGAGAAAGAACTGCACATTAAAATAAATGATTAATTGTATGATCCAATCTAAGGGATTAAGTCTAAATTATTGGGTGGAATCCATCAACTGTGCAAATTACATAATAAATTGCACTCCTAAAAAGGATCTTAAAAATATAACACTGGGAGAAGCATGGACTAAAATTAAACCAAATGTAAGTCACTTTCATGTATTTGGCAGTATAGTAGAGGCTCACATTCTTGATGAGAAAAAGAAATCATTGCAGCCTAAAAGTGAAAAGTGTATATTTGTTGGTTATTCTGAAGATGTCAAAGGTTACAGATTTCTTCAACCACATTTTAATGAAATTATTATTAGAAGAGATGTAAAATTTGATTAAAATCTCTTGGCCTGCGAGCCTAATTCGACGATTGTGCCTTCTTTGGCCTGCGATCCATCTTCGACATGTGTGCCTTCTTATTTTCCTATTCTGCTTTACTTTTTAGATGATGACAATGAGGATGAAAATCCACCTCCTCCTGCTCACCTTCCTCTAGATGAGTCCAGTGAACCTGAACCAGCACAACTGCTTCCTAGATGGGTCTGTTCAACACGAGAAGCAACTAGTGATCTTGTCGGTGATCCTTCATATAAATGTCGGACATGTTCATAGTTCCAGAGAGCCTCTTCTCTTTTGGTTCACCTTTCAGAGACTCATGATCCAGAGACATTTTCAAAAGCTTCAGGTCATCCAGATTAGGATACAACAATGAATGAAGAGTATCATTCTTTAATGGAAAATGATACTTGGGATCTTGTACCTATTCCAAAAGGAACAAAAATTGTCAGATGTAAATGGGTCTACCTAACTATGTATGCATCAGATGTAAGTGTTGAAATGAACAAGGCTCGGTTAGTTGCCAAAGGATTTTCCCAAATTGAAGGAATTGACTATATTGAAACCTTTTCCCCTATAGCCAAAATGAATTGCATTCGCCTTGTTCTTGCCCTTGCTGCCTCACATAAATGGGAGGTCCATCAAATGGATGTTAAATCCTCCTTCTTGCATGGGGATTTGCAAGAAGAAATCTACATAGAACAACCTCTTGGCTATGTCCAGAATGAATCTATCCTTGTTTATCGCCTTAAGAAATCTATTTATGGTCTTAAGAAAGCTCCCCAAGCTTGGTATGCCAAAATGGATAGCTTTCTTATTGACACCGGATTTTCCATATGAAATTTTGATCCTAATGTCTATACCAAGGAAGTAGGAATCCATATCATAATCATTTTCCTTTATGTTTATGATCTTATCCTTACTAGTAGTGACTCAAAACTTTTAAACCATGTGAAAACTAGCCTTAAGAAGAAAATTTGAAATGACAAACTTAGGATTTTTTCATTATTTCCTTGGCCTCCAAGTTTTGCAAACCAAGGAAGGAATTTTTCTTTCCAAGTCTAAGTATGCTTGTGACCTTCTTTGTCGCTTCCACATGGAAGATTCTAAACCATCCCCTTCTCCCTTCCAGTCTGGAGTTAAGCTTGTTGTCACATGTACTTCTCTCAAAGTTGATTCCACTTTGTACCGTCAGTTAGTTGGTATCCTATTATACTTGACTCATACCCATCCTGATATTTCCTTTGTTGTTGGTCTTGTTGCCTGGTATATGCAAACACCCCATGAAATCCATTGGAAAACAACTAAAAGGATACTTTAGTATGTTCAGGGTACATTTCAGTTCGAGATACATTACAGTTCAAGGGGAACTCCTTTATTGGTTGGATTCATCAATTCATATTAGGTTGGTGACCCTGATGATCAGACATGTACTGCAGGCTATGTTTTTAGCCTTGGTTCATGACCTGTCACTTGGTCCTGTAAGAAACAACAAGTTATTTCACTTTCTTCAGTAGAAGGAGAGTACCGAGCAGCGGTAAATGCAAGTCAGGAATCCTTTTGGATTTGACATATCCTTTCAAATTTTGGTTTCCAGCAGAAGCAGAGTAACGAGTAGCAGTAAATGCAAGTTAGGAATCCTTGTGGCTTTGACATATCCTTGCAAAGTTTGGATTTCAGCAGCAGCATCTGACCAGCCTTTGGTGCGACAATTAGAGTGCCATCAAGCTTGACAAATACCTAGTTCAACAATAGTGCAACAAACACATCAAGTTACACATGAAATTAATCGGAAATCTCATTCATGATCAAGTTATTGAATTGCTCTTTTTCCCTATAGAAGATCAACTTGCAGACATTTTCACAAAGTCTCTTACAGAAGTGAATTTTTCAAAACTTCGATCTATGTTAGGCGTCAGGGAAGTTGTCATTAAGGGGGAATAGGCTCTAATGCCTCCTTCCTTCTCCTATTGTGTCACTATTGTATATCCTTCAATCCTATCCCAAGTTATTCTTAAGGGGGGATGTTAGGATATTTAGACATGTAGGAGTTAGTTAAGATCTACTTGGTCTAATATGCCGTACACTTCGAAATGGTACTCATCATTCTATCAATTAATAAATGGCATACGGATCCTCTACTTATTGGAAATTTTCTCTGACATCATCCCATAGGCCTCAAAGGAGAGGTCAATCTTAGTGTATGCATCTTGGGAATTCCAATGATATGAAAAAGACTTTAATTTTTGTCCCTAGAACCCATCTTCAAGCACCTCTAGCAAGTCCTTCATTGGTATATCCTCCCACTATTCCATTACCAATAATAGTAAGAAGGACCCATAAATGAACTATTTGTTGGAATCTTGTGGATTTAAGAAAGAATAAATGATTTAATTAGTTAGGGAGGAGCACTAGTCCAATTGTATTGTTTGAGTATAGAAGTGAACTACCTTGATTTTTCCCTTGCAACATTCATGGAGTCTACACTTCCATAGAGGATAGTTATGCAACAAGGAGAAGAAGATGAAAATTAATGATCCTAATATTATATCTGCAAGGTATCTTCTCAGTTTTGTATCTGATCCATGCATCCTATTGCATAGATCATCCTTCCTCTATTCCTTCAATAATGGTAATAGGTTGAAAGGATTTAGTGAAATCCTAGCCCTTTATTGACAACACTATTATTACATGTACCTTTTTAGATCAAACTGTTGTTGCATGTTCAACCAAATTGTAATAGTGTGCATCCTACTAAGGAGTGGTTTGACACATTTATTAATATTTTGGGTTTTGTTGAAGAAACACACTTCCAAAATACTCATCAACTATGATTCCACCAAAGGTTTAAATGTAGGTTTGATGACCACCTCTCATGTTCAATCTTCTTTATTCATGAGCATGGCCCTATATGTCTTCGATGTCAACTCCAAAATGAAATATGGTTTTATGTAATTAGGATCATACATTAGTATGGTTTCTATGTGTCCCTTCATATTTTCTTCCTCATTGTTCATGGGACTTGTGGATCAAACTACTCAATGAGATAGACTATATTCTTGGGCTCTTCTATGTGGGAAATATTCCTATAGGGTGTGTTCTTCTTTGTCTACTACCTCTGGGAAACACTAAATCCTTGGCCTAATACCACAAATCCATTATCAATCTATGGTGCCTTCCACATCCTTCTTATGCTTCAATATTGACTTAATCTTGTAACCACTATGCTCAACATGAAACCTTGAGTTTACTCTGTTATCCAATGAATTCCAAAATTCTCCTTTGGAATCCACCCATTAGCTTGTGGGTTGCTCTAAAAGTGTTTACACCATGCTAGGGGTGCACTTCATGTGATGTTGGCTGCATGGGGAAACCATATCCCCTTGTTGTATCTTATATTGACCTGGTTGATTAACATTTGGAGAGCTTAGTATATGTGGATGTTGTTATCTTTTGGGGTTGGTATGAAAGTGTTTACACCATGTTTGGGGGTGATTTATGATATTTGGGGTACATGGTTTATGGCCAAACCCTATATGGTTCATAATGGATTTTCACATTGTATATGGCTTATTCATTGGTTTCCTTATCTCATGTGGGTGCTTGCATGGAATTATTCCTTAGGGTGTTGGAGATATTTAGATGGCTTGGTGACATTCTACATGCTAGCCACATGGAAGAGGTTGTCTACTTGGAGAATGCCCTTCATTAGAGAAGAAATGTTTGACATGATAGAGGAGGGCATTGGGCCCTAGTTGATAGCATGGGGTATATTGGATGCTTTCATGGAGGCATGGAATTGACTTGGGGACTCTTAGGTTGCGACAGTGTTCACGTAGTTGGAGCATACCTAATGGATTATATGTTTTAGGAGGTTCGTTGGAGTAACTAGAAGCTTGTAGGAGGAGTATTGGACACATCTCATGGATATCCCTTTCAATGGATCCTTACTTGCAGATGAATTCAACTTAGATCTTGACATGTGTACCCTTGGAGTGTAGCACTCCACATGTTTGACCCCACATGTGGCTTTGTAAGTTACTTGTAAGGGATTAGGACCACATATGCATCATTGATCTCTCTTACCCCTCACATATATAGAGGAAGGAGAGACTCCTTTAACATCATCATCATTGTACTCTTTTCTTTGTATTTTTCTTCTTGGAGGAAGTCAAAAAGGTTCATGAGGAAACCCTGGGATTTATTATTAAGAAGAGGGATGATGTCTTTGTTGGAGGATTCTTGTGATCTACTATGGTTTACTCTTGTGAAGAATACGTTGGACATTATTATCATCATTTCATTCTCATTATTATCACTCTTTTGTTAGAGATGTGACTAAGAGGAGTGCACTAATATTCATCTCTCTCTCTCTCTCTCTCCCTCACTCTCATATTATTTTTTACTTCTTGCCTTGCAGTCAGTAGGGTTTCTTGGAGCTTCTTGGAGAATATTGAATACTAAGGTGAGGGTTTCATACTTGGAGACTTAGATATTAGGGTTTTGACATTAAAAGATAGGTTGTATTTGTTGAAGAGAAGAATATGAGACGTCTTTCCTTGGAGGACATGCTTGTGTGATGCATGCTCATTGGAGCTCCTTGGTGTGAGCTAGAGTTTTCATTGTTTTCCATAGCTAGGTTTTTAAAGAGATTGTGGATTGTATTAGCCTTGGGATAAGGCTATGGTATGTACATGAATTTCATTTTTATGCATATATATGAAGTTTCTAGTTGTACAAAATTGTATCCATTGCATATTTGATTCCAACCATCTATTTATTCATGGTTTTGCAATTTCCAATAGTTCTATGTCTTATTGATTTGACATAATGTTGCAATTGCTAAGTGATTTAACATTTACATTGCAAAAAATAAGGAAAATGTGTTTTTGATATATATATATATATATATATATATATATATATATATATATATATATATATATAT
>ML776800.1:598756-609113 GCA_009831015.1 Picea engelmannii
TATGTATGTATGTATGTATGTATGTATGTATGTATGTATGTATGTATGTATGTATGTATGTATATGTATGTATGTATGTATGTATATATATGTATGTATGTATGTATGTATGTATATGTATGTATGTATATGTATGTATATATATGTATAATAAGATTTCCCTAGAGGGGATGGAATATATTAGCACACTTTGGTATCTTTTCTCTTGGATTTCCTTGTTGACCCGGGTTGTTAAGAGTTGAAATATTGTTTCTTGTTGCTATTTTTATATTTATATTTCATAACATTCCTATGGCTGAAAATTCACAAGGTTAATATGTAGGAAACTTCTAGTTAAGAGGTGAAAATTTTGAATTGTTCAATTTTATAAATTTATATATATGTTTTTCCTTGAGATATGTGCTAGAGGAGGTGCACTTATTATGGACATAGTTATCTAGTGTTGCATTGACATCTTCTACATAATGCATGAGTTGAGGAGGATGGGTCCATTGTATAGGATGTGGAGATATATTGTGGAGGAGTGTTAGGAATTAGGAGTGTTGGCATGTTTATAGCAAAGTGTGCTTGTCATTGATGGCAAGAACAACAACGACTATAGTATGCTTACAGGAAAGAAAAGAAGCAATGAGGAAAGAAACAATGATGGAAAACAGGGAAAGCATAAGTTCAGGAAAAGAAGCAAACAATATGAAAATAAAATCTCAGGAGGAATAGCGTGAGTATGCAGAGATCAAATATCAGGAGGAATAGCATGAGTATGCAGAGATCAAATCTCAGAAGATATAACGCTTTGCACTTTCTAGAAGTGCAGTCAAGGTCCAAGAGAAGGACTCATAGGAGGAGCAAAGGTCGAGACCTTTGAACACTTAAAAAACCTTCTTAGTTAGAGAGATCAAAAATCTCAGGAGGAAGAATGAAAATGGTCGTTGTATCACCAATCCCGAATACCCGATGACCGTTAGATCAATGGCTAGTGACCAGAGGAGGTGCAGAGGAGAAGTACAGATCTGATCCGTTGGATCTGAGCATCGAGGACCAACAACCATCAAATCGAGTATAACTGTGAAGAGGATAATGGCCAAGAGCCATCCTCCAACTTCGCGAAACATGAAGTCCCCATAAGATCTGGATCCTTAGATCATCGAGGATCATGGGTCATTGATCTAGAGTATTTTGAATATCGGGAGTTGGAAGAGTCAGGGTTGGCTCACATTCAAACAACCAACAAGCGAGGTTACAATTTTATCACAGTCGTCGATCAAAGGGAGAGCGTGGACCGTTGATATGGCACGATGAAGAAAAAAGTCTGAGTTCTCGAAGAAGAGATCTCGACTGTTGGATTGAGGAATAATCTGAGTCGTCAGATCAGTTTGAGTGGAAGGACAGGATAAGCGAGGAAAACATTTGAGAATTCGATTATGCGAATTCCCATCAGGCTTCAGATCACTTTCAAGTTGAAGGAAAGGATAATCTAGTAGAGCCACAATGCTAATAGATCAAGCTGTCAATCTAAGATATTGATCGATGAACAACATTTAGTTCGGGTTTAACATATATGAGGAGGTTATGCTCTGGAAAGTTTGAGACTTGAAAAACCCGAAGTCCGGAGAGCCGGACTATACGATAGTTGTCAGATCAGTTTGAAGTGGAAGGAGGGGATAAGCTATAAGAGTTGCATCATAGAGAGATCGAGCCATCGATCTAGGATCATGATCGGAAAACAACATTCACTTCGGATATAAATATGTAAGGAGGTTATGCTCTGGAAAGTTTGAGATTGGAAAAACCCGAATCCCGGAAATCCGAAATGAATAAGGACCATCGAATTTGGAAGACATACGAGGACCGTTGGATCAGTGTTGTTGGGCAGAAGACCCCATCAGAGGACCACATCAGCATATCATGTCAGCAAGACTACGTCAGCAAGGAAACATGGTACAATCAGACAATGACAAGTGTCAAGTTGATTTGGCACTTTAGGTAAGTACAAATCACAAATCAGAGTGACACGTGGCAGCTACTCGGCTCGTGACACATCATCAAGTGACACAAGAGTTACGTCACTCTGGGAGTTTTTCTTTGGAATTTTTACCACTATAAAATGAAAAAATCTCTGAAGTCCTGAATGCTGAAGTCTTGAAGTGGACACGAGACTTTCGATCTGAAAGATCACTTTGAGAGCACTCTTATATGTTGATCTACTCCAGTGGAAGGATAGAATAAGTTGAAATATCTTAAGTTCGAAGATGTGACAGGATCGTTTCCATTAATCCGAAAGGGACACGTGTCGTTGGATCGTGGACTCCGGGTGAAATGCTCCGGGAGCAAGTGGAGTTTGAGAATCGAAACTTCTGAAGCCTGAAAGGCGAAATAAATCTCGTCTATTGGTTTGGAGGGCCACATGTCACCTGATCGTTGGGACTAAGGATCACGCGAGGACAAAGGAAAGAAGGCAGAGTCGTCGATTGAAGAGGACAGATGTCAGGAGATCGTCCATTCTGGAAGATATCCAGTCAACAATAACAGGGTTTGAGATCTGAAACTCCTGGAGCTCAGATCACGAAGTAAATATCAGTCGATGATGTAGGAAGGTGAGATCTGCACCACAAACTTGAGAGGACAGATCTGAACCATCTATTCAGGAGCACCGTCAAGATCATGAGATCAATGGTTGTGCTCCATTGTAGGGCCAGAACATTCTCGGGTCTTAATTTTTCATGAGCAGGCTGCAATTGAAACCACGGTTTAGGAGAAAGGACATGTGGAGGATCGTAGTGAATTGTCAGGTGAAAAGCGGGTTTCCCTCAAACTACCTATGGATGCGCCCACAATTGTGTGGTCAGATGAAGGTTATAGCCCAAGTTCATATCGTGAAACGGAGCCAGTGCTCACTAGACAGAAATCAAGAAGTGCCTTTTGAATAAGTTTTTGGTCACCACCGATGGTCACGTGAAAGGAAGGGGCTTAGCAAGAAAAGCTAGTGCCTGCTGCGAAGTTTTTCTCAAGAAGGGAAAAGGTACCAAAGGAACAAACGCGCAAAAGTTCTCCCTGTAACTGTCGAAAAGGACTGATTGTAATTGCTAGAAACGAAGTGATTGCATCTGCCAGATAATTCGAGGAGTTGTAGGGTGACTACCAGAGGAGCCGAAGAGTCTCGAGGTAACTTCCAGTGATGTGAATATTCATGATTTATAAAATTGACAGATGGAAAAGCATCAAAGATTGTAACTGCCATAGAAGCCAAAGAATCTCAGGATAACGGACCACTAATGAAGAACAGTCTCTGAATGATCGCCAGAGAGAAGGAAGAGTTAGGTGCATGATTAGGCACGGACTTGGCATGATAAATATATGCAGAACAAAGAAAAGAGGGATGCTGATGTGGAGAGTTATTCATGCGGGTAGAGGCATGTTGTGTGAAAGACCTGAAACGCACAGAAGAGGAGTAGCACATTGAATGGAAATAATACATAGAGCATAAAGTGCAGAAGAAAGAGATAGAGAAGAAATGATTATCTGAGAGAGGAAGATAAATTTGAGGTGTGCATTCATAGACATAACATAATAATAGAAATCTCAAGGATATGCAAGCAGGAAGACACTGATGCAGGCAGATCACATCAGTGAAACAGAACAATGATGAGACCGATAAGCCTTTTGACAAACATTGTATCACTGTACTAAGTTTCATAAAAGAAAATATTTATATTTTAGGGTGGTAGGAAGGTGCTAGGGAGGATAGTTGTCCTCAGAGTTTCAAGTGGGTGCTTGAACACAAGAAGTTGTAGCTTCCATCTGGTTGCAACCAGAAAAACCAGGGTGGTAGGGTGGTGTAAGGGAGTAATATTGTTCTTTGTTATACAGGTTGGTACCTATGTAGCTGGAAGTTGGTGCTTCCATCTAGTTGGTGCTGGAACACTCAAGGAGTTGGTGCTTCCTTCTAGTGGGTGATAGAGAAACTAGGCAGTTGGTGCTTCCTTCTAGTGGGTGATAGAGAAACCAGGGAGTTGGTGCTTCCTTCTAGTGGGTGCTAGAGAAACCAAGGAGTTGGTGCTTCCTTCTAATTGGTGCTAGAGAAACCAGGGAGTTGGTGCTTCCTTCTAGTGGGTGCTAGAGAAACCAGAGAGTTGGTCCTCTCAGTAAGTTTCATCTTGTAAAATAGAGGTTGTAGCCTCAAGAGGAGTTGGAGCTCCCAAGAATTATAATGTACATAAACTAAAGATTATTTATCATATCAAGAAGAAGAGGTTTTTCCCTTTATGGGTTTCCCCAAGAAATATCTGTCTCTGTATATTTCATGTGTGTGATTGATGTTGAATATTCTATTTTTTACCTCACTACATTATTATGATCGTCATTGAGTTTTCTGTAAAGAGTTTGAAATGGGCATAATTGTTTAAGCACAGTAACAGTTGATTCTCGCCCCCCCTTTTAGTTGTCCAACAATTGGTATCTGAGTTGGTTCCTTTTATCTAAGGGTAGATCATATATATTAAACATGACTAGCCATTAAGGAACCTCAACCAATAAGGTCTCCTTGTTCAATGGAACAAACTTTGCCTTCTGGAAAGTTAGGATGAGAACCTACATAATGGATTTAGGTGTAGATGTCTAGGATGTGGTAGAGAATGGTTATGTAAAGCCATTTGTACTAGCCAATAAGGATGACAAGCTAGAATTCAGCTTCAATGCTAAGGCTATAAATGGTATTCTGTGTGGGCTTGTAGAAGTAGAATTTGTAAAAGTTATGCACTTAGAATATGCTAAAGAAATGTGGGACAAACTCATTAGCAGTTATGAAGGTAATGAGAAGGTAAAGGATGCCAAGCTTCAAAACTACAGATTACAGTTTGAACAACTAAAGATGAATAAGGATGAGACAGTTAATAATTTTTTCTTAAGAGTTGAGGAACTAGTAAATGCAATGAAAGCACTTGGTGAAAAAATTGAGGAAGCCTCCTTAGTTCAGAAAATTTTGAGATCTCTTCCAGATAGATTCAACCCAAAGGCCTCTATTACAGAAGAACTTAATGATCTAAAATCTTTGGATTTTGATGAACTTCTAGGAACGTTGACTGCATATGAAATGAGGATAGGTAAAGATAAATCCACCACTAGAGAATCTTCTTTTAAAGCAGATAAGAATGATGAATCTGAGCCTGATGAAATTGAAGAAAAATTTGTGAGAAGACTAAAGAAAGGATCAGGCAAGTTTCGAGGCAAGTTTCCCTTCAAATGTTTTAACTATGGAAGGATAGGTCACTTTTCATCTAAGTGTCCACACAAAAAGGAGGACCATAACTCTGAAGGTGAAGAGAAGTAAAAATCCAAAAGATTTGATAAAAAGAAAAGTTTATGTGTAAACAATGATGACTCTTCAGAAGACACAGATAGTGACTCCTCCTGTGAATATAAGGTAAATGAATTTGTTTTTATGGCCAAAGAGGATTATGATAATAAAATCACAGGAAGTGATGTTAATGATGAAGAAGTTGTGGTTGACTTGGAAGGAGAGTTGATTAGCGCTTTGGAAGAGATTGGCAGACTTAGGGTTAAGAAGAGAAAGCAAAAACAATTGTTGATACAGTTCGAGAAAGGCAGTAAAAAACCTGATGAAGACTTTGCCCTACTAAAAGTGGAATTAGAAGAGTTAAATAAAATAGAGGACATTCTGAAACAATAGTTATCAGAGAAGAAGACAAGATGTGAAACTCTGGAATAAGAATTAGTGAAAACTAGAAAATAGTTGGAGAAGTTTCAAGCCTTGTATCACCAGAATCTGTCAAGCATCAAAGCCTCAGAAGGATCATCCACCATTCTGAATCAGTAAAGGAATCCAAATTTGAAAACCGGTTTGGGTTATGAAGTGGGATCAATTAGTAGTCAGCCAAGAAACAAAGCATCCATCAAGTCTGTCAAATATACAACCAATGACAACAACAAACCTGCAAAAACAAAGGAAGATAATCAGTTGTCACGGAGGAGTAAAGGAAAAGGTGCCAGAACTGAATCTGTAGATCAAATAAATAATACACCCTTTGCTCAAGGAAATCATCAGCATGGAAGAAATTGACTTTCTCAAAGAAGACATCCATTTTCCAGGTACAAAGATTGTTTCTATGGATATGGTCTCTATTGTTCTAACTTTGGCCACAAAGCTATAAATTGTTCCTTAAGATTTAGACATGAGAAATCAAGACACCCAAGGAATAAATATCTACCACAACAAAGTATGAGACAGCTAAGTAACATACAACCACAGATTGAAAATTGTCAAATTAATTTTAGAGACATGCAACTGAGGAGGTCAAGAAATAATAAACAGTCAATGAATAGACAACGTTGCAACAATCACTTTGACCTATTGAACAATGAGGTTTAATGTTATAACTTTCATAACTTCAGCCACAAAGACGCAAACTGCCATATGAAGAATTACAAAGCAGATCCAAGGATAAATCTCTTTACTAGAAATGTCAGCACATGGAAAAAGAAAGATAGTGAAAAATGTGGTCTAGTACTTTCAACTCAAAAACAAAAGGTCTCCTGGAATATAGACAGTGGATATTCTAAGCACATGAATGGAGACAAGGATAAAAAAATTTCTATGAGTAAAAGGAAAACAGAAAATGTGACCTTTGAAGAAGATTGTAAGGTAAAAAATGTAAACTCAAGACAAGTGGTGGCTAAAGGCATAAGGACAGATAATGATGTTGATAGGAAATCCTCCCATGCAAGAAAAGAAGAAGTAGAAGAAGAATTGTGTCATAAGCTGGAAGCAGAAGTTGTGAATATTAGAAAGAAGGTTGAGAAGACAAACACCCAAATCAATTTCTTGAACAATTCCATGATCCTGGATGAGATATTGGATAGTCAGAGATCACTAAACGACAAATCCGATCTTGGATACAACAAGGAAGAAATCAGTACTCCTAGGAAACTTGATGCAAGTCCTTCATTTGTAAAGGGTGAAGACAAGTCTGATACAGGTCCTTCATTTGTAAAAAGGGAAAGCAGGTATGACTCAGGTTCTTCAGGTTCAAAGAATGAAATAAATGCTGCAATATTTAGAAGATCAGATCAAGGAAGACATCCAGAAGCTACTCATACACCTCAAAGTAAGTTTAGACGAGAGACACATTCATGGATGAATCAAAGGAGGTATGAGGGTGTTTGTAATGGTTCTTATTTTCTCTTATGATGGATATGGTCATAAAAGACTTGGATTGTAGGCATCATGAAAAAAAAATATGAGCTACAATTGCACAGTGTTCCAATAGGACAACAACATCCTTTAGAAACACATGGGGTGTCATTCAGTTATCACAAGAAAAGGTTGATGAAGGAGTCCCAGTAAGAGAGGTGAGAAATATTGATTCGTCTACAAAGGACATAGCTGAAGCTGAAAATGAACAGGTCCAAGAATCATAAGGAGAATAATCTGAGTTAGATACAAATACTCTACAAGACTCAAATAAGAGAATCCATCCTATCAAGGGGAGTATGTATTGGTTGAATATTTGATACCTTCAAAAAGTACTACAACAGCTCAGGGGGAGCATGTTTTCTTTGACATTGATGTCAAAGGGAGAGAAAAGGAGTGGTTTGGATGCTACAGTTGGAGGTCTAAGTAGAACAGTGCAGTCCTTCAGGGTTTCCATCAATGCCAAAGGGGGAAATTATTGGCATGTTTACAACAGAGTGTGCTTGTCATTGATGGTAAGAACAACAACGACGATAGTATTCTTACAAGCAAGAAAAGAAGCAATGAGGAAAGAAACAATGATGGAAAACAGGGAAAGCATAAGTTCAAGAGAAGAAGCGAACAATATGAAAATAAAAGCTCAGGAGGAATAGCGTGAGTATGTAGAGATCAAAGCTCAGAAGAGACAGTGATTTGTGCTTTCCAAAAGTGCAGTCGAGGTCCAAGAGAAGGAAACATAGGAGGAGAAAAGGTACAAACCTTTAAACACTTAGAAAACCTTTTAATTCAAAGAGATCAAAAAGCTCAGGGGGAAGAACGACAGTGGCCATTGGATCACCAATCTGGGATACCCGATGACCATTATATCAACACCCAATGACTAGAGGAAGCATAGAGGAGAAGTACAAATCTGATCTGTTGGATCTGAGTGCCAAGGACCAATAGCCTTCGGATCCAGTATAATTGCGAAGAGGATAATGGCCGAGAGCCATTCTCCAACTTTACGAAATGCAAAGTCTCAATAATATATGGACCGTTAGATCACTGAGGATCATGGGTTGTTGATATAGAGTATTTTAGATATCGAGAGTTGGAAGAGTCAGGGTTGGCTCACGTTCAAACACTCGATATGTGAGGTCATGATTTGATCATAGCCGTCGATCAAAGGGAGAGAATGGACCGTTGATCTGGAACGATGAACAATGAATTCCGAGTTCTCGAAGAAGAGATCTCGACCATTGGATCGAGGACTAATCTGAGACATCATATCCATTTGAGTGGAAGGATAGGATAAGCGAGGAAAATGTTTGAGAATTCGATTATGTGAATTCTCGTCAGTTGTCGGATCACTTTCAAGTGAAAGGGAAAGATAAGCTAGAAGAGCCACAATGCTGACATATCAAGCTGTCGATCTAAGATCCTGATCGATGAACAACATTTAGTTTGGGTTTAAAATATATGAGGAGGTTACGCTCTGGAAATTTTGAGACTTAAAAAACCCAAAGTCTGGAGAGCCGAAGAGCCGGAGTATACGACAGCCATCAGATCAATTTGAAGTGGAAGGAAAGGATAAGATAGAAGAGTTGCATCGCAAACAAATCAAGCCATTGATCTAGGATCATGATCGACGAATGACATTCACTTCGGATATAAAGATGCGAGGAGGTTACGCTCTGGAAAGTTTGAGATTGGAAAAACCTGAAGCCCAAAAATCTGAAATGAATAAAGACCATAAGATTTGGAGGACATATGAGGATTGTTGGATCAATGTTGTTGGTCAGAAGACCATGTAAGCAAGGACACATGGCACAATTAGACAATGACAAGTGTCAAGTTGATTTGGCACTTCAAGTACGTGCAAATCCCAAATCAGAGTAATGTGGAAGCTACTCAGCTCATGACACATCATCAAGTGATGCAAGAGTTACGTCACTCCAGGAGTTTTTCTTCGAGATTTTTACCACTATCAAATGACAAAATCTCCAAAGTCTCGAATGCCGAAGTCCCAAAGTGGACATGAGACGTCTGATCTAAAAGATCACTTAAGGAGCACTCTCATCCGTCAATCTACTCCAGTGGAAGGATAGCGTAAGTTGAAATCTTCTAAGTATGGAGACGCGAAAGGATCGTGTCCGTTGATCCAAAAGGGACATGCATCATTGGATCATGGAATCTGGGTGAAATGCTTCGGGAGCAAGTGGAGTTTGAGAATTGAAACTCCCAAAGCCCGAAAGATGAAATCAATCTCGTATGTTGGTTTGGAGGGCCACATGTCACCTGATCGTTGATACTAAGGATCATGCATGGACAAAGGGAAGAAGGTAGATCCATCAATTGAAGAGGACAGATGTCAGGAGATCTTCCATTCCAAAAGATATCCAGTCAGCAACAACAAGGTTTGAGATCTCAAACTCCCGGAGCCCGAATCACGAAGTAAATCTCAGTCGTTGATGTAGGAAGGTGATATCTGGCCTGTAGACTTGAGAGGAAATATCTGAAACATCTATTTAGGAGCACCATCAAGATCGTGAGATCGATGGTCGTGCTCTATTATGGGGCCAGAACATGCTTGGGTCTTAATTTTTTGTGAGCGGGCTGCAATTGAAACCACAGGCTCGTAGTGAATTGTAGGGAGAAAAGCGGGTTACCCTCAAACCTCCTATGGACATGCCTGCAATCGCATGGTCACATGAATCTTATAGCCCAAGGTCATATCGTGAAACGGAGCTAGTGCTCATTAGACAGAAATCGGGAAGCACCTTTTGAATAGGCATTTCGTCACCGTTGATGGTCACGTGAATCTGCTGCAAAGTTTTTCTTAGGAAGGGAAAAGGCCCCAAAGGAATGAGCGCGCATATGTTCTTCCTGTAATTGACGGAAAGGACTGATTGTAACAGCCAGAAACGAAGTGATTGCATCTACTAGAGAATTCGAGGAGTTGTAGGGTGACTGCTAGAGGAGTCGAAGAGTCTCGAGGTAACTTCCAGTGAAGTGAATATTCATCATTTTTGTTGGAAATACTAATACAACTGAGAGGGGGGGGTGAATCAGTTGTTTATAAGCTTAAACAATTTTATACCTTCTTAACAATTATTAATATTTCTTCATGTGTCATCAAGCAACATACAGCATATGGACAGTAAGAGTAAA
>ML776800.1:619095-629894 GCA_009831015.1 Picea engelmannii
CCTCAACCATAATTGTACTCGCACTCCATGCAGAGATTCAACGGTCCAGATCATTCTTTCTTTAACGGCTACGATCAAATCGTGAAATCGCATATCGCGATTTCGGGGTTTTCGATGTCAAGAGATTTTGGCATTGCAAAGTGCCGATTCCCGATCCTCGAAACTCCACGCAGATATTCAACGGTCCAGATCACTTCTAGCTCGACGGCTGTGATTACTTCGCGAAATCGCATATCGCGATTTCGGGGTTCTTGATGCATTGTGTTTTTGTCATATCAAAGTCCCGATCCCCGAAACTTCGTTCCTCTGCTAACGTCACTCATGGTTTGACACGTGTTAACTTCTGCCACGTGTCACCCTGATTCGTTACCCACATGTGCCTCAATTGCTTGAATCAGTCTGACACTTGTCACTCCCTGGTTGTGCCACGTGTCACTTTGCTGACGTGATCTGTTTGATGTGTGTTGGATCAACGGTCTAGATCACATGTTGATCTGACGGTTCAGATTCAATCGGGATTTCACATATTGCGAAATCGGGGTTTTTGTTGCATTGTGTTCTTTGCATTATGAACTCTCGATCCCCGAATCTTCGATGAAGCCTCCTGGCTGCCACGCGTCCATATGAATGAACGGTCCAGATCCCTTCTTGATTTAACGACTGCAATCAAATCGCGAAATCGCGTATCGCAATTTCGGAGTTTTCGTTGTCAAGTGAACTTTGCATCTTGAAATCCCGATCCCCGAATTTCCGATGGCTTATCTCCCTCGCAACTTCTGCAGATCTGACGGCTATTGGACTTTCGAAAAAATTTCATGGGATCCAACGGTCACTGGATTTCTGTCTTCCTTTTTCCTCTGTAAGCTCTTGCTGCGCGCGTTTTCTTCAAGGCTGTTCCTCTTGAGCTTTTACTTCCAAATCCCACGGGGTTTTATCCTTCTTATCCTGCTATCTCCACTGTTGCCATTAATGACAACAACCATCAACACGTGTCCATTGCTTGTTCAATATTTTCCAGCAATTTTGACAATTGACAGATGGAAAAACGTCGAAGACTGTAACTACCATAGAAGCCAAAGAATCTCAGGATAACGACCCACTCATGAAGAACAGTCTTTGAATGATCGCTAGAGAGAACGAAGAGTTAGGTACATGATTGGGCATGGAATTGGCATGATAAATATACGCAGAACAGAAAAGAGAGGGTTGCTGCTATGGAGAGTTATTCATGCGGGTAGAGGCATGTTGTGGGCAAGACCTGAAACACACAGAAGAGGCATAGCACATTGAATGGAAATAATGCATAGAGCATAAAGCGTAGAAGAAAGAGATAGAGAATAAATGCTTATCTGAGAGAGGAAGAGAAAGTTGCGGTGCGCATTCAGAGACAGAGAAAAATAACAGAAATCTCAAGGTGATGTGAGCAGGAAGACACTGATGTAGGTAGAGAAAAGCAGTGCAACAGAATAGTGATGAGACTGGTAAGCCTTTTGACAAACACTGTATCACTGTAATATGTTTCAGAAAAGAAAATATTTATATTTCAGGGTGGTAAGGAGGTGTTAGGGAGGACACTTGTTCTCAGAGTTTCAAGTGGGTGCTTGAACACAGGGAGTTGTAGCTTCCATCTGGTTGCAGCCAGAAAAACCAGGGTTGGAGGGTGGTGCAAGGGAGAACTGTTGTTCTTTGTTATACAGGTTGGTGCCTATGTAGCTGGAAGTTGGTGTTTCCATCCAGTTGGTGTTGTAACACTCAGGGAGTTGGTGCTTCCTTCTAGTGGGTGTTAGAGAAACCAGGGAGTTGGTGCTTCCTTCTAGTGGGTTCTAGAGAAACCAGGGAGTTGGTGCTTCCTTCTAGTGGGTGCTAGAGAAACCATAGAGTTGGTGCTCTCAACAAGTTTCATCTTGTAAAATAGAGGTTGTAGCCTCAAGAGGAGTTGGATATCCCAAGAATGATAATGTACAGAAACTAAAGATTACTTATCATATCAAGAAGAAGATATTTTTCCCTTTATGAGTTTCCTCAAGAAATATTTGTCTCTGTATATTTCATGTGTGTGATTGATGTTGAATATTCTATTATTTATCTCACTACATTATTGTGATCGCCATTGAGTGTTTTTTAAAGAGTTTTAAATGGGCATAATTGTTTAAGAATAGTAACAATTGATTCACCCCCCCCCTCTCAGTTGTCCAACAAGGAGAAAGGGTGCTTAGCCCTAGGAGCATAAAGACCACGTGACACACTCTAGGAGGTTGATTTCTTAGCTTAACAGAGTCTTCCTTGGAGGGAAGACCACTTGGAAGTTGTTGTGGAGTCAATAAACACATGTGGAGGAGGAGGATAGGGATTATTATCTTATCTTGGATATCGTGCAACCTTGTGATGAGGATCACTTAACATGTGGTCCTTATCTTGAAAAGTGCACCACTTAGGAGGTGGATTCTAACCACCATGTGACATGTGTGCACCTTGGAGAGGAGTGCTCCTCATGTGGACCTTATCTAGTGGCTTAGATTAAGTTTATTGTGGAATTAGTATACTTTTTGTTGTTGGACTCCCTCACCTATCTCACATAAAGGGAGGAGACTGTTAATGTATCAAGCACTTAGTCACTAGATCATTTTTATCATATCGATGTACTTGTATTTTAATCGTTGTGCTTGTGTTATGCAAGAGTTGAAATGATTAGGTGAACACTTGGTGTGCTAGGTTTTGTGTGAGATAATATCTAGAGAAGACTTGAAGCACAAGGATTGAAGTCTTGGTATGAGCTAGACCTAGGGTTTTTGTGAGATAAACCCTTGAGAAGACTTGGAGTGCTTGATGCTAGTGGAGCTTATGTGATGAAATATTTTGAATCCCCTTGAATACTTATGTGATGCAGGTGGGAAATCCAAGGGTGGAATTGGTGTAATGCTAGCTCATTGTGGAGCCTTTGATGCAGCTAGGAAAGATTGGTGAGATGCCTTGCAAGGTTGTGATATTGTTGGTTAGGGTTTGTTGTTCATGGTGAATGCCCTAGCCAAGGTTTGGTATAAATTGGAGAGTCATTTCTTGGATGAGCTAAAAGGACATGTTGTACCAACTTGGGATGAGATGAGGTATTGTATTGTATCTTCATTTATTTTGTAATATGAAGTGTACCAATTTTGTCTAAATTTGTATGTTTCAGATCTAAAAATCAAAATTGTGTTCTCATTGTTTCTGAGTGGTTTATTGGATGTTTCTATACATAGATCTATTGGGATAGTGTCGTTGATATGATATGTATTGATTTAGCATGATAAGAAGAAACTACAAGTCATATTTACTATGATAAAAATATGTTGTAATTGAAGTAATTTTCAGATTTGGTTGATGAAGGAGATTGTACCCTAAGCACTATGAATATTCTCTACTTCAAGTACATATTTTTGGTGTCTATTTTCTTGATATTGCCTAGTGATTTGACTAGAAATAAGTGAAATATATTGTTGTTGTAATTTATATTTGAGGTTTATTCATAAGGATTAAAATTATATGAAATAGATCCAAGGAACTTCAAGTAAATGAGGTGAAATGTTGAAGTGTTTTAAACTACATATTTCCAAAATTTCCACATGATATCAAAGCTTATTATGTTGAAATTTCTTTCTTGTGAAAGAGGGAGTTGAATATTTTGGTGGAGTGTTTTAGGGTTTGATGCCCTAGTTTATTTAGGGATTGCAGTTCTAACTTTCACATGGGATATGTGATTGATCTACTTGAGTTATTATTGATTTTACTTTGATTTGTGCTTCATATTTGTAGGGATGACTACTCTCATTCTTAGAGAGTGTCATTGATTGGAAGGTAATTTCAATTTTACACGTAGGAAGTACATGGTACAAATGTCATTGGAAGAGGTTGACATTTGGGATCATGTTTAGAAACAGATTGATTCACCTATAGATTTGAAACAATTGGAAAAGCATAATAAAAAGGAGGCTCATACAAACAGAATCATTCTTGATTCATTCAAGAGTCATTTGATCACTCACATTGTAGAGAAAAATATTGACAAGGATATGCATGATGTTTTGATTCAATTGTACCAAAATGTGAACATCTATAGGGAAATTCTCTTGAGAAAAAATATCTTGACCATCCACATGAGTGACATAGATTAAGTGGCTAGCTACTTAAGGAGGATCACAAAATTGAGAAATTAATTTTCTTCCATAGGGGAAAAAAGAGGATGAGGATTTAATGCCCATTGCTTTGAATGTGTTCACTTAATCTTGGAAACCCTTTGTCCAAAGTACTTGAGATTGTGAGAAGATACCATATTTTGAGAATATTTAGGATGACTTTTTGCAGGAAGAGACAAGGTTATAGTCATGTTTAATTAATCAAAGTGAATTAGAAGGCCTAGCCTCATTTGGAGGATGAGGAAGGGATGCAAGAAAAGACCTAGGAAGGGTGAGAAGGAAGAATCCAGCTAAGGTAATAATGATTTTAATCATGTGAAGTTTTTAAGGTGTCACTAGAAGGGACATTATACTAACCATATCCAAAGAAGAAGAAAGGAAATACCAAACAATATAGATAGGTTATAGGGATTGTTGAGACCGTAGCTAGAGTGGATGAGTTAGCATCGAAGCTTGAGATAGCCTTCTTCGTGGTATCTTGTTTATTGTCCAACACTATGTTAGGTGTTGGGTGGTATGTGTATTATGGGGTATCAATATGTATATATTATCACATGAAACTCTTTAGCAGGTGTTAGTTACTAGGACTTCATCTCAGCCTCCTAATCCTCAAACCAACCTATTCATCCATCAACTTAGCTCTTAGTTACTCTTTCTTCTTCATTGTATGTTAGGTCATGTTTCTTTATGTCATCTCCTCCCCGCTTAACATTATGTGTTTTTCTTTTTATAAGGTTGATGTTACCTCCTGATTTGAGTTTACACAAGTCTTATCGCCATGGGTTATATCACTGTTGAATCACAAAAGAGTTGAACTAAGCCTACAACTACAAAAAGTGTTTATTGCAAGAATGTCGATATTCTTGCAATCAATAGACAGACTTTGTTTTAATAAATTTTTATGGTTTTAATATTTTCTAAATTTTGAATAAATCCCCTATGACACCAAATTCGTGCATAATTTCTCCTAAATCCCTTGAAACCTTGTGCATTGGCTCTTTGATTAGTTTTAATTGTAGGTGTGTGGCGAAACTTAAGTAGCCCATTCTTGGCCACCATTACCAATAGCAGACAACCAAGACATAATGATACCACAAATGGAATGCTAAAGAGATAGCAGTGATTTTCTCTACAATTTACACATGCATGGTTGTGGATAAATAAGATATCATGCAAGAGGATATAATGCGATCGTTGAAGTTTCAAACATGATCATAGGGTTTCACTGTGGGGTCACAAAAAGGCTACCAGATAACATATGTTCATAGCACCAAATAAAAGTAAGGGATATCAACATATAATTGGAGATTAGGTTACAATAAAAATGTGGATTAGTTCCATGATATTGCAGATCAGAGTTTATCTACACCAAGAAGAGATCAAAGCAAATTCAGTAAAGGGATTTATTACCGACTAAAAAAACATATCAATTCTGAGTAGTGTATTTTGAGCTTAAGTTGTGAGAAAATGGTAAGGCATTTGAAAAAAACTGTTAAAAACCCACTTAATGAATGGGGTGATTTAGCTTAATCACGTACAATTTTCAAAATTTCATAGTGATTTAGGAGAGAATTTGGTCTGATCAGAACAAAAATTTTCAGAAATTAATTATTTCCATATTAACAGAAAATCAACAATCAAAAGGATATTTCCATATTTCTAGGAATTCGCGACAGAGCATATCATTTCTAGATCCAAATCTTTAAGAAAAAAATCAAGAAAAATCAGTGATTCAATAACCAGTTCCAGCTTTTGAAGACTTTTTCTATGCATCTCCTTCACTTTAGTTATCAACAGTGACTCTAGTCATAGTGATAGAATATTTTTGGTTTAGTTAGAGATATTACTACCAGTTGTAATAAAGGTATTTTTTATAGTAAAAAAACAATGTTTTAATTAGCTCAAAGTTATTGGCCCAGAAAAGGGGAGTTATTCCCACAAACTAGCACTTAAACTCTACTTCACTCAGTTTGAAGAAGTGTTCATGAATTATAATCAGAACTGAGTGGTGAAGTTGATATCTACAGGTTTGAATGTAATGCAGAGTTTAACTCTAGAATTTAGATATGAGATAGGTATTTGAATTCTTTTGATGGATAAATAGATGAATATGTGAATGTAAAGGGGGTTAGTTTTTTCTTTTTGTGGGATGTATCAAGCTATGAGTATTTTGACTAGCCTTTGAAGTGTAAAGTTGCTAAGTTTCCCACCTGGTGAATATAATTTCTGGTGAAAGATTGTTTCTTCTGAAATCTTGTTTGTATTATTATATTATTTGAATGCAAGTGAAATGTATGTGAACCATTGTTTATTATATTTTCATCTATTGTCTTAGTTAATTATTTACTTCCATACAACCTGATTTCAATTATTGTTCAGTGAATTATTTATTTCCATACACCTTGTTTGTAATGACCCTCCTAGTTAAGGACAACTACTCTGATCACAGGTGCAAATTTTTTTTTTTGTTGTTGTTTAAAGTGTGTGCGCGCGTGTAGAAGAAACAACCCCCTCGACTCTACGTCACCAATCAACCAACAAGACGCAATTAAGATGAACACAATCTAGACGACCCGACATATCACAGTGACAACAAGAAATAAACGCCCCTGGACATAAGGCATGTAACTAGCAGCTGTAAGCAGGAACAGACACCGGGGGTTAGGTACAGTACCGCCACAGAATGAAAGAATCCAACAGTAGAGTCGCAGTAGTGGAAAATGTGCCTCTAAACAGCCCGAGACTACTGATACGACTCAGAGTGTGTCGCAAGAGTGGAATTGTGCCTTTAAACAGCCCAAGACTCTTGATACGGCACTGGATCCCTTACACCAGATTTACACACGGACATAAATACTAAGCCACAAGAGGTGTCTATATCCCGCCCGACACGAACAGAATACACACTACAATACCACCAAGTATTGCAAGTCAGGGACCATCATGACCTCTACGGGAGACGCAAGTCAGGAGGACTCTAATAACGACCCACTCCTATTGAGACCTGAAGACATCAATCAGGATCAATGCCCCATCAAATATTATTAATCTACGGAGACCTTATCATTAACGCTTCAATTTAACGAACAAAAACCTAGCAGTCTTAGACATCATCCCGAACAGTTTGATTAACAATATTAACATTGCGACTCACCCAATCATCAGTGACCTTGCAAATTAAACGACTCTTA
Source organism: Picea engelmannii (assembly GCA_009831015.1). Taxonomy (NCBI): domain Eukaryota; kingdom Viridiplantae; phylum Streptophyta; class Pinopsida; order Pinales; family Pinaceae; genus Picea; species Picea engelmannii. The sequence goes on from ML776800.1 coordinate 626,459, forward strand.
TTATTGCAATCAACAAGTAATATCAGGGCAAAACAATCATTAAAATTGCGAATCAACCATCGTCAATTCCCTGGCGATTAAAACAACCTTATCATTGCAAATTAACAAGTACTTATCATGGCAATTAAACAAATATTAATTTCCATGCATCATCATTTCCCTCGCAAATTATACAACCTTATTATTGCAATTTAAACGATTAATACCAAGGTAATAAAACTAATTATTAAGAATGCCATTTTAACAAGCATTACCATTGCCATTAAACAAATATTAAAATTGTGGCTTTAACCAATATTAATATTTCTATTTAACAATTATTATCATTGCATCCATTTTAAACAATATTAACATATAAGCCTATAACAATTAATCAAATGAATGCCTATTAATAACATGGTCAATAACCAGTATAATATTAATATGTGGAAGCCAATAATATGTGAAAGCCAATATTAATATTGCACCTAAACCATATTGATATAATCATTTAAACAAGTAATAAAATCATGCCTATTAACTTATGCCTATCTTATCATTACCTTCACGTCGCAATTATTCGAATAAATGAGGAATTTAGGGTTAATGCCTACAAGGGAATCTACAAAGATTAAATCCAAGTAAAAAGGCATGTCCCCTTTTTATATAAACAATAATGCAATTAATTGCCAGCAATAAATGACCTCGCTAAGACATAATTATTAATAAAAAATCCAATAGCTATCATTTGCATAACAATAAATAAAGATCAATTAATTGCTGGTAATAATAACACCGCTATGACATAATCATCAATGAACTAATGAATTATCATTTGAGTAACAATAAATAAGATCTTTATCGTTAGGAACAAGGGTTAGCATTACTTTACCTACGCCCACATTTATTGCACCCAACCCTAAATTCTGAGCGTTTGAGGCGGAAAAGGGCTGGCGTCCGCTCACTGCCCAACACAGGGTAGTGAACGGCTACCTATCAATTTTGAGCTACAATGGACTGTCACTTTCTTTAAAGCTTTTACTTTCAATCCTCGATCTATCGGTATAGTCTCGTCGCCTTAGTGTGCAATCCAGACGACCAGGGTATAGGCGAGCAATGTTATGACACAGGATTTTGTAACTTCTGTTGCCATGAACAGCAATGAACATGAAGTATTGTGGATGCTACAGGATTATGTTAACAGAACTGAATTAATGCCCAGCACTGTATATTCGTAATTTAACAGCAATCCAACTGCTTTGTAAATGGATTTATACATTATATAAATCTGAGTTAATTTTCTTCTTGGAAAAAGAACGGCTACCTGGTGGGCACTCGTCACACTGCCCAACCCAATGGCACTGCAACCCAACACGATTTTGCATGCCACGGAGGCGAAGGGGGGGTTCTTTCTAAACCCTTCGGGCCCGCTGCGCAGGCTCCAGACCCGATGACGGTAGACACGATCCTTCAGACAGGGATGGTTTAACATTTTTAAAGGTGGGAAGCCAAGCTTGACCGAGGGTATCGATCCCATATTCGGGAGGATCTGGATAGTGCTCGAGGCTTCAGATCTCTTCCGCGATGTGAAGGACAGCTCATGAATCGTGACAGTAAACTTTTGAAATAATGAAATATTTATGTTTATTATTACTATTAATGTTTAATTTTCGTTAATCTAAGCTTTCCTATTGGATGAGACTCTTGAAAATCTTTAATCCCTAATAATTTTTCTATTTGGTGGCTACGAGTGGATCATGAATGAAATAAAACATTCAACTGTGAGGCCGTGACGCATTGTCTTCGTTCTGTCAGAGAATCTTACTGGAAACATATGGCCAGTAGTTGGGAAAAATCAGTAAGAGAAGCTATTGAGCGGCAATGTTCCACTCTAATTTTAAATGATAAAGTCAACCCAACATTAAAGGGATAATATAGCCCTGTCATTAACCGCCCGTATTGACCAGAATGTTGGACAACATTAATGAAACCAGGATAGTAATATTGAACATCAATATTGGAACAGCAATATCGAGTAACAATATGGAACAACAACATTGAACAGCAATATCGAACAACAATATTGAATAATAATATTGAACAACAATAATGAATCCAAGATAGTAATCAATAACATTGGAACCATGATGTTAACGATATCATCAACCCTAATATAAAACGCTAAGGGACCCTAACATTAGCACCAGGCTCATTTTAGAATTCTACGACAGTTCTAATACGGTCATGGTATTTAAAGCCATGCTCAGTTAAACCCAAAATTTAAAACGAGGATAGAACCAGATTTACAACCCACGACGATAGAGCCATCATTTAAATTGATAATATTGAACCCAAAATATTAAACAGCCGTAATAAAACAATTTCATTAAATGGTGATGTGGAACCCTAAATTTGAATGCTAATATTGAACAATGCTTTAATATGATAATGGAACCATAGGAATGAAACACAATTATTAAATGGAAAAGTTAACGCAGCGTTATTGAAAGCATATACATTAAAACGATGAGATATGGAAGCAAATTTTTAGGTACATTCAACTCAGACCAACGCAGCCCCTTATGACTGCAACTGTAAAACATTAAGACGTAGAGTAAAATCTCAAACGCTCCATACACCGTGGCTAAAAACGCCCAGAAATCGAATGCTACCATGCCCAGGAACAGTTGCTAAACGCCCACCGTGTGTGATCGACTACCCAGTAGGAAATTGCTCACTGCGGGTGATAACTACGCCCCCAAACAAGAATGGTTTACTGTATCAAGGAAAACGCCCAACCTGGGAAGGCTTCACTATATATAAATCATCTTGCCCACCAAAAGGAATAAAAACGACCAAGGTAAAATTCTCACAGTATAATAAAAAACGCCCCAAACACAAGATTTGCCCGCAGTACAATGGAAACCCACTGAAAGAAAAAAAAACGCCCATGGTATAAATCAAACACCCACAGAAAGAAAAATCGCTCCATGTTCTACGTGGATGCCTCCTATGGAAAGGTAAAAACGAAATAACATAAACCCACAGCCATTTACCAGAAACCCTCAACTACGTTGTTATAGAAACGAAAATCTTCTGAAATACCCTCATTTTTTTTTATAGAGTATGAAGGACGAGGAAACAATAGTCCACAACAATACAACCAGAATTGCAGCAGTAAATCACTTATGCATTCTACTCTACTCGATTCAGGAACATACCTTGGCCTTATTTGCTTGCCGCAACGATTCCTGTGCTCCTGCCGCTCCTGCTCCTGCTTTCCGACCGCAAAGAACTCACCGGTACCTCCTAGACAAACGCTAGGGGTACTCTTCTTCCCCCTCAGCCCCCCGAGCCGCAAAGGGGCCACACACAATCAGAGAGTAACTAGCTTCTCAGCTCGCCTCCAAGGCTGAGCTACCACTCAAGTCTGTTGAGAATCCCCAACTCCTACAAG
>ML776800.1:641743-653824 GCA_009831015.1 Picea engelmannii
GGCAAGCTATCGTCAGCCTGCATCACCAATAATCATGTCAGAAATGTCAACATCAAATAATCAAATCAAATGAAACATCAAATAAACATATCAACCCAAAAGCACACTCCCTGACTCAGTCCAGAGTCCAAGGGGGTTCTACCGATGCCTCTGCATCCTCAAGGTCAAAAACCCTGCACACTCAATAAAACTAAGTCAATAGCACCCATCTACATCAAATAGTAACCCATCATGTCATCTGTCAATCACATCATAATCAAATATAAAAGGTCTAACATCAAAAAGGGTCCAGATCACTTGCGAGCAAGTGTCCTCAAATAATAAGTGTTCTCAGTGCGCCAGAGCGGGATGTTACATTGTTTGGATAATTTGTGTTCAGGTACATGTTTTGGATTTGAAATATTATTTCAAGTCTGAAAGTTAATACAACAAGTGACAAATTGTATGCTTGTTAGTATTTCTTATATTCTATTTTTATATGTTTATCTGCTCACCAAAATGCATGCCATCAGCTAAGGAAAGCCATGTAGTTGATGTTGTTGAACAATGCAACTATATCCATGTCCTGTAAGGCCTACCTATTTCAGGACTCAAAATAAATAAATATTTTATATAATATCCTACTAAAATGACTGAAATTTAATTTAGAATTTATTTCATGATTTTCTTATACCAGGAATAAACAACAATAGCATAATAAAAATAGCAGCAACAACATAATGATAACAAACCAACAGTAAAATACATACCTCAACTTGCAAGCTGGTTGATTCAACCCCTGGATCACTTGTTCTTGTGCTTGCCCAAATTTCCCAACTGAGTATTAACCTCCCAACCAACTAGTAACAACCTCTCAATATCCCTATCTCTAGTAATCCTTGTGGTTTCCTAGCCCTCGAGCCCAAAGTTCCCAGCAATATCAGTGCCTTGTGTGATTTCCTCAAAACAATTCTTCTTCCAATTTCCTCCTTCCTCCCCTCTTCCATAAATTTCCAAAACAAAAAAAAGACCCTTCTCCAAGTCCCCTCCTCTTCTCCTTATCCTCTCCTCTCCTTCAATTCCCCAACTACCTTATCCCCCTCATTAATTTCCCAACATCCTTATCCCTTCATTAGTTACTTCACCTACCTTTTAATAATAAAATTAAAAAAAAGACTTATTGAGTTTATTTTAATAATTAATTAAATTTAAATTAACAACTATGAAAATTAAATAATCAATTTGGGTTGTTACATACATCCACCCTTCAAGAAACTTCGTCCCGAAGTTAGAGTAATTTATAATACAAGGGTAATGACACATGATTCATACATCCACATCAAATAAACAAGGTGGTCAATTTAAGACACTTATACATACTAGTGTACATGTGCAATGAATGAATGTGTAGCTAGCACATGCAGGACTTGCACATGTACTAATAACAATAATTATCACACCTAAAGTAATTCTTGTATGCATCCAATCCAATCAACAAGACCATTCATTTCATAAAAGATAATAGACCATTTAAAATGTTCACAAAATCCCTCAATTACAATAATTTAGCACAAGCAACATTCACTTAGATAATTGTAGTTTAGTTAAGTAAATATAAACATACATATATATAGATTTTTCAAAATGAAGAAATCAAGAAATTCTACCATAATGAAAAATCCCCACACACTCTCAACTAATTCTAGTCATCCTTCCTCCCTAACCTACTTCCATCTTCCATCCCTATCCTTCCTATGTTGGACTATCTTGGAGCGTCAACTATATTGACCTAACTTCAGATAGAACATGTAAGTAGAAGTGTCAACTCTCTTGACCAAGCTTCCCCAACACGAAACCAGCAGTCAACATCACATGTCTGTAACATCCCGCTCTGGCGCACTGAGAAAACTTATTCTTTGAGGACACTTGCTCGCAAGTGATCTAGACTTTTATGATGTTAAAACATTTATCCTTGATTATGATGCGTTATAATAGATGACATGATGTTTTACTGCTTGACGTAGATAGGTGCTTTTGACACAGTTTTATTGAGTGTGCAGGGTTTTTGGACCTTGAGGATGCAGAGGCATAGGTGGAACCCCCTTGGACTCCGGATTGAGTTAGGGAGTGTGCTATTGGGTTGATTTATTTACTGTGATATTTCATTGATTTGATGATATGATGTTGACTTGTTCTGAAATGATTTTTGGATGATGCAAGCTGACGATAGCTTGCCGACCAGACTCACATATGGAGTAAAGGGGCCACACACAATTTCCAGAGAGGTTGAGGGAGAGGTGTGGACAATAGCCCTGCCACAGCCTACTAGCACTCCCGTCGTGGCTCGAACTATAGGTTAACGATTACCTAGTTTGAGAGGATCCACGATGCCGTGAGGGCAGACTGCAACAGTCACTCACGATGATTCTAAAGGGTGCGCAATAAGGAGGGGGCCTGATTCCTTAGAGCCCTTAGTCTCCCATAAGTTCACCTGGAGGAGTGTTGACTCTAGGGGTTATAGATGTCTACCAATCAGTCAAGTTGGTGAGTGGCACTCTTGGAGCATGTGGTGCATCCTGAAGGGCACGTCGCACAAAAGAAACACAAGAAGCGAGTGGCACCCTTGGAGCACGTGGTGCATCCTGAAGGGCACGTCGCACAAAGGAAACGAACGAGGCGAGTGGCACCCTTGGAGCACGTGGTGCGTCTTGAACGGCACGTCGCATTGATGTTGATGAAGGAAACAAACCTAAATAGCCCTAAGACAATAATGCCTTAAGAAATCCTTAAACAACTTCCCTAACCCAGTGTCACCCAGTTCAGAATCTAAGCCCTAAGTCTAAAACTTTTCTAGGGTAAAAATTTAGCCTAACCTTAAGAAAAAGACCCTAGAATAAAAATAACAATTTAAACAAAAACCCACTTAAGTAATAGCTGGGTCTTCATAAAATTCTTGGGGTAAATTAAGAGAGTAAGAATTTAATTAAAAATTTGTGGATTTAAAAATTTCAAAGAAGAAATTATTCATTAACTTGTGGAAGTACAAAGATATTAAATTAATAATAAAAAAAAGGGGAAGGATTTAATAACGCAACTGCCATTTTGGGATTTAATAAAAAGGGGAAAGAAGGGAATAATATGATTTAGGAAACTAAGTAATGGAGGAAACTTAATAAAGGAAAGATGGGAATAGAAGGTAAAAAGCATGATCAACATAGAAAGGAATCTGCATTTAAGAACCTGCTAATCTGAGCTAATTTAGTGACATCTTTTATTTAGGAAAGTATTTAAAACATGTAAGGGGATCTAGGAACACCTAGGAGTAAATTTAGGAGTGACTCTAGGTGGGTGAGGGATTTGAGACAATTAATAAATTTAAAGAAAATATTTATTGGAGAAAAGAGGGGGATGGATGACACTTGTGTGATGGAGATTATTCAGAATATTTTATGGAAACTTAATTAAAAATGTGATTTAGGAAAGTTGGTGGGTCTCAAAAACTCTTTAAAAGAAAAGGAAGATGAGGAGGAAGGGGATCGGTTATTAGCATAACGTTATGCTGCCGGTTTTGTGACTTGACTGATTGCTTGTGAGGAGTTGGGATTTTTCCAGCTCGGATAGGAATGGTAGCTCAACCTTGCAAGGTGAGCTGGGAAGCTAGACGTACCATCTGGATAGTGTGTGGCCCCTTTGCGGCTCGGGGGGATAAGGGGGAAGCAGATTACCCCTAGCGATTGGCTGGGAGGTACCGGTGAGGTCTCGAAGGTCGACGAGCAGGAGCAGCACGGAGTGCGCGAACGACACTCGGAGAAAGCGACAAGGCAACGGTATGAATTGTATTTTGGTAGAGTAGAATGCATTAGGAACTTATGAATGAATCTGTAGGCAGATTGTGCGTAGATGCATTATGTCTTGAGCTTGAAGCCTTTCGATTTATCTTATTACCCTGTGATGGATTGATAGATTAATTCTTCTGTAGCAAAGGAGGTAATGATTACAGTAATTAAAATTGGAACTTACTGCGCGAACCAGGAGAAAATAAATAGATAGTTTTTACACTAACAGTGGGATGGTGTTTTTGTGATACCTCTGTGGTTTTACCAAGTTTTCATCTCTATTCCCTTCACTGAGATCTTACGCTTTTGACTTACTAATCGTTGTTGTATACTGTGGATATTGGGTTTTCAATCTAAAATTTTCTGTGTGATGTGTTACTGCCCTTAGCATACTGTGGTAGTTTTAAATGTAATGTTGTACAACCAGGAGGTGTAAATTGGCGTGTCGCTCTGTAAAAAAAAAATCTATAGGATACCTCTGTTTTGTCCAAGGAAATATCAAAACCCGTTCGGTGTGGTGTAGTGGCAGAATGACCTCCCTCTGCTGAGGTTTATCTTGAGGACGTTCCGCCTGTTAAATGGAAAATGTCTTCTGGAGTTTGTCCTTCAAACCACGGACTTACCCCGCAAGATCCACCGGTTGTGGTGGCTTGGGTCTTATCCATGACTGGCCAGAAGGCTCCTGTCAGGAGACTTGTGTCTTCCTTGAGAAAATTTTCTTCACTGCCACCTTGTATCTTGGTCATCGGGTGTGCACGATTTAGACTTGATAGCCAGAGCGGTTATCCCTTCCAGAAATGGCATACAGCTGACTGTTGGTCAGCCACGAGGGTAGACAACGTTGTCTTGATTCATTTTAGAAGGTTGTGGGATTGCACCTTCTCTCCCATTTGCCCAAACCCGCCTTCACGCCCAGCCTGAGTGAAATTATTTGTTGCATTTTGAACCAGCCTTCACGCCCAACCTGAATGAATCTCCTTGTTTCTTTCTGAACCTGCCTCCACGCGCAGCTTGACTGACGCATTCAATTCCTGAAGGTATTCCAAGTTTGATGCCACGCGCAGCTTGACTGACGCATTCAATTCCTGGAGGAATTCCGAGTTTGATGCCACGCGTAGCTTTAGTGCGCTAAGTGTGAAGACAACGTACTGCTAATTTAAGACCTATAGGTTATAGTGAGTACGTTAAGTAAGTTTCAAATTGACATTCAAGGATTTACGTAATTATATGGTTGACTTCATTAATTATCTAAGTTATAGATAGTGAATCTGGAGTATTATTTTATGAAATTATTTTGTTGTTCCTTTTAAATTTTCCTTTATCCTTCTTAAATGTATGAGATATCACTTATCCTTCTTAAATTTTCCTTTATCCTTCTCAAATTTCCTTTTTAATGTATGAGATATCACTTACCAAATTGGAGAGATGAGATGCTACTTAAATAATTTTCTAAGTGGTACTTCTGTATTTTTTCTACATGGTAATATATGGGATATGACAAATACACTAGTCTTACAATAGTATAAGGTTTGAGTTTTTTTTTATTGACGTTAGTATATGTTTAATGATATAAGTGAAAATATATTAATGAGTTAGTTAAAATAAATTTGAAATTTGAATTAATATAATGTAAATTTTAAAAGGATTGATGATGGATGTGGTGAAACGTTAGTTTTTACATATTTAATTATTCTTGATTAAAACTTGAATGAGTTAATGATTTTAGTATGTAGCGTTATTATGGCATTCTGATCTTAGATTGATGTTAATATTGCTTTAAATGAATCATATCTATTCCTTGGTAATCCATGGAGGTAATTGATTTGAACATTGCTTCAATTATGAATTAAAGGTCAAATTCCGCCTTAATTGATAAAAGGTCACCATTCATTATTCTAGATTAAAATTGAATTGAGTTTCATGGTTTAGGATGTTGCTTTATTTATGACAGTATAAATATAGATTAATGCCTTTTGTTGCTTAAATGATAAATCAAAATTCTTCATTTTATTTATAATTAATGCATGAGTAATTGATTTTAGACTATTGCGCTAACCTTAATTAAATGTTAAGGTTGTTGTAAATGGAAACTTTTAACTAGTCAATATTCTTGATTAAACATGGATCAATTATTTGGTTAAATGTTATCCCAGTTGAGAACAGACTTGCACAATAAGGTCCTGGAATGATTAATTTTAGAAGGTACCTAGATGACAAATTTGGATCTATAGTTGCACGATGAATGGCCTTGAGACTAGGGTAGATTGTAGTCCTTGTTCAAACTAATGTTGTACAGGGTAGTAAACTTATGTGTGCTTAGTCTACTAGTGTCGGGCGGGATGTAGACACCTCCTTGTAGCCTTAGTATATAAGTTTGTGTGTGTGATTATTTTTGTGTGAAGAATCTTGTGTCGTATCAAGAGTCTCGGGCCCTTTAAAGGCAGGGTTTCCACTCTTGCGACACACCCGACGGAGATTACTAGTTTCTGCCTGAGCAGTCGGCCAGGAGCCTATCTGACCTTCTCTCTCTCTGGAGAAGAGAACTAATATTAAACGCGCTGCTTTCCTGTGCAGAAATAGTAAAATCTACTACTATGGATTCTTCCTTCTGTGTTCGTACTGTGCATAACCCAGTATGTCGTTAATGCTTGCAGTTACTTGTCGTGTGCCTTATGTCTATGGTCGTTAATGCTTGCAGTTACTTGTTGAGGGCCTTATGTCTTCTAGTTGTGATCATCGTGGTTGCGTCTTGTTAGTAGTCGGGTGGCGACGCAGAGTCGAATGTGTTGTTGTTGTTTCCTTTGTCCACGTGCACACACACTTGTAAAATCAAAAACAAAAACAAAAAAAACCTTTCCACATGTGATAAGAGGTTGTCGTCGTGACGAACGAGAGGTTTGTTACAATGTCTAGGGGAGCGTGAGATAGAATTGTCCTCCCATGACTCTAGGTTTTAGAGGATACATGGTGGGAAATGCCTCCACCCCTCCTAATAGAACTAGGGTCAACACCCTACCATGGACCATACAGTGGCACTGTGTTGTTGGGAATTTTGTCATCGTATATTCAGTTTTAGGCAATCATAGAAATGCATTTGAAGCAACATAATTTCACATAGTATGAATCTTTGTATGTGAAATTATGTTGCTTCAAATGCATTTCTATGAATTTTGTCATCGTATATTCAGTGGCACTGTGTTGTTGGGAATTTTGTCATCGACATATGTTATTCCATCAAGGATTGCATTCCTTCCACATTGTCCTTTTTTATTATAGCTTTCAAGTTGTCATTACCATCACTCGTTACTTGCAATAATTGACCCCTTTACTTTATAGCCCTTCCACTATATTTCTCTTTACTTTTAGTTCCATATTCGTTATCTATTACTCGACTATCTGGTCATAATTGGCTTATTATTATGAATATGAACTATCATCAATTACTAATATAATCAATTTATATTATAACCAATATTACTTTACCTATACCTACATGCTATAACAATAATTATTTTTTTTATGTAAACTTACTCTACCTAATTCATTTGGCATTTTTTCATTTCCCCCTAACTTACTTTCCAAATATAGCACAAATAGTTTTTGATAACTTTATATTCACTATTTGTTTGTAATTTGTATGTGTTTCGTCTTTACATACAATGATAATTCTATCAATGCCACATGGTCAAACACAATGTACTAACTCATCTAAACATATATTACTATTATTATTAACTCCATATTGTATACTTACAAGTATTACTATTAATACTTACATAACATGATTATATTATATATCCTTTCATAATGTTACTACTTTAATGCATATTATTATTGTGTCATATATTACCCATATGTTTTCACTTATTTTATACTTCACTTCAATCACTATATTGACACCATGATTATATGCTACAAATTTTAATGTCCTTTTGTAATATCCTCTTTCATATCCAATAACAACATTTCATTATTAACAACATAGCATATGTTAATATACATCACAATTATAATTATTCAATGCTATTACGTTTATAACATATCACAACTATATAATTATTAGCTAAATTTAACACATACTTATTATCAGTTATTGTCGACATTTTAAAATACCAGTACTCAACATTACTATAATGTATACCTAACACATTTTACTATATTCAAAATTATCATCTATGGTGTGATAATTAGCATTCATGTCTTGATATTTACCATTCTCATATAAGTGTCATCCTTGTAAGTTAACTTATGTGATCACATAATACAAATATACGTCATTTCATATATGTTATTGCATTATTATCTCTATTATCACCCTATACTACTTGCCAACCTTCATATGTATTAATGCACTCTTCCTTACAATTAACTTACTTATTACTTCAATACATAGTGCTTTGTATTTTAGACATAATATTAACTTCATAATACTACATATTTAACCATATTTACCACTGTCAATTTATTAATTCATTGCAAGCAATCTACCCTCTATATTATCCTTTCCCTTACCTATATGTTAGGTCATAATTACCTTTCAATGCATGCTTATTACTATCTATACCTATTTTTCCACAAATTCCATCTTCGTATATTATTATTATTCCTATCATAATCTGTGCATATGTCCTTCTACCGATTGTTTATGCAATCATCACATACATTTTATACATTCTTATTTAGATCATCATCATTGCCATTAGACTTATTGTATTTTCTTACCTTCATTATTAATTTATTACATTCTCTCTTTTTTTTTAATATATATATACGATTAGTTAGTTATGTAGTGACTATACCCATGATTGTAACTATTATACAATTACTTTATCATATAACTTAATTTAAATAACCAAATTTTATATTTTTGTTAAAATCCATTCTATTTTTATTATTTTTACTATATTTACATGTTTCCCTATCACCCAACAAATTCCAATACACAATAACCCTATCTTTATTCCAATACCTTATATATATCTTGCTATATTTAGAGCCATTTGTTATATTACTTTACACCCAAAACCCCATATAGTGAGTAAAATCGTTTTATAAAGCTATTACACCCTTTTAAATTTGATATATAGATATAATCATTCATACTATTTTCTTGTTCTATTATAATATAAAATATTATTTAATTGTCTAATTTATTTATTTTTTAAACCAAGTTATTAAGTTTTATTTAAAATATATATATATATATATATATATATATATATATATATATATATATAATAGTTAAATTTTATTTGAATAAAAAAAATTAAATAAAGAAAGAAAAATAAAATCTAACCCTTAATGTCAAGTGGAGGGTGGGAAATGTGGGTTCTTGCATGAGACCCACGTGCCCAACCTTCCCATTTCCTCATCTCTCAAAACCCTACCCCGCACTCTAACGCTCTTCCATTCTGCCTCTATGCCCCCCCCTACCCCCTCATCTAATTTCACTCTGCAGGTCGGGGATGTGTAGTGCATGGACCTGCACCTTGTGGGCTCTCCTCCTCATGGTTTGGCGTTGGTGGTGGCTCCTTCCTTGTGACTTGCGCTTGGTCTTGAGCTTGAGATTTGGTACAATGGCCTCTGCCAAAGAACAGAGGGATAGCAGGTCGGGTAGGAGGTGGGTGCGCAGCGTAAAAGGAAACACCTTTCGCGGGCTCTCTTCCTAGCACTTGCGCTTGGTCTATCCCTTGTGACATTCGATGAGTGATTTTGGCTTGTGGCTTGTGGCTCGTACTTGTATGTTGTGCTTGGATTTGTGATTTGGCATTTGATCCCAACAACATTGTTTGTCCCATGAGCTTGTAGGGGCGCTTGGGCTTGGGTGTTTTCATGATAGATATGGTGCTTTGGGTTTTGACACATTCAGTCTCAGCGCCCCAGTTCATGAATCATTGGTGAACTCTCAGTAGGAATATTGTCTTAATATCTCTATTAGGCGTTGATTTTAAGATGTTACTCTGTAGCTCATCTACTCTTGCACTGAATTCTCTCATCGAGATTCAACCAAAATCAGAACTGAATTCGTGCAGATCTGTTCAGTTTACCCAATTTCTTGTTGCAGGCAATGGCGATGGCAAGTGGGTTCATCATGATTTACAACATAGATTCATAAGGACTATGTCTAAAGCTGATTTACATAACCCCTTACCATCTAATGGTAGTCCAAGTGGGCTAGGGTTAATGAAGGGGTCTAGTTATTTGGACCTCTGTAGAACTTTTTCTGTAGAAATTTTTCTGAGTAATGGCTTATTGGATGAGACTCTAGAAGAGGAATTTGAGGAATCTGAAACCCAAATTTCAATTGGGTTTCAAAGCACTGGAGACCCACATGAAGAATCTCTGGAAAAAATCATCGCATCCATCGGAATCCATAGAGGTGAGGGATGATATGTCTTTGGAAGGAGGATATGTGAAGGCACTGGAGTAGATTTGGTCAGCAATAGGGTTGTTGTCGGATCTAAAACTGAGATGAGTTTTGTAAATGGAGGATTTGGGGGTGAATATGGAGGTGGGTTCTCCTCCATTGTTGAATATTTGTGTTGTGTTATATATTGTGGACCGAACAAACCCTTCCCCTTTTCGTCTTGATTTGCCTACATTCCTGGAAAATCCTACAGAAATCGTCCCTAATCTTTAACCTGACGAAGCCAAACATTCGACAGTGGGTGATTTATTGGTGAAAATAGCATAATTTTTGTGGGTTTCTAGTTAGATTTTGAGAAATCGAGTCGACTACAATGTTAACCCTAAAAGTGCTAAAAAAATCGTAATTTTTAGGAGAAAATTCAATGATTGGGTTTTAAACTCATGCTTCATGGTTCTAATGCTCTTGGAATAGGCTCTTACTGTATGTGGTATCCCTAATAGGAAATGGAGTTGCTACGAGCTTTGACCCGAGTGGCACTACTGTGGATGGTTTAAAATTCTAGATCATGCCAATGTGAGCTTTAATTGTGTTTTTACGGTCGTGACTCTTCAAGTTAGGGTATTGGCATTTGGACCTAATTTATGCACTTGAGGTTGAAGGAAGAATTTTAGGGTGGAAGGAAATCTGGCTCTGTGGCACTAAAAAATAGTTAGTAAAAGTAAGTGCTTGGAACCTTCAAAGGTTGTGTTGTCGAGTGCGGAAACGGACCCTTAGGGTTTCTTGCAAGGAATAAATGGCAAAGCAGAAGCTGCTAAAGGTTCTCGAAGCACTGGGAAATAGTTTTTGAGAGAAAAGGTTGTAGGCATGGCCGCCTCCAATAATCTCTTTGAGGAGGTTGATTCTATGTTCTATCTTATTTCAACAGCTCCAAGTTAGTGGCTTCTAAACCCTCGTCCTTTGTTTTTACGATGTAAATTGTTTTTGGTAAATTTTTTAAGATTGAAAGGGATTTTAGTGTGTTTTCCTAGGGTGAGACAAAATATAAGTGATCGTTTCTGGTACTGTTAGGGAAAATGGAAATTTTGGGGGTTATGTTTTGCATTATTAGGGTTAAACAAAGTTATAGTTATTATGCGCGAGGCTTTAATTTTAGAAGAAATTATGGTTTTAGTACCTTTGCAGGTAAAGTTTCAGCTACTCTGTGGAATAATGATATCTCCATTGGAACCATAAACATTTATTTTTGTAGCTATTATGACATTTTTCTCACAATTTTTGTTATTTATTGTAAATATGCTTCCTTGACACTATTAGAAAATGTGTGTACATACAGGACATTTAAGAAAAGGTCTATCGAGGTAGTATGTAACATCCTGCTCTGGCACACTTACAAAACTTATTCTTTGAGGACACTTGCTCGCAAGTGATCTGGATTTTTATGATGATAAAACTTTTTCCTTCATTATGATGCGTTAAGTTAGATGACATGATGTTTTTACTACTTTGATGTAGACAGGTGCTGTTGACTCAGTTTCATTGAGTGTGCAGGGTTTCGAACCTTGAGGATGCAGAGGCATCGGTGGAACTCCCTTGGAATCTGGATTGAGTCAGGGAGTGGGCTATTTGGGTTGTTTCATTACGGTGATATTGTTTTGATTTGATGATACGCTATTGATTTTATGATATGTTGTTGACATGATCTGACATGATGGTTGATGATGCAGGTTGACGATAGCTTGCTGACCAAGACTCACATATGGAGTAAAGGGGCCACACATGATTTCCAGAGAGGTTGAGGGAGAGGTGTGGACAACAGCCCTGCCACAGCCTACTAGCACTCCCGCCGTGGCTCGAACTGTAGGTTAACGATTACCTAGTTCGAGAGGATCCACGATG
>ML776800.1:663550-695398 GCA_009831015.1 Picea engelmannii
AGAATAGTCGCCAGCCCTGAGACCTTAAATGGTTAAAATCGATGGGAACCTGGGCTTGAGCATTGATTATGTGTCTTGGAGGTCCTAACCTTGCAGGGTAGGACGGGCGGGTGGTCAGTTTACTTTTGTCGCTAAATGTTTGCGTTGAGCACCTTATGCCTATGGTCGTATATTGTTTGCAGTTACTCGTCGTGTGCCTTTAGTCTTCTTGTGATGAACATCGTGGTTGCGTCTTTTTGGTTGTCAAGGGGCGACGTAGAGTCAAGTGTGTTGATACTTCTACACGCGCGCACACACCTTAAACACAAAAAAAAAAAAAAAACACAGAAAAAAAAAAATTTGCACCTGCTACAGAGTTGTTGTCGTAATGATGAGGTTTGTTACAGTAGCCAACCAAGTATGCACAAAAACCATTAATTAAAACACAATTGCTCTCAATCATGCCTAAAAAATGCACGCCAAAAACATATAGGCATCAGAAGTCCAAATTTTAAGGCTGAAAATGTGAGTACTCTAAAGTAACTGAAATATTAGTGAAAATGGTCATGTTGTAGCCAGAATATTACTATTACTAGATGGAGTTCTGTAGTGGGTTTTTTTTTTTAAGGCCCATATATTGCATCCTTTTTTGACTACATACCATCTATCAATCTTATATGTCCAGACATAGTTTTTATAGAATATATATTCTCATATGCAAAATTCTCAACACTGTTGGTTTCATGTCTATTTAGGTCCAGCATGATCTCAAAAACAAACTAAGGAATATTATGGAAGTGCCATGCTAGCCAGTACGAGTGATGGAGATAACCCCTCTCTTTATGCCAATCTGATAAGGGATGTTCACAAATATTCCCTCGTGCCAAATCCTAATTTTACAAAGCTATTGAAGATGCTCTAGATGACTGGTTAGTATCTTTACTTTCTCTTTATTTATTCATCCAATTATCTCCATTCATGTTTATCATTTTTTTTCTTTTTTAGATTATTGTTTTTTTTGTATATGTTATTGCATTGCTTGTTAATAATATTGCACTTTTTTTTTATAGCTTTTGCAAGTCATCATGCATCCTCCAGTTAAAATTTGGACTTGGAAATCTCCTGTAGGAATCTGCGTATAGTCTATAAAAAAGACTGTTTGGGTTTTCAAGATTTTCTTGGTAGTCTTCATAGGTTTTAAGGGTTGTAAATAAAGGGTTTCTAGGTTGTAGGTTAGGCGTTTAGAATTTGGGAACATATTGTACATTTATGTGGGTGTTCAAGCCCAGGTTTTAGTTTTGAAATCAGGCTCTAATACCATATGTAAGGCCTACCTATTTCAGGACTCAAAATAAATAAATATTTTCTATAATCTCCTACTGAAATGACTGAAATTTAATTTAGAATTTATTTCATGATTTTCTTATACCAGGAATAAACAACAACAACATAATAAAAATAACAACATATTAACAACAACAACAACATAATAAACATCATAATGATAAAAGACCAACTGGTAAAATACATACCTCATCCTGCAGGTTGGTTGATTCAGCCCTTGGTTCACTTGTTATTGTTCTTGCCCAAACTTCCCAACTAAATATTAACCTCCCAACCAACTAGGAACAACCTGTTTGGCTCCCTAGCTCCATGAATTCTTGCAATTTCCTAGCCCCCGAGCCCAAATTTCCCAGCAACAGCAATGCCCTGTGTGAGTTCCTCAAGACAATTCTTCTTCCAATTTCCTCCTTCCTCCCCTCTTCCAAAATTTTCCAAAACAAAAATAAGACCCTTCTCCAAGTCCCCTCACCTCTTCCTTATCCTCTCCTCTCCTTCAATTCCCCAACTACCTTATCCCCCTCATTAATTTCCCAACAATCGTATCCCTTCATTAGTTACTTCACCTACCTTTTAATAATAAAATAAAATAAAGTACTTATTGAGTTTATTTTAATAATTAATTAAATTTAAATTTACAACTATGAAAATTAAATAATCAATTTGGGATGTTACATGTCCTTGAAGGTAATCCATCAGCAGATCAAACAAATCAATCAAGCCTATAAAAAAAAAAAAACAATCATTCCAACAACTGAGGTGGCCTAGCTCTACCCTCAATAGTCAGGTGCAGACCTTAGGACCAACAGTAGGTTTCAAGAGCAAGAGGGAGGAATAAGTGTGGAATTGGGTGATGATTGTTATAGCATTATTTGGTCACCACTGACTGTGGATGCCTTGTTGGCCAAGATATCATCTATTCCATATATTTGTTCCACATTGAACATACCATAAAGTGTTTATTTACCTTATATTAGCAATTTTCCTTTAAGAAACATGTGGGTACCCACACCTATCCTTGAAGAAAGGTGTGGGTGTCTTCAAAAAATGAAAAAAATAATATATGTGCATTAATTGTGCACTCCTAAGAAGAGTTTACAAGTTTCATACACTTGTACATCGCTAAATCCCATTTCCAACAAAATTAACCAACTTTGGGTTCAATAAAATCGGTTCAAATGTTAGAGAAGGGGCACTAACCATTCTAGTACCCTTATGCTAGAGCATTGTCTTGAGAATTTAGCCCTAGATTTTTATGAACATTCCCTTCTACAAAAACATTTGTTTTTAGAGTTGAATCTTTTTCATAGAGTTGGGATTTAAATCCTTTTTTATTTTTCCATCCACATATGGTAAGGAGTTTGAAGTGAAGTTGAAGTCTATAATTTTTCTGAGCAAGACGAATCTAGACTCTAGTGACAAAGGTGTCAATAGTGTATCAAGTATTATTTTGTAACTATTGTTTCACTTTTAAATTAATACATGAGGATCTCTCTTATCTCTTCCCACCTCATACCCCCTGAAAAAAATATATGTTACAATATATATGATTATTTATTACATGATTTGAGGAATTAACCACTTGATGTTAGTTAATATTAGTTGGTTACAAGTTTTACTGTTTTATTTTTATTTATATTGTATGCCTTAAAATGGTTTGAGGAAGGTTGTGTATTTTTGATGTGTAGACTCCTAGAGAATCTTGGAGTATTTGGGACCTTATATAAACAAATCACAAGATACAATAAAGGGATCAACCAATTTCTTTAAGATTTTTCTCCATTCATTTATTTTATCTTTGGCATAATAACTAAATATGGAAATTTGAGTAGTGTTTCTTTTATCAACTATGCCAATGACCTAACCCTAGTCACTGGGAATTATTTCCTACAATAGAAATGGTGACTCCATTGGGAAGATCTCTATGAGTTCCTCCTTTTATGGTTTCCTCTTTGTAATTTATATCCTTAGTGTTTGAATTGGTCATTTAACTTTGTTTTATTCCTTGTTTTACTTATTGTAGAAGAAAAGTTTGGAATTTTCATGCCTTTTGGCAAGTTTGTCTTTCTTTTTTAGGATACACACACAACTACCTTAAAGAATATAAGAAGGTACCTACAAATTTTCTTCATTAGAAGCATGGATATGTTTTTTTTTTCCTTAGAGAAGAGTGTAGGAGCACACTTGTTTCCTTTTGGATACAAGTGGGTGTCTCATGAAGTAGTAAGATTTACAATTTACTTGGATTTTTGTCTTTCCAATCTTATTTTTCTGTAATATTGGAAGTGTTTGGTTTGTAATCATAGGGAATTAAATCAGTGTAGTGCTTGTCATTTTCACTTTGGTTTGAAAATAAGAAGAAAAAAAAAATTAGGCATTTTTCTTTATAGTATTTTGTAAACAATGCCCGGGCTTGAAAATTGTTTTCCAAATTTTGAAGTTTTTCTTCAAGATATGGAAAATTTTAACCTTGTTGGGTAATTTAACAGTATTTGATTATATTTTTGGCCTCTTGATTGGTGCCTAAGATATTTAGTGTCTTTCTAGTCAACTTGGAGTAGAAAATTGATTCTAAAATTACAATTTTATTTATTGTTTTTTTACTTTTGGGGTGCACCCACTTGTTCCTTTAAGGATAGTTGTGGGTAATCACATGGGGGCTTCACCTTGTTGACCAATATATTATCACGTTCATTCATAAAGGGGATTTTTAATTGTGAAGAATAGGGTCAATATATTGTAGATATTGAGTGGGGGATGAGGGATATGGGGGTGTTTATAAGTATTGGGGGGTATCAAAAGTAGAAACTAGTAAAAATAGGGGATATCTAGTAAAAATAAGTTTTTTTATTGGAAATATGTATTGGGAGGGTGCTTCAACAAAAAGATTTTCAGAGTTTTTTTCAATATCTAGTGAAATTAGGGGTGTTCTTTAATATCCCCTGAACACATGTGCTATGTCATAGGTTCACTATGTGGAGAACCCATGGTCACTCAATTGTTTCTTAGTTGAAAATCATTCGTACACCCTTTATACCCACTAATTTACCTCTTGTAGATTGTAGGTACATGCAGAATGTTCATTTTTTTACTTTGTAGACTACAAAAAAACTAGTAAAATTTGCAAATCTAAGTTTTGATTTTTGTCCCTCACACTTAGAGACTCCATTTTTTTTTATTGGAGACCTATGAGAACTTAGTTTTCAAGATGTATTTTCATGGTATATTGAAAAATTAAAAATTTTGATATTACAAAAAATTAAAAAAAAATACTTTCTTTTGGTTCGTGTAGGGATCTCTTATGCAGTTTGATGCAGTTGGAAGTAATTGCATTTAAAGGAAGAGATTGAATTCCTTGCATTATCAAGTTCTTATAAAAGGAAAAAAAAAATGCTATATTTGATTTGAAATAGTTTTGATACGGATTGGATCATTATATTAGTTGTCATCTATCTCGATGCTTTCAAAGTGGAAAAAAATGGAGGAATCAACTTGTAGGGTCATTTTAGTGGTAGGTCCCAATTTGGAAAATTGGGGTCCAAAACCTTCCGGAGCCATTTTGAGGCATCAACCAGTATGTTGGGGGGTTAAAGCCTTTCTATCATGGCTAGGGCCCCATGACGTTATTCTACACATCGAGACCTTTCCAACAGTACAAAAATTGCATCAATTAGAGCTCACATGCAAACGTTATGCCTCTCGCAACTTGATCTATCATGTTTACCACCATGGTACCAAAGGATGCCATGTTATCCCCCGCTACTCATGCATATGGGGCTATCCACGTATGTAATTTCAAGAATATTCTAGAAGGTTCAAAACCTTATCACAATTGAGGGTTGAGGAAGTCAAAAAATGACCCCTAGATGGTTATCAGGCTATGTTAAATATCGGGTTGCTAGGAGGAGAAGGGGTTCCATTCTATGTTATTGTATTTTTTTCCATAGTAGAGAAGAACAACTGGGAGTGGGAAATTAAAGAGCATAACAGAGGGGTTTAATATTCTGTAGTAGCCTAACAGGCCATCGGTCTTAGGTTACTCCATAGAGAGTGTCATCTCCATTGTACTTTCACTATTTCCATACCAAAGAAAAGAGAGTAGAGAAGCCTCACCTTCTAGTTGGTTTTTCTCCCGTACGAGTTTTCCAAAGAAATTTTTTTTGTTATTTTTTTGATGGTGTGTGATTGTATTTTACCATTCTCTATTTTCCACATTTTATCTATTTCATGCATAAGTAGAAAATCAGTAACTACATATTCTGGAATCTAAAGGAATTTAACCTTCATAGTGTATATTTCAGTTTTATTTATCAGATATGTTGTGACAAATTGTTCCAGTGTAATATCGATGATAGTTGCAGATCAAATTTTCTCAAATAATTTCTTTCTTTGATTTTAAATATGTTTCTCAAATAATTGCATTGTGTTTAGGGTTTGAAAACTTTTTGCTTGGTTTTTTGTACTTTTTGCAAGTTTTTGGAGTTCAAGCACATTTTTCAAGTTTGAAAGAAGTGTTTCCATTTATAAGCCTCCTCTTTTGCACTTTTTCATTTGAGAATATCATATTTATGCTAGAGATATTTCTGGATTGAAATTGTGTGGAGTTTTGAAACATCCAACGTTTCGAGTGGACACTCCACCCATCATCAAGGACCTAAAAAGAGTGTATGTAGTAAAAGGGAGTGTTGAGATATAAATATATATGGACAAATAGAGGTTATCATTAATTAGTTCGATAGATATTGGTATTAGGTAGATTATTAAATGAAAGATAAGAATAATAAAGAAGGTAAAAATATATCAAAAATTTGAACGATGGAAATTATAGTTGAAAATATTTGAAAGGCATTGATTAAATTCATAACAGTAATATATAAGATTGGAGTAAGATTAAAGTAAATAAGAGAAAGAATCCATAAATCATAGTTTCCACATGATATGAGGATAGTATAATAAATTAAATTAAAAAGAATTTATATGGTAAAGTATTGTATAAAATTAAAGTATTCAAAAAAAAAATGATAAGTATTTATCTTAAAGAGTATTCTTTTGATATAATCTTAACTTATTCAAATGATGTAATGATGAAATATTAAATTGAAAAGAATTTAAACGATAGAGTATTTTATTGATAATATTAAATTAAACAATGAGGTAAAAAATTTAAGAGGGGAGAGATTGGAGATAGTGTATAAGTCAAAAGACCTTAGAGTTAGGTAAGGAGAGGGGAGAGGAAGGAAGATTCAATTGGTTAGTAATAGAGAATGTAAGGAGATAGTAATAAAGTGATTAAGGAGAGTTTGTAATAGAATGGATGAACTAGTTAAGGGCAAAGGGAGAGAAGGTTAAAAATATATTTGATAGAGATGATTAATCAAGTGAAAATAATAAAGTAATTAAGGCTAATTTGTAATAGAAAGGATGAAAAAGATAAGGAGATTGGGAGAGAAGGTTAGTAGTATATTTAAAAGAGAAGATTAATCAAGTGATAAAAATGAAGTTGAGGTTGTGTTAAGATTGGGAAATGTGAAAAGAGTAAAGGAGGGTTTAAAATAAAATAGGGTTGAAAATAAAAAGAAAATGAGGGTTAAAGGATATAAGGCTAAGAAGGCGAAATATTAAAAGTGGTGGAGAAATGTGAAAGGATGAAGAGTTAGAGATTAGGAGAAAATAAGTCAAGAAAGGATTAGAAATAGAAGAGGGGATTGTTTATCTAGCCAGATAGTCCAAAGAGTCATGAGGTGTCAAGTGTGGAGGTCTGATGTTCAAGGTGATGAATGATAGGTTTCCAGGAAGGGCTAAGTTTGTAGCCATCTTCACGATTGAAGTTATTAGGATGTTTTTCAATTTCAAGGGATTCTTGAATGAGACGAGAGGAGTAATGAGGGGCATGGGATAAGATTTTGGTTTGGTCAAAGCGGATCAGGTGCTTGGATTTAGTTGAGAGTTTGGCGATAGCATATTTAGAGACTTGATTATGTGCAGTTTCAGCTATGTGTTCTTTAAGCATATATTTAAATGTTCTTTTGGTTTGGATTATGTAATATTTTCCATAGGAGCATGGGATATGGTAAACTCTTTGGAAAGCATCAAGTCAGATTTGTCTTTGGAAGTTTCTTGAGGGTTTTGTGGGGTTTGAACACAGTTTTGATATTTTTCTTAGCCAATAATTTCGCGATGTGATCGGTGGTCCCTTGGATATAAGGGAGAGAGAGGATATATGGGTGGTATCTCAAATAAAAAAATATCATGAGAGAGAGGATATAAGGGAGAGAGAGGATATAAGGGTGGTCTTTGATAGAAGGGAAATCAAATAAAAAAAAACAGAGGAACAACCAGAAGCCAAGAGCCAAACAACACAAAGTGTATCAGAGTCATCAAAAAATAATGGTGTAGTTATAATATTATTTCTTCCATAAAAAAAAAAAAAAAAAATTGGGAACTTAAGTTGGAAACGAAGTAATGGAGGTATATCAATAAAAGTATAAGAATATTTTCTCTCACTTTAATTCAATCAAGGAAAAGAATTTAAAAATCAAGCAGGAAACTTATCCTCAAATTTGTGGCCAGGGATCATCTCAAACCAGATTAATATCTACTCTCGATTATGAGAAAGGGAAGTTGAATATTGTTGTGTTATAACCAAAAGGTTGGGTCATTAAAACTTTTGACAATTACAAGGCTTCCACATTAGCATTTGATCTAAATGAAATTAATTTTATAGACAAAATGGATTTGCATAGAAAAACTAGAGAATTGGATCATAGGGATGTTATGCAAGTTTCTCTTGGAATGAAGAAATCGTAAACCATGTATGATAATATTTGGAACCAATTAAAACAAGAAAAGTTGGAAAATAGAACCACATAAATGAGGATTGAGGAGCTTGAGCAGTGGGTAATTGGACTGGGAGCAAATCCCGAAGATGTTGAATCTACACAATCCCTTATTAAGACCAAATATACTAAAATTCATACATTAAAGAAAAATCTCAATATATACCAAGAATTGATCATTTTCAAACAATTATTGAGACAAATGGTACAAATGAAAGACCAGATGGATATTTATAAACAACAAATTGAAGCCTTGAAGAAAGAGTCTTATTCTTATTAGCCTTCAATACCAATAGACCCGCCTGAATAATTATCCAAAACCTTATCAGATTTGAATTTAAATGAGATGGAGGTTGAAAAACTTAATAAATCAATGTCTAAAAAAATTGATGAAATCAACATCTTCAGAGAACAATTGAGTGATAAAGATAAATATACAATATCAAAAGGTTAAGGATAAATTGCAGAGAGATGTGGAATACTTGGGGCAAGACATCTCATTTGGGATAAAATAATAACATAGGTCACAAAGATATGGGACTTTTTCAAATTGAATGGAGAAGAAGCCTCATTGGCAAATGAAGCAGACATGTCCATACAACAAGTTTTCCAGGAATTGAGTAATAGACCTCACATAGAAACCAAGATCATAAAATTTATTAATTCCATATCTAAAGAGGAATTAAGAAGTAAAGGAATAAAATATCGAACCTCAATGGTGATGGAAACATAAAAGGATTTTGCAAAGAGGAATTTAATCCAGCAAGATCAAAGCAAATGCATTGTGTTTAAAAGAAGTGTCAAATTGTTTACAAATAAGTTTTATAATTGAGTGTAGATGGGTTTACCCACTTGTTGGAATAAGAAAGGAGGCATTGTTACATTTGAAAGTTACAGACAATGTTTGTTCAAATTCATGGAAAATGAAGATAAATTCAAGGAATTGACAGGAGTTATAAGAGGTCAAACAATAGTAGAGAGTTTAATTGATGAATTTTAACTACTATGGAAAATAAATAATTTATTTTCAACCACTCCATATGAAAAATACACAGAGTTAGATATTTCTTATAGAAATATGGTATCATGCAAGTATCCTTCAAATGAGGATTGGAACGTTCTCATTCAGTTGTTGTAAGAATGAATCATCGAAACAGAAAGAGGAAAGATATGAAATGCCATAAAGAAAAATCCATATTTTGTGTTGTATCAAATGCTATATTTGTAAAGTCAAACTTATTTTTGTAATTTGGAAAGCTAAAAAATAGCTCCAAATAACCAATTTTGGTTATATTCATAATTTGTATAAAAGAGAAAATACTCGATGTAGTAAGGGGATTTTTCCTATGGAAAGAATACTAAAGATTTTAATGGAAAGAGATTGTATTCTCAGATCTTGAGAGAATCATTATTTCAATTATTTTAGTCTTTGTATTTCTAGTCTTCATGTTTTCCAATGTTCCATAACCTTTTATTTAAATCATATTGCATATGATGTTATAAGTGTAACAAATTTGGTACAACCACCATTTCTACGGATTAAGAAGTAAATCATTAAATATTACAGATTTCATTAATGGTACTATGAGTATTAGTGTGACTTGTATCATATTCATTGATCCTTTTGAATAGTAATAAAATATTGATTTATGTTCATTTATTATTTATTAACTTAGCACTACAATGAAAAGACCCTCTAGCAGAGGTTATAGCAGAGGTTATAGTGGAGGCTTTTAGTGTTAAAAATTTGACAAAAATTGTTAAAAAAACCTCCACGAAAACATTTGTTTTTTGTAGAGGATGGTTTTACTGAGATTATAATGGAACTTCATTATAACTAAAAAAGTATGGGTGGGCAGAGGTTGTAGCGGATTTTTTTCTATTTGTTGTGCTTCATAGACCATGTGCATCAGTGCACTTAAAATACTAATGCATCGGTCCCTACTTTGCACTATAGGCACCTAGAAAGTCCTAAAATATCGGAGCCTTGGTGCATTTATATAAACTACAACTCGATGCTTTAATAAAAACAACACACCTGTTGAATCTATGATACTGAGAACCGACGTTTTCTTGAACTTAAAGCCTCGGTGCTCACATGTCAACCAAAGCACCAGGGTTGTCCAAGAAATATGGGGCACCAATGCTCTTATAAACATAAACGCATCAGTGCCTTAATAGGAATAAAGCACCAGAAAAATCAATGATAACATGCACCTATGCGTTCAAAAACAAACATGACTGGTGCATGATGTTGAGAAGGCTCTGATGCAAACTCATGAAAGAGAAGCATCGGTGTGCTTATAAATTGAATGCATCGATAAGCCATATTATTATTATAATTTTTGGTTAAAATATTATTAATATCGGTGCTTTTTCAATTTATGTCAACACGGGTGTGTATTATATAACAACACCGATGCATATTATAATTAAAGGCACATATTTTTTTTATCATTGAATGCATCGGTTGTCATTTTCTCTTTTCAGAAGCATCGACCTGTGACATCGCACAATTATTGTTATTTTTTAATTCCATTATTTATCAAAAAAATGGCATATATCTTATAATAGTATTCATATAAATTAAATTTTGATTAGTGCATTTGGATATGATGTTTGGATTATCTTGTTATATCATCAGTGTTTTCATCTCGTCGTTATAATATTTAATCATCCATCTATTTATTCAGCGATGTAACATTTCACAGGAACATGGACAACACAAAAGAATAAAATAAAACATATTTTATTATATATGAATAAGAGGCTCTTTGTCATACAAAATGGGACCCTTATTGGCAACCCCGTGTCTTTCAAATGGGACAATACTATGTCCATTACATTAAACAAAATGTATGATTTTCACAGACAATTATTTCAAAAAATACAATAGATTGCATTGATATCCAAATATATTGATCATTATTCTTCATTGGAACTGATGTCAAACGTGCTCAAGCTACTTCCATGACTTGGGTTATTTGGTCGAACTTTTTGTTGATTGCCTCAATTTATTTCCTCTTCTTCAAATGATTCCATCTACAAAAATAAAAAGAAAGTGTAATGAGTGTATCTGCATTGGTGAAAATAATGAAAATTGAAATAAATAATATACATGAATGTAAATTGAAAAGAAACATACCATGGAAAGAATCGAGTTCTTAATGATACACATTTTTTCAAAACCAAATCTCATGCCTTCTGTCAACAACTCTTCTATTGGCACATTTCCATACTTTATTTCTTGTAGTTTTAATATACCCCATAATAAATTATAGATTTAATATAAAATATTTATTTTGTTCCATTAATTATAAAATGAGAGAACTAAAACAACATAGATACTTATAAATTCCACAATTAATTTTTTGATATGCCAACATATACTCACAACCCTTACTTATCCCAATGTCAATCAATTCTTGCGATGATTCTTGTTAGTATATTTAGACACTTAGGATTTAGTTAAGATATACTTGGTCTAATGTTTCGTTAGGTAAAAGTGTGCTTCTTAGTGTGCTTCTTTAGTATGCATTAGTATGCATTTGTAGTTAGGAAATCCGACGGTCACAATATGTTCTCGACATAGAGTGATTTGATGGTCCATATTATCCTCGATCTTAATGGCCATTGATTCGTTCCTTAACACACGATTGGTCCATGATATATATTTAAAGAGCATGGAGGGTCATTTTTCGATGATCGATAGTGATAAACTCTCTTGTAAAATATCTCTGTAATTTTTTTCTTTTGCATTAATAAACTGCTCCAAATGGTTGCGTTGGTTGGGGTCGTGGATGTTTCCCCGTAGGGGTTTTACCACATCAAAACATCGGTGTGTTGATATTTGATATGGTTTTGTGATTGTTTATTGAAGGTGTTGGTCCTCTATTGGAATACTTGTGTTGTCGAACATGGTATCAAAGCATGTTTGAAGACCTGCTCGTGTTGTAGATTGAGATCGTGAAGTTGAGTTGTATCATCTCCATTTTCTATCATTTTCATACATTTCTAGGCTGTGAAGACTGCTCCATTTCTTCCGAAGTGCTCGTTTCAGTTAGGAACACTTTTATTTTGACTCGAAAAGGTTTCTGTTTGCCCAAGATACAACCATTTTAGTCAGATCCGGAGGTATAAACACTGAATATGCATTTTTTAAATTTTTGCAGAGTATTATTTTGGTTTTATATTATTTGTTTCTGAGTTGCTACTCTTTTAGATCTGTGTATGATATTTTCCCCGTGCCCTGTGTGATCTTGGAAAATTAGAAACATATAGGAAAAGGTGCATCTTCCGGGTAAGCTAACCAAGATCTAACCCTTGTTGTCATTGAGAAGAGAAATTTGTTTCTTGTGTGAAAAGAGTTTTTTTTAGCATGCTCTCCAAGGCCGTCAAAAACAACAACAACAATCATCTTTCTAAAAAATACAATATGTTTTTCTAGACCATATGGTTAAAATTTTCCTTATTAAGTAAGAGGTCTTGAGTTCAAGTCTTTTTTTTGTTACTTTTTTTGAAAAAAATCATGCTCAAATTGTAAAGTGTATTTCACTTCAAGTATAAAAGTAAATCACTATAAGTAGCTTTAATATTTTATTTTAGAGTTATTTATTTTGCATGAAGATTTTCTTTTATAAAGTAACATCATTGTAAAAGTGATCCCCACTTCTGTTTATAAAAGTGGGTCACTTCATAAAACAATTTACACCACCACGTGGTCCTTAGGTTACCATTTATGCTTTTTTTTAAAAGGGCATAACTTTCTCATCCGAAGTCCATTTTTAGTGTTGTTTTTTTTAAAACCGCATATTTTTTTGAGATATTTCCATCCAGATCATCAGTTTTAATTTTTAAATCCATTTTATTTACATATTTAATATGGCTTCTTCTAGTAATCTTTTGCTTACTAGCACCAACTGCTTCCAATGGAAATCTCACATGGAGGATTTATTAAGAAGTAAAGGCTTGTATCATATTACCTTGGGAAAGGAAAAAGAACCCATTGATGTTGATAAGAAATTCAAATGGGCTAATACGAGTGACGAATAATGTGGACTAATCGAAATGTCCATCTCTCCTGATTTAAGGTTCTACCTTAAAGAAATTGATGACCCCGATGAAGCTTGGGAAAAGATTGAATCTATGTTTAGTAAACTCAATATTATTCGAGCAAAACAGTTAGAAAATCAAGTACTGACCTTAAGTCCAAATGATTTTTCTTGCCTTGGAGACTATCTATCTAAGTTTAAAACACTCATAATTTTATGTAAAGAATGTGAGATAAAAATGGAGGAAGACCGTTGCATCTATCTTATTCTTTCTAAGCTAGGTAGTGCATATTTTGTGTTTGTATCTACATTTTATGCCATGGGAGAGGCTCTAGGGAAAGCTTATCAAAAACCCACTCTTGAGTCCTTTTGTGTTGCTTTTATTAGAGAGGAAGATAAGCGTGTACAACTTGGAGTTATTAGCACTGCAGGTACCTCCAACATAGCCTTAGTTGCCCAGCAGAAATATAAACCCAAGTATCTCAAGAATCAACATCCTCGCTACAACAACAAGCAACATAAGGGTCCCAAACCCGCTCAGACAGCTTCAGCTCCTAATCGTGATAAATGAGCAAAATATAAAAATAAGAAGACTGACAGACATTGCAAATTTTGTGATAAAGATGGTCATGATGAGTCCAAATGTTTCAAGAAGATGGCATCTTTAGAAACAGCGATGAAGAAGCACAACAACAGTATTGATTCTACTTCTTCTTTTTCTTCTTCTCATGGACATGCACTTTATGTTTCTGGTTTCTCCTTCAATACAACTTCTACTTCTTCTCCTAATGAGTGGCTTATTGATTATGAAGCATCTTATCATATGGCTAAGGATAAAGACATATTTTCTTCTCTAAATGAATGTAACACCAAGAAAATATTTGTTAGTGATGATAGATCTCTTAGTGTTGTAAGATCTGGAACAATTCAAGTAGATAATGGT
Source organism: Picea engelmannii (assembly GCA_009831015.1). Lineage (NCBI taxonomy): Eukaryota > Viridiplantae > Streptophyta > Pinopsida > Pinales > Pinaceae > Picea > Picea engelmannii. The sequence continues at coordinate 677,701 of ML776800.1, forward strand.
CATTTCAATGAGGTATTATGTGATCCAAGTCTTTCTTGTAACCTTCTATCAGTATATCAAATCACTCATTCAGGTGAAGGTAAAACCGTAGAATTTTCACCTCACCGAGTTTTAATCAAGGATCTAAAATATCCTAAGCAAGTTATTGCAACTAGAATTGTTGATCATATTACCAGGTTGTACAAGTTTGACAACTTTGGTTCATCATCGTTTTCATTAGTTTTTTTTTCTCATAGCGATGACTTGAGAAAACTTTTGCATGAGTGGTTTGGTCATCTAAACTTTCGCTCATTGCAACAACTATGTAATTAACAGATGGTGATTGTTCTTCCTCCTATTTCATGCAGAGATGGTGTTTGTGTCGGTTTTGTTCTTAGCAAACATTCGGGACATTTTTGACAAACGTGCCTTGTGGCATGCCTCGAGCCCTTTGCATATTGTTCACAGTGATTTGTGTGATCCACTTTCTTCTCCTTCTTTTTCTGGGTGCAAGTATTTCTTAACTTTCATTGATGATTTTTCCAGTCGTACTTGGGTTTACTTCTTAAAACTTGAGAGCGAAGTTTTTGACAAGTTTTTGGCCTACAAAGCCCTTGTAGAAAAACAATCTGGACATCAAATTCAAAAGTTAAGAACAGATAATGTAGGCGAATATGTGAAGAATAATTTTACAAGTTTTTTCACTACACAGGGAATCCAAATGCAACACATTGTTCCATATACACCACAAAAAATGGTGTTGCTGAGAGAAAGAACCGCACATTAAAAGAAATGGCTAATTGTATGATCCAATCTAAGGGATTAAGTCTAAAGTATTGGGTGGAAGATATCAACTATGAAAATTACATAGTAAATCACACTCCCACAAAGGCTCTTGAAAATATAACACCGGAAGAAGCTTGGACTAAAATTAAACTAGATGTTAGTCACTTCTGTGTATTTGGAAGTATAGCATGGGCTCACATTCCTGATGAGAAAAGGAAATCATTGCAGCCTAAAAGTGAGAAGTGTATATTTGTTGGTTATTCTGAAGATGTCAAAGGTTATAGACTTCCTCAACCACATTGTAATGAAATTATTATTAGAAAAGATGTTAAATTTGATGAAAATATCTTGGCCTACGAGCCTAATTCGGTGATTGTTCCTTCTTCATCCAACGATCCATCTTCGACGTTTGTGCCTTATTCGTTCTGCGAGCCATCTTCAGAGTTTGTGTCTTCTTCGGCCTGCGAGCCATACTCGGTGTTTGTGCCTTATTCTGTTCCTATTCTGGTTTCTTCTTCAGATGATGATAGTGAGGATGAAAATCCACCTCCGGCTGTTCACCTTCCTATAGATGAGTCCTTTAAACCTAAACCAACACCATTTACACCGCTTCCTAGATTGGTCTGTTCAACATGAGAAGCGGTTGTGGTCTTGTCGGTGATCCTTCATATCAGCGTTGAACACATTCATAGTTCCAGTGAGCCTCTTCTCTTTTGGATCAAGTTTACAAGACTCATGATCCAGAGACATTTGCAGAAGCTTCAGGTCATCCAGATTGGGATATAGCAATGAATGAAGAGTATCGTTCTTTAATGGAAAACGATACTTGGGATCTTGTAACTATTCCAAAAGGAAGAAAAATTGTCAGATGTAAATGGGTCTACAGAACTAAGTATGCATTAGATGGAAGTGTTGAAATACATAAGGCTCGTTTAGTTGCCAAAGAATTTTCCCAAGTTGAAGGAATTCACTATAATGAAACCTTTTCCCCTGTAGCCAAAATGAATTCCATCCACCTTGTTCTTGCCCTTGTTGCCTCACATAAATGGGAGGTCCATCAGATGGATGTTAAATTTGCCTTCTTGCACAGAGATTTGAAAGAAAAAATCTACATGGAACAACCTCCTAGCTATGTCCATAATGAATCTATCCTTTTTTGTCACCTTAAGAAATATCGTTATGGTCTTAAGCAAGCTCCCTGAGCTTGGTATGCCCAAATGGACAACTTTCTTATTGACATCGAATTCTCTATATGCCATTATGATCCTAATGTCTATACCAAGAAACTAGGAAGCCATCTCATAATACTTGTTCTTTATGTTGATGACCTTATCCTTACTAGTAGTGACTCAAAACTTTTAAACCATGTGAAAACCATCCTTAAGAAGAAATTTGAAATGACAAACTTAGGTTTTTTGCACTATTTCCTTGGCCTCCAAGTTTTGCAAACCAATGAAGGAATTTTTCTTTCCTAGTCTAAGTATGCATGTGAACTTCTTCGTCACTTTCACATGGATGATTGTAAACCATCCCCTTCTCCCTTCCAGTTTGGAGTCAAGGTTACTTCCACTTGTACTTTTCTCGAAGTTGATGCCACCTTGTACCATTAGTTAGTTGGTAGCCTCTTATACTTGACTCATACCCATCCTGATATTTCCTTTGTTGTTGGTATTGTTTCCCGGTATATAAAAACACCCCATGAAAGCCATTGAAAATAAGTGGTGCAGACCTCCTTCCCTCAGGCCAAGATCCGTGCAAGATATTCTCTAAACCTCGACAAGGGTTAATTAAACTCCTTGCCTAAGGCCGCAAAGGATTTCGGGTCTCGCGAGTTGGGGCACTTCGAATACTATGCCCTGGCCCTTGGCAATAGCCAAAATGCAAAATATAAATGGGCTAAGGTGTAAGCCCCTCTCTTCAGCCCCTTTTCCTATAGGACCATAGTCAAGCCTTATGCAAGCACCTTTCACAACTCGTGACTTTTCGAGTTGGAGAACCAAATTCTCGTGTCCTCCCCTTGGAATCCCCGAAACGTGATCCGTCAACAAAGGTTGACTCTACCCAAATCGACGGGTGCACGCCACCTGTCACTTCTTCTTTACTCTACTTACGGGGTGAGTTCTTGCCACCTATCCACACGGATTTTTTGGCTTTCATAACTCAAGCGGGCAACCAACATATGTTCCTCTTCCTCTATGGATCCCCAACTCTAAAATTGTACCTTCAACGAGATCGAAGGATGTGTGCCTCCCTTGATCCAACGGTCCTAGCTGTATCGGGATTTTGCCAATCATAAATCTACAACACTTGACCCAAACCACTGGTCACTCGATTCCCCGAATTTCGATATGCAAATTCACATACGAGATCAACGGTCCTTGTTGATCTGGATATGATGGTCACTACTCCTCCTGAGCTTATGGGTGTTGAAAAGACACTCAGTCCTAATCTCTTCGCTATTCTAAGAGATCCAACAATTCACGGGATTTTGGCACTTCCTCCTGAAGCGATTCAACTGTTTGATTCAACTTCTCAAGGAATTCTGGTCAAATGACTTGGCATCCTTCCTCTTGAACTTAACTCCTGTGAACCAATTCAACCTCCATCTCCCTTTGGAATAATTGATAGGTTCTAACCCTCCTAAGCTTTCTCTTGTAAACTCAAGGCCTCCAAAAGGGTCCCTACACGTACTCCTTGTGGAAACTTTCAAATAACCTCTGGTTATTTAGGGTCTTTGACTCCGTGCACTCCTTGCAATAGCGGTCTCTCAGTTTATCTCTTGGATTTGTAAAATCCAAGACTCCACCTGGCCTACACACACCTTGCACGGCTCTATGCTCTGCTAGCACTCTTTGCCTGTAAAGACACAATTTGAATCTCCTCTGAGGTTTCTGAGATGAAACACAGAACTTGATCAATGCACTCCTTACGAAACCTCCACTGCACTCTTTGCAGGAGTTCTCAGAAAGAGGAACAACTGAAACTCATTCACCCCTTATCCAGAATTCAAACATTCAACACAGAATTCTAGAGCATACACACACACATTGGCATTGAAATACAATGCACACAGAGAATGCAAACAAGCCTGCAACATACCATTTAATAGGTGGTTCCAACAACCATAACAAACACATAGATTGGAATCAAAACTTTCTTCTATTAATTCCATTGCTCCTGTACATGGTGAATAACAACTAAAATGCATAAAATTCTTTTTCCTCCTATATTCTTCTCTGCAGCTCTACCGCTTATGAATTCTGAATTATGTTACTATGATACAAGGGTTGAGGGTGTCTATCATCCATTTTCCCTCCTACCTCCTACTCTCCTAAAACTGTCTAATCTATTAAATTAAATCTACCTACTTGCATTCATTATGCATAAATTCCTCTACATTCGACATATGAGAGCAACACTCAAGATCTATTTACAATCTCCAAAACACAAAAGTAAGTACGCTTCCCTAGATATTACATTAATTTCCATTCATTAATCTTCAAAACACTTCAAAATGTGAGTTGGTGCTTTTCCATTTGTCTCATTTGGTTAGGCGTGTGTCTTTGGCTTTATACAATGCTCCTACATCATACTCCCTCACTTGAAAATTTTCATGAACTCTTGTTCATGAGTTCCTTCACTATTCGTCCATGCTTTTGAATTGTTGTTTCATCCTCCCAACTGGCATCTTCAACTGGATGTCCTTTCCATTTGAAAAAATTCAAAATACTCTTTTCTCCTGGTCTTTTTGCTAATCCTCTTGTCAATTATGCTTTCCATCTGTGGCTTTTCAGCAACAGGCATTTGTTTTGTCCATTGAATCTTTTCTTGTTTATCTTCTGCTCCTTATTCTTCATCTCTGTAAGGGTACAAATCTGCGATATTGAATATCGGTGAGATTCTGACCCCATCGGGTAATTCAATCTCATATGCATTTGTCCCAAATTTCCTTATGACCTTGCACGATCCAATATTTTTCATCTTCAACTTGTTGTATGTTCCCCTTGGGAACCTCCCCTTCCTCAAATGTGCAAGAATCAAATCACTAAATTTGAATTGAATTTATTTCCTGTGTTGATATGCTCTACGCTTGTACTCTTGACTTGAACTTTGCAATCGCTCCTTAATTTTGTTGTGAAGCTTCTTCATTCCTTCTGCAAAGTCCTCTGCACTAGCACTCCTAAATTCAGCTTGTTCTGAATCTTTCAATTCAGAAACTCCCCTTGGCTGCATTCCATATACAATCTGGAATAGACTATGCCATGTGCTTCTATTGAGTGAATCATTGTAAGTGAATTCCACCTGTGGTAGAAAGTGATCCCATTGACTGTGGTGTTCAGTCACTAAGCTCCTTAACAAATCTCTCAAGCTCATGTTAACTACCTCTGTCTGTCCATCTGTCTGAGGATGATATGTTGAGCTAAAAGACAAATTTGTCCCCAAATTCTTCCATAAGGTCCTCCATAAATGTCCTACGAACTTGGTATCTCGATCAGAAATGATACTCCTTGGCAAGTTGTGACGTCTGACGACTTCCTTGAAAAACAGGTTCGCAATATGAGTTGTGTCACTGGTTTACTGGCATGGTATGAAATGTGCCATCTTTGAAAATATGTCTACCACTACAAATATTGAATCATATCCCCTTTGTGTCCTTGGCAGCCCCAATATGAAATACATGCTCACGACATCCCACAGCCTTTCCGGTATGGGTAATGGTTGGTATAACCCTGTGTTTTTCCTTTTTCCTTTCGTGTGCTAACAAATTCTGCACCTGTCCACAAATTTCTTCACATTTTTCCTCATCCCTGGCCAAAAATATGATCCATTCAACTTTGAGAACATTTTGTCATGACCGAAGTGTCCAGCCAATCCTCTGTTGTGCTTTTCCTTTTGCAAATTCTCCCTCATGGAGCATTTCGGAATACATAGTTGATTTCCCCTGAACAATAATCCATCCTGGATCATGTATTCAATCCATTGGCTTTTATCCCCGAGAATTGGATTCTTAGATGCCTCATATGCCTCTTTGAAATCTGGATAATCCTTGTACATTTCCTTGAGGTTATCAAAACCCAAACTCTTGACTCTGAATTCCTGCATAAGCAAACATTTCCTGCTCAAAGCGTTAACAACTTTGTTAGCAGTTCCAGAAATATGCTTAGTCAAAAAAGTAAAATCTTGCATGTATTAAACCCATTTAGCATGTTTTTGGTTCAACTTCTCATGTCGAATCACGAATTGCAAAGCGTGATTATCACTATACAAAACAAACTCCTTGGGAACCAAATAGTGCCTCCATTTCTTCAGCGCTTGTATGACTGCATAGAATTATTTGTCATACGTGGAGTACTTGATCTTTGCTTCATTCAATTTTTCACTGAAATACATGATCGGTCTGTTGTCTTGGCTCAATACTGCTCCAATGGAAAATCCACTCGTGTCACACCTGACCTGGAATGTCTTCCTGAAATCTGGCAAAACCAGAATTGGTTGCTCAATGATCTTCTTCTTCAGCAGGTTGAAGCTCTTCTCGGCTTCGTCCTTCTAGTGAAAAGATTTATGTCTTTTCTTCACCGTATCCATCATCAGTGTGCTAATTCCACTGAATTTTTGGATGAATTTCCTATAGAATCTAGCCAAACCATGGAAGCTTTGAACTTCAAGCATGCTCTTCAGCGATGGCCAATCCTTAATTGCATTTATCTTTTCCGGATCCATTTTCAATTCATTTGCAAGGATAACAAAACCCAAATAAATGAGTTATGTCCTCATAAATGATGATTTCTTCATATTGATCAACAATTTCTCTTTTTGTAACTTCCTCATCACTGCACCTAAATGATTTAAATGTTCTTCTTTAGTTTTGCTGAAAATTAATATATCATCAAGATATACAATGACGAATTTCCCAATGAAATCCTTTAGGACTTCGTTCATCAACCTCATGAAAGTACTGGGTGCATTTGTCAATCCAAATGGCATGACAAGCCATTCATACATCCCTTCATTTGTCGTGAATGTTGTCTTCCATTCATCACCTTCTCTCATTCTAATCTGATGATATCCGCTTTTCAAATCAATCTTTGAAAAAAACTTTGCTCCACTCAAGCAATCCATCAAGTCATCCATCCTTGGAAATGGGAACCTGTACCTGATATTAATTTTGTTGATTTCCCTTGATTCTATACAAATTCTCCAACCACCTTCCTTTCTTGGGCTGAGCACTATCGGAACAGTGCATGGACTCAAGCTCTCCCGAATCAATCCTTTGTCCATTAAGTCCTAGACCTATCTCTTAACTTCTTCATTCTCCTACAGCGTCAACCTGTACGCTTCTTTGTTCGGAAAAATAGCTCTAGGTATAAGATCGATATGATGGCTTATACTCTTGATAGGTGGCAACGAACAAGGTAGTTCTTCCACTACTATATTAGCAAATTCTTCTAGCAAATCCTAGATTTCTTCCGGTAAATCATCTATCCTAGTGTTGTTCAGAACAATTGTGGGCTTCCTAACCACAATGAATTGTGTGCCTTCCTTCTTCTTGAATTCCTTAAGAAGTTCCTTCCCACTCATGAGAAGTACAGTGTTTCTCACCTTTGTTTTCACCTCTTTATTCTTAATCGGCAGCAACATGTGCGTCCTACCGCTTTTCTCTAGACTGTACGTGTTCTTTCTCCCATCATGCACCACATTTTTGTCATATTTCCATGGTCTACCCAGTAATAGATGACAAACATACATGGGAATGACATCACATAATATATCATCTTTATATCCTCCTATTTTAAATTCAACTAAAGATTATTTAGTGACATTTACCTGATGTCCTTTTTGTAGCCACAAAACTTTGTATGGACTTGGATGTGCAACAATCTCCAGCTCCATTTTTTCTACCATTTCCATAGATACAAGATTATCTGTGCTACCGCTGTCTACTATGACCTTGCATACCCTGTCTTTGTTTTTGCAAGCAGTCCAAAACAAACTGTTTCTTTGGGTTGGGTTCTTTGGCTCCCTTTCTGGTTTCAAGAGAACTTTCCTCATCATCAAAGATCTTCTGCCCTCAGCGTCCTCTGCCTCAACATTCTATCCTTGAGCCTCGGCAATGTGAGTTTCACCACCATCTTTCTTCCTATCTGGACACTCATAGGATTTACGTCTGATTTTTCCACAGACAAAGCATTTCACTTCGCCTCCTCTGCCTCTTCCTCTTCCTCTGGCTCGAGGAAAAGTATTTCTATCAGCATATTTCCTCCCCTGTGAGCTTCCTCCTCTCTCAGGTTGAGTTTGAGGTTTCTTCCCCTCTTATTTAGGTTTCTGAGTTCTATCATGGGCAATCATCTTGCCTCTGCTTTGACTTATGCCTCGGCCTCTTTGACCTTTCTTTCGTCTCAGCTTCTCTTTATCTTTCAGAGCCATCTGATAAGCATCTTCTACAGTTCGGATGGTCATCATGCTCATCTCGTCCTGAATGTCATACCGTAGACCATTCATATACCTGGCAAATTTCTCATCATTGCTTTCCCAATGACCTGCTCTAATGTTTATCCTATAGAACTCTTCAGTGTATTCTTTCACTGACATTATCTTCTATCTCAAATTTTTCATCCTCCAAAATAGATTTATTTGATAATCTCTGGGTATAAACTTGGCTTTCATTTTTGCAACCATTCTATCCCAGCTTTTGATTTTCTACTTTCCCTTGCAACATCTTTCAGTCTACATTTCATCCCACCACAGTGTTGCATGCCCTTTAAGTCTAGTAATGGCATGTTTGACTTTCTTGTCTTCCTCGACATCCTCATAGTCGAAGTATTTTTCTAGAGCTCTAATCCAGTGTAGAAGCTCTTCAAAATCCAAGTTGCCTTCGTACATTGGAATGTCCATTTTTTCCCTAGCACCTATCCTAGAAACAACCTTGAATAAGCGTTATTCCGCAGCATATTCAACTGCAACTTCTTCATTTTAAGCTTCATTTTCACTTTCATCTTCGTTGATATCCCCAGTGTTAACTGTGCACCTCTGTGATGTCTCCATAGCATAAAGCCTGGCACGTAATTCATGCATTTCTCTTTCCACTATTGGATCAGGCACTGCCCTTTCTCTTCTTCTCGGCAGCATGGTTGTAAAATTCCTCTTTTCTCTCTTCTACAGAAAGAAAAGAACTTGTTTTGGGCTCTGATACCACAACTGGTGCAGACTTCTTGCCCTTAGGCTAAGATCCACGCAGGATATTCTCTAAACCTTGACAAGGGTTAATTAAACTCCTTGCCTAAGCTTGCAAAGGATTTCGGGTCTCTCAAGTTGGAGCGCTTCGAATACTATGCCCTGGCCCTTGGAAATAGCTAAAATGTGAAATGAAAATGGGTTAAGGTGTAAGCCCCTCTCTTCATCCCCTTTTCCTATAGGACCACAACCAAGCCTTATGCAAGCACCTTTCACAACTCACGACTTCGCGAGTTGGAGCACCAACTTCTCATTCCCTCCCCTTGTGAATCCCGGAAACAGGATCCGTCAATGAAGGTTGACTCTACCCAAAGCGACGGGCGCACGCCACCTGTCACTTCTTCTTTACTCTACTTACAGGGTGAGTTCTTGCCACTTGTCCACACGGATTTTCCAACTTTCGCAACTCAAGCTGGAAACCAACAACCGTTCCTCTTCCTTTATGGATCCATGACTCTGAAATCGTACCTTCGAAGAGATCGATGATTGTGTGCCTCCCTCGATCCAATGGTCTTGGATGTATCGGGATTTCACCAATCGGAAATCTACAACACTTGACCCAAACCACTAGTCACTCGATTCCCCAAATTTCGATACGTGAATTCACATACAAGATCAACAGTCCTTGTTGATCCGGATCTGATGGTCAATACTCCTCCTGAGCTTATGGGTGTTGAAAATACACTCAGTCCTAATCTCTTCATTGTTCTAAGAGATCCAACGGTTCATGGGATTTCGGCACTTCCTCCTGAAGCGATTCAACCGTTCGATTCAACTTCTCAAGGACTTCTGGTCAAATGACTTGGCATCCTTCCTCTTGAACTTAACTCCTGTGAACCAATTCAACCTCCACCTCCCTTTGGAACAATTGAGAGGTTCTAACCCTCCTCATCTTTCACTTGCAAAATCAAGGCCTCCGAAAGGGTCCCTGCATGCACTCCTTGCGGCAACTTTCAAATAACCTCTGGTTATTTAGGGTTTTTAACTCCGTGCACTCCTTGCAGCAGCAGTCTCTCAATTTCTCTCTTGGATTTGTAAAATCCAAGACTCCACCCAGCCTGTGCACACCTTGCACGGCTTTGTGCTCTGCTAGCACTCTTTTCCTATAAAGACACAATTTGAATCTCCTCTGAGGTTTCTGAGATGAAACATAGAACCTGGTCGACGCACTCCTTGCGGACCCTCCACTGCACTCTTTGTAGGAGTTCTCAAAAAGAGAAACAACTGAAACTCATTCAACCCTTATCCAGAATTCAAACATTCAACATAGAATTCTAGAGCATACACACACACATTGGCATTGAAATAGAATGCACACAGAGAATGCAAACAATCCTGCAACATGCCATTTAACAGGTGGTTCCAACAACCATAACAAACACATAGATTGGAATCAAAACTTTCTTCTATTAATTCCAGTGCTCCTGTACATGGCGAATAACAACTAAAATGCATAAAATTCTTTGTTCTCCTATATTCCTCTCTGCATCTCTAAAGCTTATGAATTCTGAATTATGTTACTATGATACAAGGGTTGAGGGTGTCTATCATTCATTTTCCCTCCTACCTCCTAGGCTCCTAAAACTGTCTAATCTATTAAATTAAATCTACCTTCTTGCATTCATTATGCATAAATACCTCTACATTTGATAGATGAGAGCAACGCTCAAGATCTATTTACAATCTCCAAAACACAAAAGTAAGTACGCTTCCCTAGCTATTACATTAATGTCCATTCATTAATCTTCAAAACACTTCAAAATGTGCACTGGTGCTTTTCCATTTGTCTCCTTTGGTTAGGAGTGTGTCTTTGGCTTTATACGATGCTCCTGCATCAATAAGATAAAAGGATACTTCGTTATGTTCATGGTACAGTTCAGTTAGGGATACATTATAGTTCAGGGGGGACTCCTTTATTGGTTGGTTTCACTGATTTAGATTGGGTCGGCGACCCTAATGATCGGAACTCTACTGCAGGTTATGTTTTCAACCTTGGTTCAAGACCTGTCACTTGGGCCTGTAAGAAACAATAGCCTATTTCAATTTCTTCAGCAGAAGTAGAGTATCGAGCAACAGTAAATGCAAGTCAGGAAGCCTTGTGGCTTTGACAGATCCTTTCAAAGTTTGGATTTGAGTAGCAGCATTCGACTAGCCTTTGGTGTGACAATCAGAGTTCCATCAAGCTCGCCAAAGACCCATTTCAAGATCAGTGCATCAAGAACATCGAGCTACACATGCATTTCATCAGAAAGATCATTCATGATCAATTTATTGAAATGTTCTTTTTCCCTACAGAAGATCAAGTTGCAAATATTTTCACAAAGTCTCTTACAGAAGCGAAGTTTTCCAAACTTTGATCTATGTTAGGAGTCCAAGAAGTTGTCATTAAGGGGGGATAGGCTCTAATTCCTCCTTCCTTATCCTATTGTGTCGCTATTGTAAATCCTTCAATATTATCCCAAGTTGTTCTTAAGGGGGGATGTTAGGATATTTAGACACTTAGGATTTAGTTAAGATCTACTTGGTCTAATGTGTCATTAGGTAAAAGTGTGTTTCTTAGTGTGTTTCTTTAGTATGCATTTGTAGTTAGGAAATCCGACTATCACAATATGTTCGACATAGAGTGATCTGATGGTTCATATTCTCCTCAATCTTAACGGCCATTGATATGTGGTTCAACACCCGATTGGTCCATGATCTCTATTTAAAGAGAATGGAGAGTCATTTGCCGATGATCAATTGTGAGAAACTCTCTTGTAAAATCTCTTTGTAATCTTTTTTCTTTTGCATTAATAAATTTCTCCAAGTGGTCTCATTGGATGGGGTCGTGCATGTTTCCCCATAGGGGTTTTACCACATCAAAACATCGGTGTGTTGATCTTTGATCTGGTTGTGTGAGTGGTTACTAAAGGTGTTCATCCTTTGTTGGAATACTTGTGTTGTCCAACAATTCTTCTTTGTATGTTAGCACCTATTTGAAGACATTCAAGGATGGTTGTTGTGAAACAACTTAAAATATACAAAAATGAAATGTTAAGCTAATGTCATAAGGAAATAACAATTACTCACAAACTTTGATATCAACCCTTTTCTTTCTTGTCCTCTTGCTTTATGTGTTGAATGAGTTCCATTTTGTTTTCTTTTATGCAAGAAAATACTTGAAAATTAATAATCAATGCTAAATTATTTATGTATATCTACCTAATAGAAAAATTCAATGATTTCATACATTTTAAGAACGTTGTTGTTGAGATGGCTCCTCCTACGATGCAATTATGTCCATTTCTTTTACCATCTCCTTGTACCTTGTTTTTGACATTCCTACTGGCATATTTCGGATATCAGCTCGTTGATCCTTTGGGATTTTCATAATCTTCCTGAAAAAAGTAACATGACAATTAAATATTTTTATATTGATATATGAAAATTAAAGATAACAATATTGATATTAATAAATTAGGAATGAATCGTAGTAATATATACATATTCTAGAAAATCATTTTTAGGAATGTTTTTTTTTGTTGTTGTATTTTTTTGTTATTGCAAGTCTGATAGGTCTCATTGACCATTGCTCTGGAAACACTTCATGTAGTTTAGATATAACCTGGTTCTTCGAATCATTGGATTGATTTTTGTATTGTAAGTGGAAAGTAAGTCTATACGTTCATTCCACTATATCCCTCATAGTTTTGTAAAATTTTTCCCCCTTTCATTAACTTCCAACACCACTCCAAATGAGCTAAGGACCAATTCATCATCATTTACATCTTCCATAATTTTTATTTTCTTAGGATGACATTTTGTTCCTTCATTGTTGGTCCCAGGTGTAGAACATTAAACATATGTGAATTAATAGATTGTTTTAAACATCATGTTATCTACTATTTTTTAGTAAAAAATTAATGAAAATTAAAAAAAAAAAAATCATATTGAATAGAATTTTTTCATTCACGTGGTTCATCCTTTTGCAATTTTTTCATCAAGATTTTACGCTCTTCTGGATTTAAATCACAAAGAATATTATCGAGGTTCCTCATTTTATGGCTTTGCAGGACACAGACTAACCAATACATATTAGTTAAACTTACATATAGTTCAAACATATTAATATTTTATAGAATTTACAAAGAACTTTCCTTTTTAACATATTAATTTTGTATAGAATTTACAAAGAACTTGCCTTTTTTTTCCTTTCTCGACGTGTTATCTTTGTGTCCATCAGAATTTCTGTTACTTGAACTATTCTCATACATTTTTTTTATCAATTATATACAACCTATACCATTCAATATAGAAGATATTAAATATATTTTATAAAAAATCACATAATTTTCACCAAAAAAAGTATCCTAGTGCGTTGTATTAATATCAAAGCATCAGTGCATTACATGTTATCAAATGCACCACCATAAAACAAATATTTAAAAGAAAAATAAATTAGAGCGGTGCGCAATATATCGTTAACATCATTGATGTGTTTAATGTTAAAAATGTACCGATAAAAAAGATTTTAAAAAACATTAAAATACAACAATGTGATAAGTATCGTTAATAGCGTCGCTCCAACTGAAAAAAATGAAAATAAAAAAATACTATAAACAAATAAATTTACACATCCATGAACAATTTTTTTTAATTATTTGCATCATAGTCAGTGTGTTTGTATCTATAAGCGCACCGATGTGTTATATTACATAAGACACACTGATTACCTGAAACTATTTTTTTTTTAAATGTGACAGGGTCGAGAGGGTTTGGATCCAATGCATCACATGTAAAACTCCTTTTATATGGAAACATAAACCCATTAAATCTAATAACCTAAAATGAAAAGATATAATTATGAAGTGATAGAGGTATTTAAACCCTAAGTTGAAGTTTTGCAGTCACACAAACAAGAAGAAGCAAGGGTTTAAGGTAAGTATGAAATTTTTTTATTTTTTTTTTCTGAATCACAAAACCCTTCAATTTCTGATTTTATGAATACTTTTGTTGCTCCAAAAGGGTTTTGAATGAATTACCATACCCTTCCAATTTTGATCTTCTGAATAACTCTACTTTCAAAAGTATTATTATGTTGCTCCACAGTGCTCCCATGTATGTCTCTCTTGCAAATCTATACCCTCTAAATTTTGGAAAAATAATAAAATACTGAATAGATTAATACCCATGAAAGAATTTATGAAAATTGTTTTAAATGAATCACCATAGTTACCTTCAAATTTGTTGGCATGTTTACAGGCAGGTGTTCTTGTCTTTGATGACAAGATCAGTGTATGCAACATGCTTGTCATTGATGGCAAGATCAGAGTATGCAGCGAAAGAAAAACAGGGACAACGGAAGTTTAGAAGAGAAAAGTGCAGAAGTGTATGCAGAGTGCAAGAGCGTGCTTGTTCATTTGAAGGCAAACAGGTAGGAAAGGAAGATCAGCAGCGATGATCGAATGGCAAGCTCAAAGTGTTGATCTGACTCTATTTCAGAGTTTCAGATACCGGAAGTTGGAGTTTCGAAACACTTTGCAACAAGAATGTCGAAATCGTGAAATAATTATAGCCGTTAGATCGAGGTTTGATGTGGACCGTTGATCCAAACCCATTTCGGGGTTTCGGATACCGGAAGTTGGAGTGTAGAAACACTTTGCAACAAGAATGTCGAAATCGCGATATGTGAAATCACGAAATAATTATAGCCATCAGATCGAGGTTTGATGTGGACCGTTGATCCAACCCCATTTCGGGGTTTCGGATACCGGAAGTTGGAGTGTCAAAACACTTTGGAACAAGAATGTTGAAATCGCGATATGCAAAATCGTGAAATAATTATAGCCGTCAGATCGAGGTTTGATGTGGACCGTTGATCCAACCCCATTTCAGGGTTTCAGATACCGAAAGTTGGAGTGTCAAAACACTTTGCACCAAGAATGTCGAAATCAAGATATGTGAAATCGTGATATGATCTGAGTCGTTGAATCAATATCAGATCTGGACCGTGAAATCATAGGACAAGTGGCAAGCAATTGGAATTTCGCTGACTTGGAGTCAACGGAGCATGGTGTGGAAACTCATGAGATGTGAGATCGCGATAATATCTGGACCGTCGGATCTATGGAGATTTCAACCATCGATCAGACTCGATGAACTTTATAAACTCGTGAAATATGAAGCACCTTTTGGCACAGCCTATGGTCACCGCCGGTGGTCACGAGAAGGGAAGGAGTCAGTCTAGCTAAGCTCCTTTTCGGGGTTTCGGGGATCGCGACTTGGAGAGTCAAGATGCCTCATCTCTAGATTCACGAAATGCGAAATCACAAAAGAACTTTATGGATAAGCTCTTGTTCAACATTGTTGGTCACATGGTCAAAGAGCTATAGAGAAGAGCTCGAAGAAAAAATCTCCTTTTCGGGGTTTTGGGGATCGCAACTTGGAGAGTCGAGATGCCTCATCTCTAGATTCACGAAATGCGAAATCGTGAAAGAAATTTATGAATAAGCGCTTCGTCAACATTGTTGGTCACATGGTCGAAGAGCTGTAGAGAAGAGATCGAAGAGAAAATCTCCATTTCAGGGTTTCAGAGATCGCGACTTGGAGAGTCGAGATGCCTCATCTCCAGATTCACGAAATGTGAAATCGCGAAAGCGCTTTATGGATAAGTGCATGGTCACATCCATTGGGAACATCGATGGAAGATGGAGGAAGAATCTAGAGGTGCTAAGCTCCATCTTGGAGTCTTGGCGTTCGCGATGTTGAGTATCGAAATCTTCACCACAGGAATACCGAAATGCCGAAATGTGAAATGGAGAAATAAATGCAAGACCCTACGGATTCAATCCAATGGTGCAGGTGAATTTGAACATGATCAGAGGGCTATTGTTGCACTTCACATTTAATCAATCAGTTATGATTCAATTAGCAAAACTGATTCATGATTCTTGATCGGTTGGTGATTCAGTCACCAAGGCATTTTTTCCCAAGAAGATTCGAGCTGTAACTGAAGTGGTAATTGGACATAAAAGGAACACACAAAGACTGTGCGTGGTTGGTTTCTCTGTATGAAAAAAAAAATGAGTTGAACTGTAATAAAGTGAAGGTGACAGTATGCGTAGTGTGAGATAAAACTCAAAGATGAGTAACAGATGATGAATAGACAGAAGCAAGAGCAGAATTGTAGAACAAGCTTGAAGCAGAGTAGAATTGCAGAGCAGTTACAAGTAGACCAGATTTACAAAACAGAGAAGAAGTGGTAAGAATCAATTTATCTGTCTTTTTGGTTATTCAATCATTCATGTATATTCTAGGGTGGCAGGGAGGTGCTAGGGAGGATTGTTGTCCTCAGAGGTTCAAGTGGGTGCTTGAACACAGGGAGTTGCAGATTTCTTCTGGTTGCAGCCAGAGAAACCAGGGTGTCGGGGTGGTGCAAGGGAGAACAAGTGTTCTTTGTTATACAGGTTGGAGCTTGTGTAACTGGAAGTTGGTGCTGGAACATTAGGGGAGTTGGTGTTTCCTTTTAGTGGGTGCTAGAGAAACAAGAGAGTCAGTTCTCTCAAACAAGTTGAAGCTTGTAAAATAGAGGTAGCAGCCTCACATTGAGTTGGTGCTCAATTATAGATTATGTACAGAACTTAAAAGACTGCCTATCATTTTGAAGAAGAAGAGGTTTTCTCCCTTTATTGGTTTCCTTGTGAAAATCTGTCTCTGTGTATATCTTATGTGTGACTGATGCTCATTATTTTTATTGTCCATATGTTGTATAATGTTGATGATCACTTGAAGAAATATTAAGAATGTATTAATAGACTTAATAGTGTTTAAGCACAATAACAACTGATTCACCCCCCCTCTCAGTTGTCTTAGTAATTTCAACAATTGGTATCGGAGCGAGTTCCTTTTATTCAAAGGTAGATCTGTAAGCTTAAACATGAAAAGTCATGAAGGGACTTCAGCCACTAAGCCCCCTCTGTTTGATGGAACAAATTTTTCCTTCTGGAAGATTAGAATGAGAACATACTTAATGGCCTTGGGTACTGATGTTTGGGATTTAGTAGAGACTGGATATACAAAGCTTGTTGTTCTAGTCTCCAAGGACAATAAGTTAGAGTTTAGTTTTAATGCTAAGGGAATGAATGGTATCTTGAATGGACTTGCTAAAGCTGAGTTTGTAAAGGTGATGCATCTTGAAACTGCCAAAGCAATGTGTGATAAACTTATTAGCAGTTATGAAGGAAATGAGAAAGTAAAAGATGCCAAACTTCAAACATACAGATTGAAATTTGAACAACTAAAGATGAATGAAGATGAAACAATTAGCAAGTATTGTTTAAGAGTTGAAGAACTTGTAAATGCCATGAAGGGTCTTGGTGAGAAGATTGAAGAACCATTTTTAGTTCAGAAGATTTTAAGATCTTTGCTTGATAAATTTAATTCAAAAGTCTCTGTAATAGAAGAACTAAGTGATCTTAAAACTCTGTCCATTGATCAACTCCTAGGAACTCTAACTACATATGAAATGAGAATTAACAAAGATAAATCCAGTACTAGAGAAGCATATTTTAAAGCATACAAGAATACTGATTCAAAATTAGATGATATTGAGGCAAAATTTGTGAGAAGGTTAAAGAAAGGATCAGGAAAATATCAAGGGAAGTTGCCCTTCAAATGCTTTAACTGTGGTAAGATAGGTCATTTTGCATCTAAGTGTCCCCAT
>ML776800.1:721588-767437 GCA_009831015.1 Picea engelmannii
TCTTGTTTGAAGATTCTGACAGACCATTTCCTTGAGGATAGTATGTTGTGGAATGACCCAGCACAATATTATATTTCTGGAAAAAGTTGACCATTGCCATAGACTTAAAAGCCTACGCATTATCTGTGACAATATTTCTAGGACAGCGAAACCTAGACAAGATATTTTCTTCTAAGAAGTCTATAACTACTGAATCAGTAGCCTTCCTTGTTGGGATAGCTTCCACCCATTTGGTGAAATAGTTTGTAGCGGTCAAGATCCATATGTGTTGATCACTTGAATGAGGATTAATCTCACCTATGAAGTCTAGTCCCCATTGTTGAAAAGGAGCTTCTGTCTTGACTGGGACTAATGGAATCGTTGGTAGTTTATGTTTTCCTACAAAAAATTGGCAAGGGTTGCAAGCTCGTACCTTAGTATTGACATCTGGGAAAAGTTTAGACCAGTAATAACTAGCCCTCAGGATTTTATATGTCGTAGCCCTCCAAGCGTGGTGTCCTCCACAGACTCCTTCGTGAAATTGACCTATAACTTCTTCTGTTTCTGATTCGACCAGATAGACCAAGAGGAAACCAAGTGGGTCTTTCCAATATAATTGTTTTTCAGAAATACAGTATTTAACTGCATGCAGCTTTAGCGTTCTAGCTTTGGATGGAGACAAGTCAGTTGGACATTTCAAAGTTAATAAGCATGTTACTATGTCCTTGTACCAATTCGACGACGCGAATTTCTCCTCGATCTTGTTTTCGACTATTTGGTCCTCAAGTTCATTCATGTCTACCCATTCTTCTTCCTCCTGAGAACTGTTTATCCCAAGAGCCCTGAAATTGGATTCAGCTAAAAGTTTAGCTAAACCTTGTCCCTTTATCAATTTGGTCGGTTTAACCTCCAAGTCGAACTCTTGAATTTTGGCAAGCCATCTTCCACTTTTACCGTCATTGTCTACTTGAACCAAAATATCTTTTACAGAACTAGTGGGTACATATGCAATCACTTTAGAATGTAAAACATAACTTCTGAAAGCTTTCAATGCTTTTACCATAGCATATGCTTTCTTTTCCATTATATTATATTTGAGTTCAGCATCTCGGAGACTTTTGCTAAAGAAGGCTATCGGTTGATCGAAACCTTCTTCGTTCTTCTGAAGGAGTACAGTAGCAAGCGTGTGATCAGAGTCAAATGAAAAAATAAGAAAATCTTTGAGATAATCGGGACTCGCTAGTACTGGTGCCTCACTTATAACCTTCTTAATATGGGCAAAGGATGCTTTAGCTTCTGCTGTCCATTTTACTTCATTGTTTTTTCTGAGCATATCTGTAATCAATTTCACAATTTCAGCGAAGTTAGGAATAAATCTTCTCAAGAAATTTATTTTTCCTAAAAATGATTGAATTTCTTTCACATTCCTAGGAATAGCGATTTTATCTATAGCCTCTACTCTTTTAGGGTCAATCCTGATTCCATTTCGAGATACGATGTGACCCAACAGCTTGCCTTCTTGCATAGCAAAATGAGACTTTTTAGGATTTAAGGATAGACCAAACCTGCGGTATTTTTCAAATGTTTGTTTGAGATGAATCATATGGTCTTCATCCGATTTAGAAAAAATAGTAAGATCATCCAAATAGATGACTACAAACTTGTCTCGTTCGCCAATGAAAGCAATATCCATTGCGCGTTGAAAAGTAGCACCTGCATTCATAAGTCCAAACGACATTTTATCGTACATGAATGTGCCCCAAGGAGTGGTAAATGCAGTTTTTTCTTTATCAAGATCACTAACGGCAATCTAATTATAACCTGAAAATCCATCAATCATTGACATTCTATTATCCCCTACTACTTTTTCAAGAACATGGTCCATTTTAGGTAGAGGATAATTATCTTTGAGAGAAGATTTATTGAGATTCCTGAAATCAACACATAGTCTAATTTCCCCATTTTTCTTTCTAACTGGGACCAGATTAGCTACCCAATCAAAATATCTTAGGCGTACAATTATCTTAGCGTCAAGAAGTTTTTTGACTTCTCGTTCGATAACAGGTAATAAAATAGGGTTAAATTGTCGGAGTTTTTGTTTAAAAGGTTTGACACCTGGTTTGAGAGGCATTTTATGTTTGATCACATAAGTGTCATATGTTTTCAGTTCTTCGTACGACCATGCGAAAACATCTTTATATTTTCTTAACAACTCCGTGTATTTATTTTTGTTTTCTATTGATAAATATTTGGATAGTTTAACCATTCGGGGGTTTTCTTCAGTTCCTATATTACAATCTTCAACCTCCTTCGGTTTGGGTTGTAGGGTAGTTTTTGAAGGGATATCATCTTGATTAAAAAGTCTTTCCAAAGGGATTAGACCCTTGAGAATTTGGTTATTCTTGAGAACAAGCATTCTGTGATTTGCAATTTTATCTTGAAATTCTTTAGAATCCTCCCCTTCTTGCATGATCCAAATAGGATCATTTTGATTTTCTTGATCGGTATGCGTTTCTGCAAATTCATCTAATGATTCTAGAAACTTTCGAAGTTGTTCGTCGTCTTCAAAAACCTGCCAATGTTGTATGTTATTTGGTATTGAAGGGCGATGTCTCATTTGTATATGATATTTTAATTTAAAAGCAGTCGGGGGTGTGAAAGTGGATGCAGCTTTGGCTAAAGCATCAGCCTGTTGATTCTCAGATCTTGAGATGAAATGAAAATTCACATATGTGAAGCAGTTCTCAATTAAATCCCAGACACAATTCCTATAGGACCGTAATCTAGGATGCTTAGCCTGATACTGCCGATTCACCTATTTTATAATCAACTCTGCGTCACCAAAGACTTCAAGTTTCTTAATTTTCATCCTTCTAGCAGCTTCTAATCCTAGCACTAAAGCTTCATACTCGCATACATTGTTTGTACAATCCACATTCCATTGAAGCCTATATGAAAAAGGAATAACAAATTGGTCATCGGGAGCTATAAGAAGTGCTCCTGCCCCGGCTCCAAGGAAAGACGAAGCACCATCAAAATACATTTTCCATACACCAGTGTTATATACATTTTTCTCTATTTCTTTTTTTTCAATTTTTTCTTCTATACATTTATCGTCTACGTCTACTTCAAAATCGTCATCTATAGATAATATACAATTTCCTAAATCTTGGTCGAAAATATAAACTGGATGATTTTTGGGGTTGGTTGAGTCACCTACAGTAAATGCCAACCTAGTCTCTCTGTAAAGACGAGTGTATTTGCCTCCGAAAACTGGAATTGTTGCATATGTCATATCTAGTTGGAGAGATCCTCCAAGCTTGGCGCCCCATGATATAGATAATAGCATACCATACTTTGGGGGAATGTCAGCGACTACTACATCCATAAGAATACTTTTAACAGGTATTTGAGCCAAACCTACCACTAGGTCTTTAATCATACCTATGCATTTTAATTTCCTCGAATCGAAAGAATATAAGTCACCATAAGGCCTTGTGATTTCAAGACCAAGTTTTTCCATTATTCCCTTTGGCATAACATTGTGGGAAGCTTCGGAATCCAACATACAGTTATGGAGAAGGTGGTCAAACAAGGTTAACGTAATATAAAAAGGAGCCGCGGTGTCTCTTGCACCTTCGAAGCGTGGACCGAAGACTATGTTAGGTTTGTCATCCTCTAAGTTGATGACGTCGGCCTGGCTTTCATCTTCGGAAAAATTAATCATTTTGGTGATTTGTTTTCTGTATATGGGATTAAAAAGACTTGTTTAAGTGATTTTCGTGATTTTAAAATCTTTTCTGGATCGGAGACTGGCGAGGTCTGCTTGTTATCCGGGTTTTTTCTGGTGTTCTTGCGGCTAATATCCAGTTTAGTTATTGTGGAGTCGCCAAGTGAAAAATATTTAGCCTTAGAAGGTTTTCTGTCTTTTTTCACTATCAAAAACAGAAAATGTCGATGTCGTTCTTCCCAGGGAAAAGATTTGTTTCTTCGTTCCCCGGCAACGACGCCAAAAAGATGTTGTTCCTGAGTTTATACTTTAAGGCTATAAAGTATACCGTCAAGGCATCTGTAAATATTAAAGGAATAATTTGAGGATAATAATTCAAAGGAAGATTAAAGCAGAATCAGTTTCTCAACTGTCTCTTTCTTGCTTCCTGTTGTTCATGGATGCTAATGTCTCTCTCAATAGTAGCCCATGAACGTTCTAACTCAACCCGGTTAGTTTTTTTTTGTAAAATGGTATTAAATAAATTCAAGGCAATACTGGTTTGATCTTGAAGGCCTGGTTCAATGTTGGGTTGTCTGCTACTTGGAACAGTCATGGAGGATAAAACTTTATTTATTTGTAAAAATATTTTAATTAAATGTTACTTCAAATTTTCCAGAGATGAGAACAAGAAAAACAATTTTGAAATTCAAAACAGTAATGAAAATACATTCGAGGTTGTTTCCTGGATTTGTAACAATTTTGAGAATCGTAAAATAACAAATAAACACTACAGAAAAATATGAGGCTTTAATCAAGAAAGAATCTCATATTTCAATAGACAATGATGAAAGAAAAACGAGGTTTCTAACGAGAGTTAAGTATTAAGGTACAAACGTTTTATAGGTCTTAAAATTACTAATAGCAATTTCAGAGGAAAAACTGTAAATCATTTGACATCCAAACCAATCTGAAATATAAATCAATGATGTAGATAACTTCAAATTGATTATTCATTAGAAAAACATTGAAAGAAAAACTTAACAGAGTATAATGAATAGGGTTGACGAACACATAGCTACAAATTTGCAGGATTCAGAATCTCGTTTGTGATCTATATTCTGATGTCTTTGAAAATTGATATTACAAATGGCTCTCTCCAAAAATTCCGAAGCTTTTTCTCAGTCTTTAGAAACTAGATAATTTATGAATCTTTCCAGCCTCTTCTTTTGATGAGAAAGTCACTGCCTTCTGAAAAGTTGTTCTAGTTTCTTTCGCCTCCCTTTCCTTCTGGAACACGTTCTCCAAAGACTTATTTGTTTCTTGAAAATATTTCTGGACTACTTCCAGATTCAAGAACACTTTCTGTTGTTCCTCCTCTATTCTTACATATATCTCCAATGCTTGTGTCCTRAAATTTTCAAGTTCTATTACCTAATTAGTAAAAGAAATATTTTTATCTTGTAAATGTTTGTTTTCTTCTTCCAGCTTTCAAACCTGTTCCTGTGTGACCTGTATTATGAGTTTTGCCTCCTCCAAGTCTTTATTATTTTTCTGGATTTCTTGCATATCCTTTAGTCTAGCTTGTTCTAGACCCTTCTGTATTCCCCAACTAATATTTCTTTCGTTTTCTTTTAGTTTGTCTTGCAACTGAATTATTGTTTGGTCCTTCTGTTAAAGCATAGTTGTTAAATTGCCAACAGAATACATGTTTGTTGATGTTATAGCACCCATTGTACCTGCTAATTYTGTAGCAAATTCTCCATCCTTGAGTTTCTTTCCATCTATAATAACCCTATGTTTTTTAATCGTTCCTTCTCCTCTTGGATGAATTTCCTGTTTCAAGACTGCTCTTCTCTTTTTACTGAAAAAGTAATCTGATGAGGGGATTTCATCTCTCGAAATAGGCTCTAGATCACTGACATATAAAACTCCTTCATGGGGGGTTCCAAAAGTCGACTGCAATGGAGTTAAAGAGGTGATAGGACTACCAAGTTTTGTTGAAGTTGTTCCTCCTATCTTTACTCAAACATTTTTCATGATTTTTGGATTTGTTCCCAGCTCTTTTCTCTTCTTCGTTCCCATTTATTTTGTTTGAGAACCCTCTGCATCTTGGGAAGGTATCTCAGTATTTTTCAACTTACCTTTGTTATTTGTTTTATCTTGTATATTAGTTTCAAACCCTGGAGGGGATCCTTGTTGTTCTGGCGATGGGGTCGAAATTTCACCCTGTAAACTCTTAGGTAGGCAACTTCGCCTATGGCTTTGAAAAGATGTGAATCCAGTCTGTGAGTCTAGTGGCAAGGCCTGGACTCTGTTCATCACTTCTTCATAAGACTTAACATCTTTAAATATATCATCATAAATAGATACTTCATGTTCATATGCCTTTAGATTACAATGTATGTAATGCCTACTTATTACCTGGTAGGGGTCATATTTTCTGTGCTCAATATCTACTAATTTTACTTCTTCTAATGACTCAACCTCTACCTTAGAATGGCCTAAATTTGATAAAGAAAATTTCCCACCATGAACAGGGAAAGATGGCCATGATTTCTTCTGAAGTGCTTTTAATTCCAATCCAACATGTCCCTTGACTATCTGATAAGCTACTTCCCTGCACACCAATCTGTCTAATAGGAATTTAGGGAGTGCATGAGGGGGAATAGAACAGCCATAAACCCTAATGTAAGAAAAAATTTCCTCAATAAACCAGTCGGCAACTTCTTTAAGACTTTCTATGATTGTATCAGAAATGTGAGGGGGTTCGCATCCAAAAAACATTTTGTGCATGGGAATAATAATAAAATGACAAACCTTGTAAAATGCGCCTTTAGCATTTTCTTCCCAAAGGGCCGAGTGGTATTTATGAATGGGGTCTGGACAGGAAATACTCCAACTCCAATTCATTAATGGAAAGGGGGTCATAAAACAGATTGCATCCATTATGTATGCAGACATATAAAAAGTTGTTGGTTGTCCCTTTGACTTGGCAGCTTTGTAGTTTAAAATTTCTTGTGCTAGGTTATCCGACAAAATATTATGCCAGTTAAAACCATTTCCTTCTGAAGCTTCCTCTAAAAAGGGCACCCGGTCTGCATGAAAATGACAGGGATCTTTTCTCCCGAAAAGTATGCATAACATAATGGCTATATAAACCATATATTCATTTAAGGAGGTTGTAGCCTAAATCCCATGAGCATCAGCCCTAAACTTTGCTTCACACCTCTCCCATCCTCTAATCATATCGGGGTATGTCTGGTCTGCCTCAATACATTCTTTTCTCTGAAACTCAGCTAAAAATTCAACATTAAAAGTATGTTTATGATTCGGCGAGAGTTTATACATTACTTGAATGTGCTCTGGTCTGAATGAGCCGATGACAGCTCCTTGCTCGTTTAGAATGCTCCTTGTTGGGATATCTACCTTATCCAGAGCCCAGTTGATCATATCAGTGTATGCCACAAGCCTTGGATGCCCAGCGATCTTATGAAGCTCAGACTCAGCTATGTCCCGGAAATGATTTTCAGAGTTAGGATGAGAATTCTCTAATTCATATTCCAGCAAATCTAAGATTTAATAGAATCGATAGCATGTGGAGTGGTATCAGAGATAATATCTCCTTCCTGTGTGTCTTCATTCTTCTTCGGTGCCTTTCTGGGTGCCATGACTTCTGTGTTTAATTGAAAACCTGTCACAAAAAATGGATGAGTGAGCTCAGCTTAGAACGAAAACACAGACATTCGAATGTTTATTTTGAATATATTTAAAAAATGGCGCGATTTGCACAGCTATCACGAATTTAAAGCTCTTAATGCGGAAGATTTTTTTCCGAGATATGCTTTTAATGACCATATTTAAGTACCTTCGGGTTTTGAAGAAAACGAGAAACCTACTTAATTGGTAAGAGAAACATAAATGAACACTTAAGAATGATTACCATTAATCTTGTTTTTAAGAAAAGGTTAATTAATGTTAATCCTAATTTAAAGCTGAAAACTTCATTTTTCGGAGTTTCGGAAATCCTGATGTCGAGAGGTATGTAGTCGATGAAAAAACGATTTCCAAAAATGCGAAATCGCGAAATTGCGATGCTTTAATTAAGATTTACATGTTTTTAGCACGTAAATTCATTAAAATTAGACTTTTATTGGGATTTCGGAAATCGGGATTTCGGGAAACATGATGACAGGAGACGTGTGTTGTTAATAAAATCCGATCTCTGAAATCACAATGGCTTGTTTCTTTTTTTAAAACGGGACTTAACTTTTCTTAATTAACTAAATAACCACGATTAAGGCCAAAACAGAAATAGTTTAATTTAACGTGACTTATGGATCGGGGTTTTGGAAATCAGGATTTCAGGAAACATGATGACAGGAGACATGCTCTCACAGAACCGTGAATCCCGTAATCGCGACATAATTATTTTAACCTTTAACCTTTCTTAGAAGAGACTAAATTAATTCGTTTTTAAATTAAGATTCCAACGTTTCGGGAAATCGGGGATCGGGGTTTCGTGATTCGATTTGCATCAAAAATTTGTTTGCAGGAAACCCCGAATCCCAAAAATTCTTTAAAGTTTAATTTAAAATTTCAACCCGTTTTAAATAATTTTTCAAAAAAGTGTCGGAAAATTTATATTTTTTGTAAACCTTTTTCTGTTCGTTATTCAAAAAAAACAATTGATAAAAAGTTATCATGAATTTAGAAATGAAGAAACTCTTATTTTAAGAAATTCGAAACCCGAAAAACACAAAAAATAAAAATCTAGGCCTTAAGGATAAAACATTTAAGATCTGTTTCAACAAAGCTAAGGAGAATTGTGTTTTCCCAAAACACTGCAACCAAATTTTTTTTACCCGGATGTGTTGGATAGGGATTGGTGGTTCGTATTAAGACATAACCTATATCAAAACATATTTTTGAGAACAACAGTGCTATCATGCCAAGCGAGGAAGATAATGAGGGTGATGACAATAGAGAGTGATATGTACATGTTTTATTTAATCTTTAATACCATTGTTGTATCTTTTTTTTATATTCTTTATTTCGCTAATTATATTGTTTTGTATTCATATTCTGACAGAGGAAATGTTAAGTTAATTATAACAAATCTTTGAACAAATTTAGTTGGTTAACAGTCAGTTTGTGATCCATATTTATTTTGAGAATGAAATGAAGACATATATATAACAATGAAATATATAGATATATTGTGAGATACGCAGAAATATTGCAATAAACATAGAGATACAGTGATGCACAATTTTTATTAATGAGAGAATGTATAGAAATTGTAAAATTACAAAGTGAATGACTCGCTAGAATGGAGGAAGCTTATCTCTGAGAAGATATGTGATGGCTACAATCATTCACAAGAATATGATGTTTATAATGAGGCTATTTGATGCAGGAGCATCGTTAGCAAGCATATGTGGCAAGACAACTCAACACCTGGGAATCAATTCGAAATCCCAATCACAGGCAGTTGCAGTGAATCTTTGAAGCTGTCTGAAAACTAGAAAAGATCATGTGCGTGGAGACGGAATGATCACGTGTGACCTGGGAGTTGCATGCCTAATCTTGAATGTAACCGGAATTAGGTAGAGGTTAGGGTTTTTTTTTTTTTTTAAATAGACAAGTAGTTGGAGAGAAAATCTCTGGGAGGGAGAGATACATTGTATGCCCAATGAGGCAGCGAGAGTAGTATTGTTGAATAGGATGTAGAATAGGAGAAAAGAGAGATCTGAGACTCTGTTGAAGTCCAAGCTTTTGTACACACTGTAATCAGAAATTCAGATGAATAGAAAAGCAGTTTTTCCTGCATATGAATTGTCTATGTGTATTTACGCATTTGAATGTTGTCATTTGTGTGTTTGTTTAGGCTGTAGATGTATGTTAGTTTCCATCTGTAGGGATAGATAGAATTATCTATCTGTGAGTTTGTTGGAACTATTCTGGGTTATTTAGGTTGTGCAAGGAGTGCAAAATAGAACATTGGAAGTTTTGGAGCCAATGCAAGGAGTGCATATATGAATCTCAAATAGATTTTAGGGAGGAACAAGCTAGAAGGGCACACTAGAAGAGTTTACAGACTCATGAGGAGCCTCAAGGTTGTTGAATACCTTAGAAGAAGAACTGTGCAGAGGAGGCACAAAGAGACAGAATTGCTGAAGATTTTGTAGGGCTCTTCTAGGAGGGCATCGAGCGAGTGCAAGGCATGCAAAAACAAACTTCATTTCGAGTTGAAAGAGAAAATAAGTGTCATAGTAAAAGGCACTTACAGGGTTGTTGAATACTCTGTGGAGCTCTGCAAGTGTGCATTGAGTGAACGTAAGAAGCGCGTTCTTGAACTTGAGAGAAATCAAGATTCTAGAGGAAGACCTGTGCAAGGAGTGCACCAGGCCAACACTCAGACAAAGTGTTGAAAGACATCCATCTGAAGGCTCAGTAATGCGCAAGAAGAGTGTGCATAGAGAACTTGTTCAATTTCGAAAGCTTAGAAGAACATTGAGTTTCCAATAAAGCACCAGAAAAATCTTTTTTAAGATGTAGAAGGGTCGAGTCCCTTAGAGATCTGAGTAAGATAAAGCTTAGAAAGGATAGTTGATCCAGAATCGGATCTAGGAGGCTTCCAGGTCCAGAAAAGGCTCAAAAATGAAAGTTCTCGAAATCATATGAAACTAATTCCATTGTGACCGGCTCGTCGTGTTGATTCTGACCATATATTTACTTTCTCAAATGGACGTTGTATGTGAGAATTATCGCACTCTAATCATTTTCCCAAACAACTAAAAAGTCAACAGTCAAACTGGCAAAGAGTCAATGCTGACATCAACATGACATCACCAAGCTGACATTAGCATAATGACATTTGGCAGCATGGGAGCAGGGTGACTGGACGGTGATAGGGACCAATCGCATGTTGACATGTGGCATTTTGCAGGCCAATGAAGAGGTTCCATGTGGCCCAGACGTGGGCTGCCACGTGGCACCCTATCATTGGTTGGCAATGTCAAATTTTTATGGATCTCATGGGGTTCGACCCCAAGACCTATGGCTAGCACAACGCTTTGGTAAATAGTCCACCACCAATGTGCCATATTGTTTCTTATTATATGAAACCCACTTTAATATATATAAAGTGTATTTGTTTTGAATGGTTGCGGAAGGGGGCTGGGGCTAAGCCCCAGCCCGTGGGCGTGTTATACCATATGTAACCATCGGCCAAAGGATGCGGGGATCTCTAACCATATACACGTGTTTTTACCTCTGGGTTTGTCCATATGGCTACTTATATGACCGAGTGTCGAGAAGTAAGGGGCATGTGCATGGGCGCTTGGCCACATGGCGCAATCCATATGCCCAGGGGTCAATAAATAAAGGGTTGCGCCCTATTTTATTTCTGAGTGGGTTTTATTGTATAGTTTTGGATTTTTATTGATTTTCAGGCCTGTTAATGGAGGATTTGGCCATTATTGGGAGATATTGGGCTCTTTTTGAGCCCAGATTTTGGGATAAAGTTGGGGAAGGATAACCAAATTCAGATCTATATAAACTAGGCCTGTTTGAGGCCATGGAGGATAGTCAGATCAGAGTTATGTTGAAGCAAAGCCAAGCCAAAACCATTTTTATGTAGGGAAGTTTTTGAGGAGCATACACTTGTGGGCCATTTCTGGGAGCTACACTCAGTCTTTTTTAGTGTTGTTAGTTGTGTTGGATTTATGAGGTTGAGCATAACACAGTAAGACTAGTATGAGATCCATTTGATGTAATTTTGTTGTAATTTACAAGCATTGAAGAATTAATAAAGAATCCTCCCCCACTGAGACAAAGGCCCGGAGACGTAGGCAATTTTGTGCCGAACTCCGTTATCACTTCTCTTGTTATGGTTTGTTGTTCTTATTGCTTCAGTTCAGATCTGGATGCTATGCTTCTTCATTAAATTCTTCCTCTTTAATTAATCTTCATAAATGGTTAATTAACACTTGAAATTAATAATTCAACCAAAGTCATTAAAAGATCTTTTCGGATCAAGTGGTATCAAAGCTAGTTGACATTTGGATTTGAGTTTTGCATGTTAACCAAGGAAAGCTACAGCGTGGTGAAGGCGAGCTTGTTAAAGAGAATCCATTAATTGGATTGATAAAGAGAGCCTCTCACAATGAAAAGATGGCATCGAAAGAGGGACTTTCTTTTGATGAGAAAGAGTTTCAAAAAAATTTCCTTGCTATGTCGGAGATGGTGAAAGTTTTGTACGAGGATTACTTGAAACGAAAGAGACTAGTTCTTGGGAAATCTTCAAAGGGAAAAAGTGAATAGGAAGAGGATCCTCCTCAGATTCCTCCTTCACCTCCATCATCACCTCCTTCTTCTCCTTCTTCTTCAAGTTCAAGTTCTAAATCTAATGCAAAGAAACATGTTCCTAAACATAAGAATGAAATGCCATTGTTAAAACTTGATGTTAAATTTGAGTTACCCATATATGATGGTGAAGTAAATGTAGAGAGACTTGACAATTGGGTCAGGCAGATGGAGGTTTACTGCAGTGTGCAACAGATCAAGGATGAGGCCACACAAATCAAGTTGGAATCGCTGAGACTTGCAGGTACAACTCTCATCTGGTGGCAAAGCAAGTTGTAAAATGGAACGCAACAAGTGGGTAATGTATTTCCATCATGGCAAAGCTTCATTTCTGCACTTAGGAAACAATTATATCCTTTGGGTTATAAATAAAAAGCATTAATTGAATGGCAATCTTTAAAACTAAGAAAAGGACAAATAGTGCAAGAGTATACAGATGGTTTTCAAAAAATGGAATTGATGTTAGATATCCCTTTACATACATAGGAAACCCTTATGAAGTATATAGGAGGTTTACCTGGACATATTAGAAACATTTTATTCATGTTTGGACCCACTAACCTTGATGAGGTTTCTGTTCAAGCGACATACATTGAAGCAGGAAAAGCATGTGTATCAAGGGAATCATCGTCTTCAAGGAAAGAGGACAAGAGGAAATGATAGGAAAAAAGGCAAATGCAGTGGCGAGAAAGGAAGAGAAGCCCTCTTGCAAGCATTGCAAGAAAGAGGGGCATGATGAGGACCATTGTTGTCAATTGCATCCCAAGAAGAGGCCAAAGTGGTTCAAGGAAAAGAAGGGAAGGAAAATAGTTGCAGTGAAAACAAGACCCACAGACTTGGGATCGGATTCAGGTGATGAATCAAAGGTCTCATTGGTTGGTATGACAGGTAAAATTGGTGAAGGCATTGATTGTAGAAGTAACTTGTTTCATTTAAGGACCATCATGCGACACACTAAGATAGACACATTAATCGACAGTGTATCTCAATCTAATATAATCTCATAAGAATTGGTTAAGCAATTGGGGTTAAAAACACAAGTACATCATAAGCCTTACACACTTAAATGGATAAGCAATCATTATCAAATGCACATAACAAAGCAATGCATAATCAAATTTGCAATTTCATCTAAGTATGTGGACGAGGTAACATGTGATGTAGTGTCATTAAGTGAATGTGGAATGGTCTTAGGTATTCCATATTTATATGATCAAAAGGCAATCTTCTACAAGACAAAGAATCAATATGAATTAACCAAAGAAGGTCAAGATTACGTGGTTCATGCTCATCATGTTCAGGAAAATAAAACACTTAAAACAATGGAACAATTAAAGAAGGCAGTGCAAGAAAGAAACAAACCTATAATTGTTTCAAATGAAGTAATCAAATACTAAGAAAGAACAGGAAATGATTGTTGAATGGAAAATCAATCATAGTTTGCTTCAAGATAAGCTCATGTCGTGCAAATATTACAAGTATATCAGCTCATTTGCAGTCGTATTATTGATGCTATCATTAGTAATGTTGTCTACATGGATGATAGTGGCTTCAGTGAAATGTGGCAAGGTTCAAATGGCTAACAATATGTTGTCAGTTGTCATGATTGTGTTATAGTTGATCTTGATGAGACAGGTGCACAGGACAGAGTTCAAAGACAGAGGACAAGTCGGGTGGCCTATCCCGATCTTGTTGACTGGTCAGTAACCTTTTGGGGACCAAAAGGTCCTTAGTGGGGAGGTGTGATCCAGAATCGGATCCAGGAGGCTTCTAGGTCTAGAAAAGTCTCAAAAATGAAATTTCTCATAATCAGACGAAACCGATTCCATTGTGACCAGCTCATTGCGTTGATTCTGGCCATATATTTACTTTCTCAAGCGGGCGTTGTATGTGAGAGTTATCGCACTTTGATCGTTTTCCCAAACAACTAAAAAGTCAACAGTCAAACTGGCAAAGATTAAATGTTGACATCAGTATGACATCACCAAGATGACATCAGCATAATGACATATGGCAGCATGGCATTAGGGTGACTGGATAGTGATAGGGACCAATCGGATGTTGACATGTGGCATTTTGCAAGCCAATGAAGAGGTGACACGTGGCCTAGACGTGGGATGCCACGTGGCACCCTATCACTGGTTGGCAGTGTCAAATTTTTATGGAGCTCATGGGGTTCGACCCTAAGACCTATGGCTAGCACAATGCTTTGGTAAATAGTCCACCACCAATGTACCATATTGTTTCTTATTATATGAAACCCACTTTAATATATATAAAGTGTATTTTTTGGGGGGGCTGGGGCTAAGACCCAGCCCACAGTCATGTTATACCATATGTAACCACCAGCCAGAGGATGCAGGGAGCTCTAACCATATACGCATGTTTTTAGCTCTGGGTTTGGCCATATGGCTAGTTATATGATCGAGCATCGAGAAGTAAGGGGCCTGCACATGGGCGCTTGGCCACATGGCGCAACCCATATTCCCAGGGGTCAGTAAATAAAGGGTTGCACCCTATTTTATTACTGAGTGGGTTTTATTGTATAGTTTTGGATTTTTATTGATTTTCAGGCCTATTAATGGAGGATTTGGCCATTATTGGGTGATATTGGGCTCTTTTTGAACCCAAATTTTGGGACGAAATTGGGGAAGGATAACCAACCTCAGATCTATATAAACCAGGCCTGTTTGAGGCCATGGAGGACAGTCATATCAGATTTATGCTGAAGAAAAGCCAAGCCAAATCCATTTTTATGCAGGGAAGTTGTTGAGGAGCAGACATTTGTGGGCCATTTATGGGAGCTACACTCAGTCTTTTTCAATGCCGTCAATTGTGTTGGATTTCTAAGGTCGAGTAGAACATAGTGAGACCAGTATGAGATCCATTTGATGCACTTTTTTTGTACTTTGCAAGCATTTAATAATTAATAAAGAAGCCTCCCCCACTGAGACAAAGGCCTGGAGACGTAGGCAATTTTCTGTCGAACTCTGTTATCACTTCTCTTGTTATGGTTTGTTGTTCTTATTGCTTCTTCAGTTCAGATATGTATATTGTATTATGGCTGCTATGCTTCTTCATTAAATTCTTCCTCTTTCATTAAGATTCGTAAATGGTTAATTAACACATGTAATTAATAACTCAACCAAAGTCATTAAAAGATATTTTCGGATCAATAGTGCCTTTGCACACAAAGTCCTAATAGAAAGGAGCAGAATCAGACTTTCTCCAAGTCTTAAATCTCAAAGGAGAGGTAGTGCTTCAAGAAACACAGGTGAGACTCAAAGTCATCAGGCTCACAAAAGGATCAAAGTTCAAGGCCTTTGACACTTAGAGAATTCTTCCAAGTCTGGAAGAACGCCAAAGCTCGGGAGGAGGAGTGACAATTACAGTAGGATCAGTAGTGAAAGAAGAGATCTGGATTGTGCGATCTACGTCTAGAGAGAAGAAGGAGAGCGCGTAGGAGGGCAGATCTGAGCACAAGGGCCAACAGTCGTTCGATCTAGGTAAGGTGAATGTGCCTTAACCCTTTGAAAGTTCACATGAGAGTGGACTTTGCGAAGTCCCAAAATTCCAAAATCATTGGAATCGTCCATTGTGCGGAGGACAAGTGGCAGCAGATTCAAGAGTTCGAGGACTCAGAACTTGGAATATTTGCAAGGAGGACAAACAAGAACCTCTAAGGCACAAAATCGTGAAGTGAAAACTCATGATTTGATCCTAGCCGTCCATCAGGAAAGGACATGTGGCGGGAGCTCAGCATTTTGCTGACTCACGACTCGAAGGAGTCAAAGGGTGGAGTTGTTAGAACTCTCGAAGTGTAAACTCGTGAGTTGATCTGAACCATCAGATCGTGAGAGGAGTCGTGGTCGTCGATCTGGAGCGAGTGGAGTTCAAAGATCCAAAATTCGAATGATTGTAAGGGGAATATCTGTAGAAATCTTGACTGTCCATCGAAGGGGACACATGGCGAGCGATCAGTATTTCACTGACTCGCAGAGTAGAAGGCCAAAGGGAAAGGTTGAGAGGATTCGCGAGGTGCAAACTAGAGAAAGGATCATAGTCATTGATCGAAGGGAGAGCGTATATTGTTGATTCATTTCAAGGGAAGGAAATATCGGGAGAAGGGAGATGAGAGGTCCTCCAATTTCATGAAAGGAGAAGTCTCGATATGGCAAAAGGAGATCAAGATCGTTGGATTTCAGGGATTGTGGACCGTTGATTTGGTGAGCGGAACTCACAAGTTCGGGTTCCGGAAGGAGGATCAAGTGGACTTCGTGAACTATGAAATCGTGAAGCACTTGGAAGTTTTGGCCCTGAGTCATAGTGAAGGTTCACATCGGTGAAGGAGAATAGAGGGGCTAGCACACGCTAGTCTCCTGTCGAGATTTCGGAGGTCGGGAGAGTCGGGGTGACTCACATGAAAAGACCCGATATGCGAAATCACGAAATGCCTTTTGAGTTAGGCGAGTGGTCATAGTCATGGTCACAAGAAGGAAGGGGCTTAGCCAAAGAAGATATAGCACCCGGTTGGCGTGGAAGTAGAACAACGCTCAGGAGAGAACTCGCGGGTCTCATACGACCTGCGCATTTGGAGAAAGGACCTATGTAAGTCAGTTTGGGGTCTAGCAGAGACCCAAAGAGTCGATTTGACTCAGTTTCTTGATCAATCCTAGACTGGGAGGTCGTGCAACCCTTAGGAGAGAAGGGGGGTCTACATCAAGTGGTATCAGAGCTGATTTTCGTTTGTAGATTTCAGGCGAAAGAGAAAGAGGATAAAACCAAATTTTGTTTGCAGACAAGAGACAAGAAGGAGGTGAAAGGAGACAATTTGATGACATCAAATGGTATCAGAAGTTGAAGTTCACTTGTGGATAGAAGGTGAAGGAAGACAGAGTATTGATGCTCTGTAAATATTGTCACAAAATGTGCAGCAAATAGTAGATATCCAGGAGGGCTGAAGACAAATGGGATGGCTACTGAAGGCCATGAGCGTGGTCAAAGAGGAGACCACCAGAAGAAAAGTAAAGAAGAAATTGACAAGGAGCTCATTGAGATAAGAGAAATAACGGAACATATGACATTGAAGATGTAGCAGGAGACAAAAGTACACTGGACATATGAATGGTCTTTGAAGAGGAAAGCAAAGTGGCCTGTCCAGAAATTGTTGGCCAAAAAATAGCAATAGGTAGTAAGGCGGTGACTGAGGCATGCTGAAAACCTCAATGACAGAGAGGAGAAAGTGATTCACATCTGTGAGCCAGAGACTGGGAGGAATCTCAGTGATGATGAGGGGAAGAGATCAGTTACAGGTCTCATAAACTGCCAGGAGGGTAGAGATGAATTTCCAAATTTCCAAGTGGGCAATGATATGAAATCAAGTGAGGATGTCTTCGACTGTCAGGAGGAAAGTAGTGGAAATTCATATTGCAATGTGGACCATGAGATGGGATTGGGATATCTCATAAACTTCCAGGAGGGAAGAAGTGAACTTTCAAGTTAACAGGTGGGAAAGGGGAAGGAGGTGAGACTATCTGAAGGTTTGAGGAACTCAGAGGTGAGTTTAGATCAGCAAGGAGTTTTGATTGATGAAGACTCATGTAGACTTGTAAACCATGTGAATGAAGATGATGAGAAGTTAAATACTTCAATAACAAAGGAGGAGGATCAGAGGAGTGTTCTAGTCATTGGAGGAATCAAATTATTCATGCCAAGCAGCCAAGCAGAGGCTAGCATATGTGTTACAGGTGCAGCAATAGGAGAAGGAAAGACAATAGTGAATTTCATAGAGGAAGAAGAAATGGAGCAGACATTGATGTCTACCCTAGCGGAAGGATAAGATCATTCGGAGGAATGCCTCAAAAATTTCAACTAGGAAGCTGAATGGGAGGTGACTGCAATACCGGAGCCTGCGGAAGAAGAGGAATCCGACAGCATGAACTTTGAAAAGTTGTATGAGGAATTGGAAACCTTAGAAAGAAGGGTGATAGTACAAATCCTGCACATCCAATGGATCAAATTGGAGATAGGTAGAGGAGCATACCATCCTAGGGAGAAGCTATAGGAAGTTGGAGTTGAACCAACACAAGGAGAACTGGCAGAAGCAAATATGTCAGAGGAAGAAGTTGAGAAGAAGCTTAGTGATGAAACTGCAAAACTGGAGTCTATAGTAGGGTGGCAAGCTAAGGCCACAAGAGATGAAGACATCAAGGGAGATCAGGTTGATCTACCCATTGACAAGGAGGAAGTGCAGCAGAGCAGTCTGCAAAACAAGGACCATCCAGTTGAGCAGTTGGACGAGGTGATCAAAGAAATCAGAAGGCTGATGTTGGGGTCAGCACAAGAAACTGTCAGTAGGATGAGGTTGAACATAGGAGAACCTGCCATAGTAGCAGAGAAGCATCTACAGTAGCGAAAGAAGCAGCAAGGAAAAGGAACAGAGGAATATCTCCAAGAGAAAGTATGGGACCCTAGAGGATCTCATCAACATGGCAGAGGGAGCCATGAGCAGGAGCTCATGATTTTTTCTAGCAGGGCAGTATGATGCAAGAGCATCGTCAGCAAGCATACATGGAAAGACAACTCATCACCTAGGAATCAATTTGAAATCCCAATCGTAGGTAGTTGCAGTGAATCTTTTGAAGCTGACTGAAAACTAGAAAAGATCACGTGTGTGTACACGAAATGATCATGCGTGTCCTGGGAGTTTCACACCTAATATTGAATGTAACCGAAATTAGGTAGAGGTTAGGGTTTTGGTTTTTTTTAATACAGACAAGTAGTCGGAGAGAAACTCTCTGGGAGGGAGAGATACATTGTATGCCCAATGAGGCAGCGGGAGTAGTATTGTTGAATAGGAGGTAGAATAGGAGAAAAGAGAGATCT
The DNA here is from genome assembly GCA_009831015.1 of Picea engelmannii. NCBI lineage: Eukaryota > Viridiplantae > Streptophyta > Pinopsida > Pinales > Pinaceae > Picea > Picea engelmannii. The sequence continues at coordinate 740,532 of ML776800.1, forward strand.
GAGACTCTATTGAAGTCTGAGCTTTTGTACACACTGTAATTAGAAATCTAGATGAATAGAAAAGAAGTTTTTCCTGCATATGAATTTTCTATGTGTATTTACACAGTTGAATGTTTCCATTTGTGTGTTTGTTTAGGCTATAGATGTATGTTAGTTTCCATCTGCATGGATAGATATAATTCTCCATCTGTGATTTTGCTGGAACTTTTCTAGGTTCTTTAGGCTGTGCAAGGAATGCACAATAGAACGTTTAAAGTTCTAGAGCCAACACAAGGAGTGTGTATCTTAATCTTGAATAGAGTTCAGCGAGGAACGTGCCAGGAGGGCACACTAGAAGAGTTTACAGACTCACGAGGAGCCTCAAGGTTTTTGAATACTTTAGAAGAAGAAATGTGCAAAGGAGGCACAGAGAGACAAAATTGTTGAAGATTTTGTAGGGCTCTACAAGGAGGGCATCGAGCAAGTGAAAGGCATGCACAACGGAACTTTGTTTTGAGTTTAAAGAGAAAATAAGTTTCATCATAGAAGGCACTTACAGGGTTGTTGAATAATTTATGGAGCTCTAAAAGTGTGCATTGAGCGAATGCAAGAAGCGCATTCTTGAACTTGAGAGAAATCAAGATTCTAAAGGAAGGCCTATGCAAGGAGTGCACCAAGGAAACACTTAGATGAAGTGTTGAAAGATAGCCATCTGAAGGCTCAGTCAAGTGCAAGAAGAGAACGTAGAGAGAACTTGTTCAATTTAGAAATCTCAGAAGAACATTGAGTTTCCAAGAAAGCACCAGAAAAGTCTTTTTGAAGATGCATAAGGGTCGAGTCCCTTAGAGATTTGAGTAAGCTAAAGCTCAGAAAGGATAGTGCCTTTGCACACAAAGTCCTGACAGAAAGGAGCAGAAGACAAACTTGTTCCAAGTCCTAAAGCTCAAAGGAGAGGTAGCACTTCAAGAAACGCAGGCGAGACTCAAGTCATCAGGCTTGCAGAAGGATCAAAGGTCAAGGCCTTTGAAACTTAGAGAATTCTTCCAAGTCTGGAAGAATTCCAAAGCTCAGGAGGAGGAGCGACAACTACCGTAGGATCAGCAATGGAAGAAGAGATCTGGACCATCTGATCTACGTCTAAACAACAGAAGGAGAACATGCAGGAGGATAAATCAGATTCATCAGATCTGAGCGCAAGGGCCAACAGCCATTGGATCCAAGTAAGGTGAATGTGCCTTAACCCTTTGAAAGTGCATAGGAGAGTGGACTTTGTGAAGTCTCAAAATTTTGAAATAATCGGAACTATCCATCGTCGGGCGAATAGGGAGCAGCAGATCTAAGAGTTTGAGGACTCGGAACTCGGAAGATTTGCAAGGAGGACAGGCGAGAACCTTCAAGGCACGAAATCACGAAGTGTGAACTTTTGATTTGATCCTAGTCGTCCATCGGGAAAGGAAACATGGCGGGAGCTCAACATTTCGTTGACTCGCAAATCAGAGGAATCAAAGGGTGGAGTTGTTAGAACTCGTGAAGTTCGAACTCGCGAGTTGATCTGAACCGTCAGATCGTGAGAGGAGTCATGGTCGTCGATCTAGAGCGAGTGGAGTTCGAAGATCTGAACATCGGATGATTGTAATGGGAAGATCCGCATAAATCCTAATTGTCCATTGAAGGGGACATGTGGTGAGCAATCAGTATTTCACTGACTAGCAGAGTAGATAGGCCAAAGGGCAAGGTCGAGAGGATTCACGAGGTGTGAACTCACGAAAGGATCACAGTCATTGATCAAAGGGAGAGCATGCACCGTTGAATCATTTCAAGGGAAGGAGATATCAGAAGTTAGGATATTGGGAGAAGGGAGGTGAGTGGTTCTCCAATTTTGTGAAACGCGAAGTTCCAATACGCGAAAAGGAGATCAGGACCGTTGGATCGCGGGGATTGTGGACTGTTGATTTGGTGAGCGGAACTTGCAAGTTCGGGTTCTAGAAGGGGGAGTAAGTGGACTTCACGAACCGTGAAATCGCAAAGTGCTTGGAAGGTTTGGCCCCAGGTCATAGTGAAGGGTCACATCGGTCAAGGAGAATAGAGGGGCTAGCACGTGCTAGGCTCCTGTTGGGATTTCGGAGGTTGAGAGAGTCGGGGTGACTCACCTACAAAGACTTGATACGCAAAATCGTGAAATTCATTTTGAGTTAAGCGAGTGGTCATAGTCGTGGTCAAAAGAAGGGGCTTAGTGAGAGAAGAGCTAGCGCCTAGTTGGCATGGAAGTTGAACAATGCTCAGGAGAGAACCCGCGGGTCTCATACGACCTACACATTTAGAGAAAGGACCTGTGTAAGTGGGTTCTGGGTCTAGCAGAGACCCAAAGAGTCAATCTGACTCAGTTTCTTGATAGATCCTAGACCGGGAGGTCACACAGACCTTAGGAGAGAAGGGGGGTCTGCATCACTCTTAATTCCCTTTTAACATAAGGAAAATCCAAAACCCTAACTTCAGAAGATGAAAAGCCAAAAGGTTTGCAGGCCCCGAAAGGGGTAGTTGATACGTCAACTTCCTGAGGGTGTAACATTTTCATATGATCTATGTTTGGGGAGTTTGATACCTCGTATTAAAGGTCTATCTAAGAAGTACAAATTCCATCAAGGATTAAATCATGCAATTAGATAACCTTGGCCCCCCGAAAGTCCAAAAACCGTCGTTTAGGTCCTCAAAATGGCCCCACAAGTTTGGGACTCGAAAAACTGTAAAAAACTACCAAAATGGAAAATTGTTCTTTGAGCCAGTGGAATAGGTAGGTGGCCACCGATATCCATTTGGATCAATCCTCCCTCCTTAGGAATAAATGGTCTCCATTGTGATGAGTTCCTGTGGGAGATGGGGAAGCATTTGATGAATATGAACTTTGGTGAGTCGTTTTCCTTGCTGAAGAAGTTGCCCTGCTTAACTTGTTGAAGGTTGTTATGAACCAATTTGGCTACATGATCTTCCTAAGTGTGGGAGGAATATGTCAGTGAAGATGAAGCATGAAGAACATGAAGGGATTTATCATAAATTGATTTGACTGGGTAGTGTGGAGGCACCCCCTTAGGTGCAATAGGAATAGCTTGGTGCTCTTCTACAATCTTGTTGATAAGATTTTATTGGATAGAAGGTTCTTGGGTTGAGGCTAAAGTGGTTGTAGTTTCCTTCTCTTCTGACCAGGTGGTGAAGAGGATAAACTTTGCGGTATGAGAGATTACTTTGCAACATTGTTTTGTCGGTACAATAGTCGAAACTACCTCTGTTATCATGTAGTGTTGACCCCCCAGAGTAACAATGACACTACGGGGTCGTGACTCATAAACAGCATGGCACCTCCACATATATGGTTGGACTAACAAAACATCATATACTTCAAGTGGGGAAACATCACACAGTACCTCATCCTTGAAGGGCTTGATGTCGTATGGCAGGCGGTACTGTTGGCTGACATGAAGATCTCATCCTTGGCAGAGCCATTTGATGTTGTATGGTTGCAGGTGTGTAGTTGTTGGAAAATCCAACTACTTGATGACCTCTGTTGAGATGAGTTTCTTCTAAATTCAACTATCTACAATGAAATTCAACAGGGCCCCCTTCACCCACATCTGTGAATGGAAGAGTCACTCCCGCTCCTTAGGATCCTCTGGTTCTTCTAGTTGGATTGTTGTGGTCGCAATAGTAGCAGTGGGTTCTACATCAATTATCTATCTCATTTTATTAGTGTTTGAATTGGAGTCTAAGTTGGGGCTCGAATCTGTTTCTTTGAGCTCGGCCACCAATTATTGTTTCGAGCGACATTCATCATTGTTGTGCCAATGGATTTTGTGGAAGTCACACCACTTCCAAGTGTCCTTCTTCGTCTTTCCATTACACTTATTTTCTTAGGGTTTGGACTGGTTGTCTTGATTATTCTGAGATTTAGGGATGCCTTTACCATACTTTGGTTGTTGTGGATTTAGAGACCCAAATTCCTGCTTGTTCTGTTGCTTAAATTTCAACTCGATTTTGACATCATATATATAAGCAAATCTCGGTGATGAGATGTCCAAAAACTCCATTTTGATTTGGATGTACCTACATAGAGCCCCGCGGTATTTCAAAACCAAATGTCGCTTAGAGTCTTTGATACCCAAATTGGTGCATAAGGTATGGAAGGTATTTGTGAACTCCGACACTGTTTGGTACCTCTTTTGATGCAGTGTGGTCCATCTCATGTACTGGACATCATAGTTTCCCATAGGGTAATATTTCTCCTTGACCGCATCCATAAAAATATCCCAAGTGGGATCAGCCCCAAATATTCCAGAATCAGCGGTGGAAATTTTCTCCCAATAATTTTCCCACCAATGTTTGACATGGGGGAGAGCCTTGAAGAGCGCAAAGGTGATATTTTCTCTGTCGGAAAAATTGTGAACAGAGAAATAACCTTCTAGCAAATTTAACCATTTTTCCAAAGCATCCACATCGATATGACCTTCAAATATACGGATATCAAAATTAACTTGTACCTTGAATGCAGTAGTGTCTCCAAAGAGACTTCTTGACGAAGACGCGCCTATTATTTTCGACAATCTTTGAAGGATTTGGGAAAAATTCTCCAACATCTTGTTTCTTTGTTGCATGATGGCTTCCGCAAGAAATAGCTTGATGGGATCTTCTAATCTTGCATATCTATTTTATTCTGCCATGGGAGGTCACTTGGGCTAATGAGAGTGGTTTTCCTCAAGGGAAACTAGCTCGAGACCCAACTCTTTGTACCCTAACCTCGTCAGGGACATGCACTAAGAAACGACAATGAACAGCCTGCTCTAATACCATTGATCCAGATTTATTTTGAGAATGAAATGAAGACAGAGATATAACAATGAAATATATAGAGATAATGTGATATACATAAAAATATTGCAATAAACACAGAGATACAGTAATGCACAATTTGTATTATTGAGAGAATGTATAGAAATTGTAAAATTACAGAGTGAATGACTCACTAGAATGGTGGCATCTTATCTCTGAGAAGAGATGTGATGGTTATGCTCATTTGTAAGAAGATTATGTTTACAATGAGGCTCTAAAGGCCCTTTTAACATAAGGAAAATCCAAAACCCTAACCTCGAAAGATGAAAAGCCAAAAGGTTTGCAAGCCCCGAATGGGGTAGTTGATACATCAACTTCCCGAGCGTGTAACGTTTGCGTACAATCTTTGTTTGGGGCGTTTGATACTTCGTTGAAAAGGTCTATCCAAGAAGAAGGTCAAGGATATCTATAAATATCCCATTGCCCCCCAAAAGTCCAAAACAATGTTGTTTAGGGCCTCAAAATGGCCCTGGAAGTTTGGGACTCAAAAAAATGTAAAAAACCTACCAAAATGGAAAATTGTTCTTTGAGCCAGTGGAATAGGTGGGTGGCCATCGATATCCATATGGATTAATTTGATGCGTAATGTGTTTGTCTTTCAAATTATTTGTGATTGCATGGAACAATTGTTATTTGAACATATTTATATGTCGTTGCATATATTTAAAAATGTTGCATCTTCTTTAAGTATTTCCAATTATGAAATCCTGAAAAAATGTTAAATGTCGAGTTGAACTTTTAATGGGATATGAAATTCTATTTTTTATGTTGATATAATTAGATGTAATGATATGGTTGATATGCATGTTTAATAGTACAACATTTTTTAGGATATGTTAACATGATGATTCAAAAACTGAGTGTATGTTCATTTATTTTGTGTATTTAAAAGTAAGATTAACAAAACACGTGGTTTATAATTAAAAAAATTGAATTTATAACATGCTTTTTTCATAATTTGGTTTTTAGCTAAAGTAGTGTTTGTTAGTTTACATACTTTTATCATTGCTTTTGAAAATATTTATAAAATTATGCCCCCAATTTTGAGTAAAACCACAATTAATGAAGTAATTTAAAATTTGATAGCAATCAATTTACGAAATAATGACAAAAACAACAATAGGAAGATTTTCATCCATAAAATTTTAAAGCCAATAGAATTCTTATCATTGGAGATCATAACTTTTTATAATAACAATTTTTAGTGTAGAAGATTATATTCAAAAAGAGTAATTAGTACAATGGAAAATAATATTTATTCATATGTAATTTATTTTTTGAAAACAAAAATCAGTTAGAATGAATATGTATAATGAACTATCTATGCAATTATAGTTTCAATTTTACAATTATAGTTTCAACCATATTGAATTTTGTAATTTATAAAAATAAACATGATGATGATAACCATCTTATAACAAACATAAACAACATCTAAAATACACATTTATATTCGCTAGCTAACATCATCTAATTATATATACCTCTAGCACATATAAACTTCATTAATTAGCTAGCACACATATCTAATAATTTAGCAGGGCATCATCATTGTGATCACATCTAACAAAATACAATCATTTTCTAACATCATCATCACACACATCTAACATGCATCATTTAACATACACATATATCAAGCACATTTAACATTAAACATATCTAAGATTACCTAAAAATGTACACGTCAACATCAACATATAAATTAATTAAGTATATCATCATGATCAACAAGAAAAATGCACGTCCCGCGGGGGTGTAGACCGATTGGCAAGTGCCGTGTAAATGGAAGGAAATGTAAAAAGGAGGTCTGAAGTTCGATTCTCACCCCGATTTACCTATGCCCCATGCTTGTGGGTTGTGTGGATGCACCTGGAGGTTATATAGGTAGCATACAGGTGTCTACCCTGTGTCACGCAAGTACAAGAACCGCGAGTTGTCGATTCCGCCAATCAAAAAAAAAAACAGGAAAAATGCACGTCTAATGAACAATGTTATAACATACACATATATCAAGAACATTTAACAATCATATCTAACATGACCTAACAATATACATATCAACATCAACATATAAATTAAGTACATCACCAACATGATCAATAGGAAAAAAATGCCATATATATATATATATATATATATATATATATATATATCATGGACAAGTAAAATGACTGCTATAACATATCTGGTACAGCCGGTGGGATAATTTGCATATCTACAATAGTAGTGGAGGCCTGGTATATAGTGGAAGATGATGGATGATCAATAGGTATTTCTTGCTCATCTAGGTGAGGTGAAAGAGCAGGAGGAGGAATATGTGATGCCTCCTCATGATCTAGGTGAGGTGAAGTGGGAGGAGGAGGAGGAATATGTGATGCCTCCTCATGATCTGGGTGAGGTGAAGGAGGAGGAGGGGGATGTGGAGAAGGATGATCATGTCCATCCTCATCAATCGAAGGGGTACTGGACGAACGAGTCATACTAGAAGAAGAGTTGTTCCTTTCATAGGGAGCCCTCTTCGTTGTTAGTATCTTGGAAGCTTTTACGATATGACACATAAGAGGCATCAAATCATGTGGCATCTCCATCTAAACATCCAAGAGAATAGAATCTACCCTGATGTCTCACATCAGGATAGGGCAGACTCCCACCTTAGTCAAAAGTGCAGAGAGTTGGTCATCCAACTCCAACCCGAATCGGGTATCGAGCCTATGGTGCATGTCGTCAGGTATCTGCACCCGAGGACCCTGAATCGTCATGGCCTTAAGCATCATCTCCTCATCGTCATATATTGGGGGAGGAGGCATGTCCCCAATGCAATTTCCAATATCTGCAAAATATATAGTACAGAACAATAATTACACAGTTAATCCATTAAACAAGTTAATAAAACAAGTTAAGGAACGTGTTAGAATTAATTTTATTCTAATTAAGTAAGACAATAAAATGAAACTATATTAATTTAAACAAAACACTAATATTACCTCTATCATCTGGTGGCTCATCTGGTGTGAAGACGATGTTCAGACATCCTCACCAATCCAAACCCATGTAAGGACATGGCCCCATGATGAACATGTGATCTGTCGCATTGCCTAGTAGCTCAAGTGTGTTTGGGTAAATCCTGGTCGGAAACTCTAGCTAGCCCCTCTTGGGCATCATATCCCCCCACGTGTTCATCCGCACATGAGTCCTCATCCTAACAGGATGATGGAAAAAAGTCGGTCTCATCTCTGGAAACTCTCAAAAAATAAGCAAAACAACTCTAAGGCAAAAGGGAATTTCAACCTCCCACGTATCATAGCACGATATATGTCTAGTATTATACAAGACTGGCGTAAAAAAATGGTAGACCATCTGATACACTATGGACTTTGTACCAATGAATCAAAATAATACAAAAGAGGGAACTAATGTGTTTTCCATCACTAGTAAAGTGTGTTATGGTCGTCACTAATAGTGAGAGGCACCTAACCTCCTCTGCACCAAAAGAGGCAATCTACAGTTGTCCACCAGACACCTAAAAATCAACTGGGGATAGTACATCAACCCCAATATATCGTTGAGAGTACTTGAGATGAATCTCAACTGTAACACCTATTGGTACATCTAGGAACTGGGGAAAATCCTCCCCTCTCCTGGATAGCCGAGTGATAAAGTAAATATCCTCCTCAGTGGGATGGTACTACTGATTTGGGCCCACATGAAAATCCTTCATATGGAAATCCCATCGATGGATCAGATGCACCAACAACCCGGAGTATACCTTAATGGATTTAACGTCCTCATAGTACTTAAGGAGGCCTACATTCCTCAGGAGAACATGAGTCACTGCAGTAATAGGGAGAGGGTACAAATCCCTCTCCCTCTCCCTCACCTCCCATTCCCATACAACATTGTGCATGTCCATCCTCTGCTCCTATTGTTTCTACTTCTCTCTCCGCTCACATCTCTGCATGATTAAAATATGAAATACATTACTCTCACTCATACATAAAACATAAAAAAAAATCTACTAAATGGTAAATTTATCTATAAATACGGAAAAAATAATTTCCTTCAAAAAATAAGTTAATTTCATTATCGGTGCAGCCAAAAAATAGTCACGCACCATAGGCGGTGCGTATATATTGTGAGCATCGTCCACAGTGCGTTGGTGTAAAGTAACACACCGAAAAAAATGTGTTCTACTATGTTATGTGGTGCACTGGAAAACAGTACCGCACCGAGGCGTTACACTACAACACATATGCACAAGTGCGTTACAGTTATCCTACACACCGCTTAAACCAAAAAAAAAATTAAAATCTTAACACACATAAACAATTTTTTAGAAATCAGAAAAAAAAACGATGTGTATATGTTCACTACATGCACTAGTGCATTTAACGAACATCGATGCACCGTCACATCAACTTTTCCAAATTTCCAAGTACAAAATGTTTTGCGGTGCGTTCCGGTTGTTACTATCACACCACATATGGTGTCACCAAAAATATTTATAAGGTGCACCGCAACAGAATGTTACATTTCTCAGTGGTGCTCTTGGTAAAAATGAACGCCCTGGTGTGCACATTTACCAATGCATTGTGTAAAAATATATCTGATAAGGATGGTGCACCATGTACTTTAATGGCCCGGTGCGTTATCTATACTTTGAGGTACCACCCTACCAATTATATACTTTTCTTCAGTGCATCGTTGAATGAACACGTCGATACGTTTATGTTTACAAACACACCACCGAGAAAGGTAACAAGGTACGTAGTGCGCCCTGTAAATTTACAGGTCACACCGTAGGTGGTGTGAGTCAAGCATTTCGAACACACCGCATAGCTTTTTTTTTTTTTTTACACTTAAAATTTCACTCAATTTTAAATTTTAATACAGTGAAAACTTAAGTTATGAAGAAACAAGGACATTACCTGGACATTTTTTCATAGGGGAGGCATGGTTGCGACGTACTCAAAAAAACCAAATTTGACCACCGTTTGGAAAAATTCAAATTCACGCACCGAGAAATAGATGAAAGGAAGGCAAGCAAGGAAAGCACCAATGACAAGGTGCTTCAGATAGGTAAAGGTTGCAGCGGTGCTTTTGAGATCTACAACACTGAAAATGGTAAAAATGATTTTTATCCTCGGAATTGTTTTTCATAAAACCCTATTCCACTACGCTCGATGACCAACCACATCGGGGCGTACATGTTTATTGAGTACACCAGTTATATTTTTTTTTTTAAACAACCCTAACACGGTGCATGTGTTTTTGGGAACGTGTGCACACCAGTGTGTTTACTACTACATAGCGCACCGCCGTACATTTTTTGAAAAAATACAATGGTGCAATTTTTTTTGTTTAAACATGACATGGTGCACTATAATAATAGACACCCTGGTGCAACCAGTTTTACATAGCGCACCACGTAAATTTGGAAATTAACCCTAACACGGTGCTTCATATTGGAGCATTGGTGCGCACCAGTGCGCATGATACAATGGAGTGCATCAGAATATATTTTTTGACACTATCCTACATTGGTGCGTAATTTTTTTTTATTTAACCATATAGCGGTGTTCTCTACTAATAACGCATCGATGCTTCCATTGTTAATTTGCACATCGGATCTTTTTTAAAGAATGTTATTATGGTGCATCATTATTTCTATAGCACGCCACATAATATTTTGTTATTTGAAATAACCCTGCTACAGTGCGTCAGTTTTGAGGGCACCGATGCACCTGTTGTATAAAACGCATCGGTGCATTATGTACTTATAAAATCACCGGCGTAAAACATCCACTAAAACCTCCGCCTGCTCGCCTCCACTCATATTATCCGCTATAAACGGATTTTTGGGCTATTTTTATAGGGGTGTCCGCAAAAACCTCCACTAGAGGGTCTTTTCCTTGTAGTGTAGATACATTTTTGTTAATGAATTCTTCTATTGGGGTAAAAAAAAGAATTATTCAAATAAGAATACCTTTCTTTACTTTCAATTTTTTTATCACACATTCTTCTTTTTATTCCTTTGAAATTATAAAATTGTCTAAAATACTGAAATCGTGTCTTTCAAGATCTAATCATTATTTTTGTTAAACATCGAAAGTTATCATCCTACGTGAAATAGTTCAACATTAAAACTATATTTTAGGATAGATTAAAAGAAAACTTTATAATTCAATTTGGTTCAAAATGACATGGATTCCTTGGCATAGTTTCCTAGCCAAAAACATCTCAAGGTTTACAACAGTGCATAAGCCATTTCTATCCGCAGTTTTCCCTACTCCAACAAAAGAGCCTTTCTATTATGGGATGCCTTAGTGTAGAACCCTTTTACTATATGACACCCATAATATTATTTTATGATAGGACCAAGAGCCCTTGCAGTTTGAGATTTCATCATGAACCTCATTCATTTTTCTCATATGCTTCTAACCATTCCCATGGGGATTCCCACTATTATAATTGGTTTGTTTTTCATTTTTTGTGCGTATTGTTACATGCACTGCTATGTGTAATGAATTGTTGCATTTTTCCACATTACGCTTACCGCCTTTACATTCTTAACTGCTAATTTCCTTTGCATCACTTGTTTATACATTTCATACATACCCTATTTTGGAATAGACTTTCTAATGAATGTTTGCTTCTTGCCTAGTACAGTTTTTGCATTTTTTTTTTTGCATAGGTTTTTTCGATGCACTTGGAACATAGTTGCATGCCATGTGACACTTGTCTCTTTTATTTTTTTTAATTATTTTCTAATATGAAGAAGGTAAAAAAATCAAATATTTATAATAAAAAAATAGGGGGAGAATTGAGATCTCTATAATCCTTTTATATGTGGTAACAGTGAAGTTATGTCACCCTTGAACAAAGCACCAATTTTGCATATATTATTGAATAATTGGGTCTTATTATTTCCTTAGGAGATGAACCATGATTTTTGAGTTTACACTCCTTCGACCGGTTTCTCTTCCAAACACTATGGAGAATATGTCAATGCCTCCTACATTGTAGATTTACATCATTGGTCCCTTTTGGTGTTAATTACTATCCAACTCATCATCATGTCAACTTATGTTCAAGGGATGTCTTTAGGCCAGTTTTATCCATTCTTCAAATTTCTTGACCATTCATGTCAACCTTCCCTATCATTAAGTTGTTATTAGTTTCATCAACATTATCGGTTTTTTCTCATGCTAGTGTGTGAGGATTCATAATTTCCTTCTCCCTAGTGGGTCTTCTCAATTGACTATGACACATTGCTCTGCAATATAGACTTAGAGTTAGCGGCACCCTGGGACTTACTTTCATCATTGGTAGGTTGAATTATGCTCAACAAATGACATTCATTATTGGTCATTAACCAAGTGGTTTCCCCTATGTTTGATGACAAGAAATTTATTCACATAGTTGGGATTCGTATTGTACCTTGGATGATCTGGATTTAGGAGTAGAACGAACTGATTAATAGACTGAATACAATAAACACAGAGATATGAAGAATAACACAAATATCCAGTGAACAATATCTTCTATTAAATAATACAATAGGTTGAAACTGTAAAACTGCAGAACTGAAACTTGTTCAAATGTTGGTAGTTATCTCTGAGAAGAGATGTGGCTGCTACACACATACGTCTAAGAAGAATGGATTACAATGAGGCTCAAGAGGAATTTTTGATATTACTCATGAATTCCAAAACCCTAAACATCCAAAACCTAACCCTATAAGGTGAAATGCCAAAATTCATGTGGGCCCTATGGGTAAGTTGGTGTAATTTGGTACCTCAACTTCCTAGGGTCATAACGTTTGCATATAACCTCCATTTTAGGTGTGCGATAACCCGTTGGAAAGGTATTTCAGAGAGCTACACATTATGTCGTCAAACTCTGAGTCCATATACAATTTGACTGTGGCAAGCCAAAAGAGCAACATTTAGGGCCCCAAAACGGCCCTGGAAGTACAGCAAGATGTGCTAACATGAAAACATACAAAATAAGCCAGTTGGAATAGGAGAGAGGCCACCCGTATCCACCAGGAGTATGTTTGGGGATTCAAAAATCCCCTGAAGTGAAGAACCCACGATTACAAAGAAGTACAGAAGAACATGTTGAACAAAAAAACAGACCCAAGGAGCCAATTGAAATAGATGGGTAGCCACCAATATCCATATGGATCAATCCTCCCCCCTTAGGAAGAAATGGTCTCCATTGCATTGAGTTCCCCCATTAGGTGAGGAAAATTTTATTGGATTTGGCCTTGGGTGAGCCACTTTCCTTGGTATAAGAGTTGTCCTGCCTTGACAACCCGATAAAGTTGGATCCGATGTTGGCAAGTTCCCTTGACTTGTGTGTCCACTATCTGATCAATGGATTATTGTTCCATGCAGTCAGGGTTGAGCTTTGTGGGTGTTATTTGTTATGTGACCTCATAGGTGTCCAATAATGGTGGAAAATATGGCCAAAGGAGGTCTACATTAAATATTGGATGCAGACCAAGGAAGGGTGGAGTGTTGAGCTCAAAATCATTGCTACCCACCGCCTTGGTGATAGTGTAAGGCCCATAACTAAGTGGGCAAAGCTTCCGATGGGGCCCGATGAGGTGTGCCTTCTACAGATGTAACCAGACTTTGTATCCAACCTAAAAATAGTGTGGTGCCCTGTGTTGATCATGTCATTGCTTGTACTTAGCATTGGATTTCTGAAAAATCTCTTGGACCTATTGGCAGATGTGTTGAATCCGCTCGATGAATCTGGTGGCTTTGTCAACCACAGACTGATCAGGGGAGGAATCTGTCTGTGCGATGGCAAGAGGAAGTGCCACATCAATGGGTCCCAAGGGTTGGAATCCCAAACCCACTTGAAATGGGCTATGGTCGATGGAACTATGGAGAGAACTATTGTAATTTTGTTGGACATATGGGAGAATCTCGTCCCATGTACATGGATTCTTAGATTTGTGCATGCACAGGATGTGCACAATCATCAGATTGACGACCTATATTTGGCCATCGGTTTGGGTGTGGAAAGCAGTGGATTTGGTGAGCTTGGTGTCCAACAAATACCAGAGACTCGACCAAAAGGTGTTGAGGAACCTGTTGTCTTGGTCAGAGATGATGGTCTTTGGTATCCCAAAGTGGACCCACACTCGTTCGAAGAAGAGCTTGTCAGTATTTGCCACTGTGACATTCTTATTACAGGCTGTGAGGATGGACATCTTCGAAAACCGATCAACGACCATGAACACACAGTCATTTCCTTGCTTGGTGGACGAAAATCTAGACATGTACTCCATTGATATGGATTCTCAAGGCTTCTTGGGAATAGGAAGAGGGGTGTATAAGCCTTGCTTCTTGATGTATGGTTTGGAAATGGCACATGCAGTGCAAGATATGATATACTTGCTGACGTCCTATCGAAGTTTTGGCCAATAAAAATGTTTCTGAAGAATGACCATAGTTTTCTCTACGCCAACATGTTATGCCACCTGACTGTAGTGGGCTTCCCAAATCATCTTTGAACGCTCTCTTGTAGGAACACAGAGATGGCCCAGGTGGCATAAGATTCCATCCTAAATGTGAAAATCAGTGACATTTACGCCTGTACCCAAGATCTGGTAGGTGGTGGGGAAGTCTGGATCTTATTGATAAAGTTGGGGCCACTAATGCTTCATGTCCATAGGAATGGAGCACAGTGGTGAGTGCAGCCACAGGAGGCCGACTGAGGCAGTCAAAAACACGATTGGAGATACCTGTATTATACTTGATGTTGATATGCAACTACTGTAGGTAGGTGGACCACTTATGATGGTGGTCGTTCTACAATTTCCCCTGTGTCTGTATGAACTGCAGAGGCTTGTGATCAGTGTGTATGATCATCTCTTTCCCTAGAATGTAATGTTTCAATTGATGGCAGGCTTGTACAATGGAATATATTTCCTTGTCATAGGTGGGGTATTTCTGGACTATATCGGAGAGTGTCTCACTATAATATGCCACCGGATTCTCTTGTTGAGTGAGAACTACACCCACAACATAGTCAGATGCATCAGTCTCAATATCGAATGGTTGCTGCAGATCAGGCAAGGAAAGTACTGGAGATGAGCATAGGTGATGCTTTAGATCATTGAATTATTGTTTCTTCTCCTTCCCCCATACTAAATTGTCCCTACCACCTCACTTGGTAACCTATTTGATGACCCATTCAATATGGGAGAATCTCAACACGAACCGTCAGTAGAATTTGGCTAGTCCCAAAAAGATTCGAAGCTCGGTCAATGTGGTCGGGGCGAGCCAGTCACATATGAATTGGATCTTATTTGGATCAACATATACCCCATGTTCATCAACAATGTATCCCAATTATTGGACCTTGTTCATTCCAAAATAAAAATTTTCCAAGTTTGCATAAAGCTTGTGTTGCCGCAGAGTGCTCAAAACCTACTGAATATGTCACATGTGCTCCTCCCACGTTCTATTGAAGATGAGGATGTCATCCAAATATACTATTGATGTAGACACACTATCATCCCTCGGGTCCATGTCCTCTCACAGGATCTTTCTTTATCTCCGTTGAGTCGGATCGGCTCTTTCGATTCCTTACTGGAATCTTCTTCCTATCGATCCACAGGTCCTTTCGGAAGCTCCCCTGTGAAAACAGCACTAGGTGTGAGCTCCACCTTCTCCATGTGACCACAGTGCTATGACCAAGGCCTAATCTAGAAGGCACTTGTCACAACTCACTACTTCGCAAGTCGAAGGGTTGAACTCTCGTTCCCTTATCTCACGAATCCTCGAGACGCGAGAGGTCAATGGGGTGTTGACTCCTTTCACTAGGTGATACGTGTCCACTTGTCTATCACCCAAGCCCACCTTGTGGTTCTGCCACATGTCTCTCATGCCCAACTTCAGCACTTTGCAACCTCGCTTCCCAAAATTCTTCCTCCTTTGTATCCTGACACCCGAAGTGTAAATATCCTGAACTCCTCGATACTCCTTATCGCAACTCAGGACTTCGGGGCTTTGGGGAAAAAAGTCTCGACCTCCTATCCTCCGAACTACCGAGGTGTCGAATTCTGATGCGTTATAAATGAGGGTCCCACAACAAAACTTCTCGCCCTATCAAGACTTCAGGAATTCCCCACGGAGAATTCCGACCGTCTGAGTCCTCCTTGACAACTCTTGCGAAGTGAACACAGTATTCCTTCACGAAACTTTTCCACCTGAAACACGACTTTACTATGTCTCCTTTCCACACTTTAAGGCACTGGCCCTCTTGGACTTTTCTTCGACAACTTCTAAGACTCTATCCCTCCTGAACTTGTTTGAAAAATCCTCAAGTCCTTTGGGGATGATTTTTGCACGCACTCCTTGCGGCACTTCTTCAAATACGCTTTAATATTTGAACCTCTTCGACTCTGTGCACTCCTTGCAATAGCAGTCTTTCAACAATTCCCTCAGGTTGTAAGCTCTGAGACCCTACACGGTGTGTGCACACCTTGCATGGCTCCTATGCTTAACTTGCACTTTCGTGAGAATGAGAACAATGTTATCCCTCCTGAACTTTCAGAGATAAAGACTCTGAACCCTTGTCAATGCACTCCTTGCGGACAAACTCCACTGCACTCCTTGCAGGAATTTTACTCACTCAGGTTGAGAAATAATTGAAAGTCATTCCTTACTCTCTCTCTCTCAGATTTCAAACATTCAACAAGAAATCATTCATACATAGCGTAACAGCAAATGCATAACAAAAAGATTAAAATATATATAAGCATAGCATTCAACATGCATACACAGAGAATATCACAACACCATAAGTCTGAATCAAAGCTTCATGTATTAATTCAGGACTTATATACATGGGTGTTTTCAAATATAGCTCTCTGCTCTCTCTCGCAATAGCTGAATGTTATTATTCTCCTCTGCTATATGCTCTCTTCATACCATTTGGAATAATAATTTCTCCTCATCATACAAATGATACAAGTGAGGGTGTCTATAGTCGGTTTTCCCTCCAGCTCCTAAAAATGTCTAATCTGCAATTCAAAGCTACCTACCTATATTAACTAGCATAAATGCCTCTACCTACTACAGATGTGAGCGAATCGCTCATGATCTGTTTACAATTTACAAGTGCCCCTCCACTTAATTATTTCATTTAATATTCACACATTTATTTCAAAACATTCCAAAACACTTTTGACAACGTGTTGAAATGCGTTGGCGCTTGTCCCAGCTGTCTTCCACCTCTGCACGTGCTTGCTACTCGCGATGCTCCTGCATCATACTCCCTCACTTGAAAATTTTCATGGACTCCTTTCCATGAGCTCTCGCACGGTCTGTCCATGCTTCTGGATTTCGGCTTCAGTTTCCCAGCTGGCACTTCAACTGGATGTCCCTTCCACTTGACCAAGTATTCACAATATTCCTTTCGCTTGGTCCTCTTACTAACTCTTTTGTCCAGTATGCTTTCCATTTGTGGTTTCTCTGCAACTGGCATCTGTTTAGTCGTTGTCTGTTCCGAATCTCTAAATTCAGAAACTCCCCTTGGCTGCATGCCATAAACAACTTGGAACAGACTTTGCCCTGTGCTTCTATTAATTGAATTGTTATATGCAAATTCCACCTGTGGTAGAATATTGTCCCACTGACTGTGATTTTCTGTCACCAAACTCCTCAGCAAGTCTCCCAAACTTCTGTTCACAACTTCTGTTCACAACTTCTGTCTGTCCATCCATCTGAGGATGATAAGCTGAACTGAATGACAAGTGTGTTCCCAGATTTTTCCACAAGGTTCTCCAGAAGTGTCCCACGAACTTGGTGTCTCGATCCGAAACTATGCTCCTTGGTAAACTGTGAAGTCTAACAACTTCTTTGAAAAACAGATTCACAATGTGAGTTGCGTCACTGGTTTTCTGACATGGTATAAAATGTGCCATTTTAGAAAATCTATCCACCACCACAAAGATTGAATCGAACCCTCTTTGTGTTCTTGGCAGCCCCAATATGAAGTCCATGATTACTGCATCCCATGGCCTCTCTGGTATGGGTAACAGTTGATATAAGCCTGCGTTCTGCCTCTTTCCTTTTGAATGCTGACAAATTCTACATCTGTCCACGAATTTTTTGACGTATTCTCTCATTCTTGGCCAAAAATATGACTCATTTAACTTTGAGAATGTCTTATCATGACTGAAATGTCTGGCCAATCCTCCACTGTGTTTCTCCTTCAACAAATTCTCCCTCATGGAGCATTTTGGAATACAAAGTTGATTACCCTTAAACAGTAATCCTTCCTGGATCATGTATTCTGTCCATTGACTTCTATCCCTAAGAATTGGATTCTCAGCTGCTTCATATGCCTCCTTAAAATCTGGATCATCCTTGTACATGTCCTTGAGATTATCAAAACCCAATGTTTTGAGTATGAACTCCTGCATAAGCAAACACTTCATGCTCAAAGCATCAGCAACTTTGTTAGCAGTTCTTGAAATATGTTTAATTACAAAAGTAAAATTCTGCATGTATTCAACCCATTTTGCATGCTTCTGGTTCAATTTATCCTGCTGAGTTACAAATTGTAAGGAATGATTATCACTATACAAAATGAACTCTTTAGGAACCAAGTAGTGCCTCCACTTCTTCAGTGCCTGTATGACCGCATAAAATTCCTTGTCATACGTGGAGTACTTCATTTTGGCTTCATTCAGCTTCTCGTTGAAGTATGCTATCGGCCTATCTTCTTGACTCAAGACTACCCCTATTACAAACCCACTTGCATCACATTTTACCTGAAATGTCTTACTGAAATCTGGCAACACCAGAATTGGTTGTTCAGTAATCTTCATTTTTAACAAATTGAAGCTTTTCTCTGCTTCTTCTGTCCAATGAAAAGATTTATGTCTTTTCTTCACTGTTTCCATCATTGGTGCGCTAATTCTACTGAAATTCTTGATGAATTTCCGATGGAAACTAGCCAATCCATGAAAAATTTGAACTTCAAAGATACTCTTTGGTGATGGCCAATTCTTAATCACCTCCACTTTATCTGGATCCATCTTCAACTTATCTTCTGAAATAACAAAACCCAAATAAATGAGCTATGTCTTCATGAATGAGGATTTCTTCATATTTATAAGCAGCTTCTCTTGTTGTATCCTCTGCATCACTGTAGCCAAATGTTTCAGATGTTCTGCCTCTATTTTACTGAAAATCAGTATGTCATCAAGATACACAATGAAAATTTTTCCAATGAAATCCTTCAAGACTTCATTCATCAATCTCATGAAGGTACTAGGCGCGTTTGTTAAGACAAATGGTATAACAAGCCATTCATACAGCCCTTCATTTGTCTTGAATGTTGTCTTCCATTCATCACCTTCTCTCATACGAATTTGATGATAACCACTTTTCAAATCAATCTTTGAAAAAAATTTGGCTCCACTCAAGCAATCCATCAAATCATCCATTCTTGGCAATGGGAATCTGTACCTGATGGTAATCTTGTTAATTTCTCTTGAGTCTATACACATCCTCCAGCCTCCATCTTTCTTTGGACTGGGCACTGTCGAAACAACACATGGACTCAAGCTTTCTCTAACCAACCCTTTGTCCATTAAATCCTGGACCTGTCTTTTGACCTCTTCATTCTCCTACGGCGTCAATCTGTACGCTGCTTTGTTTGGTAAATTGGCTCCGGGTATAAGATCAATGTGATGACTTATACTGCTGATAGGTGGCAATGAACGAGATAGTTCATCCACTACTATGTCAACAAATTCCTCCAGTAACTTCTGGATTTCCTCTGGTAAATCATCCACTCTTGTGCTGGTCAAAACAATTCTAGGCTTCCTGACCACAATGAATTGTGGATCTTCCTTCTTCTTAACCTTCTTAAGAAGTTCCTTCCCACTCATGAGAAGTACAGTGTTGCTTACTTCAGGTTTCGCCTCTTTGTCCTTAATCGGCAACAACATGTGAGTTCTCCCATTCTTCTCTAGGGTGTATGTATTCTTCCTCCCATCATGAACCATATTCCTGTCATATTGCCACAGTCTACCCAGCAATAGATGACAAACATCCATGGGAATGACATCACACAATATCTTATCGTTATATACTCCTATTTTAAATTCAACTAAACATTGTTTAGTGACATTTACCTGATGTCCTTTTTGTAGCCATGAAACTCTGTATGGACTTGGATGTTCAATAGTCTCCAGCTCCATCTTTTCTACCATCTCTGTAGAAACGAGATTGTCTGTGATACCACTATCCACGATGACCTTGCATACCCTGTCATTGGTCTTGCAAGCAGTCCTAAAAAGATTGTTCCTTTGCACTGGATTCTCCGCCTCCTTTTCTGGCATTAAGAGAACCTTTCTCATCACCAGTGATCTTCCGCCTTCAGCATCCTCTTCTTCAACATTCTGCCTTTGTGCCTCGGCAATGTGAGTCTCACCACCTTCTTTCTTCTTATCTGGACATTCATAAGACTTATGTCCATTCTTTCCACATGTGAAGCATTTTATTACTCCACCTTTGTCTCTTCCTCTTCCTCTAGCGCGAGGAAAAGTGTTGTTATCAACATACTGTCCTCCATGTTCAGCATGCTGCCCTCTCTGTGATCTTCTACCTCTCTCAGTTTGAGGTTGAGGTTTCTTCCACTCTTCCTTAGGCTTCTGATTCCTATCTTGGACAACTGCTTTGCCTCTGGGCTGACTCCTGCCTCGGCCTCTCTGACTTTTCTTTCGGCTTAGTTTCTCTTCAGCCTTTAGAGCCATCTGATAAGCATCTTCTACAGTCTGAATGATCATCATGCTCATCTCATCCTGAATGTCGTATCTCAGACCATTCATGTACATGGAAACCTTTTCATCATCACTTTCACGATGACCTGCTCTGATGTTCAATTTGTAGAACTCTTCAGTGTAGTCCTTCACCGACATCAGCTTCTATCTCAAATTTTGCATCCTTCGAAACAGAGTAATTTGATAATCCTTGGGTATGAATTCCACCTTCATATTTGCGATCATTCTATCCCAACTCTTGATTTTCTACTTTCCTTTGTAGCATCTGTCAGCTTGTAGTTCATCCCACAACAATGCTACATGTCCTTTAAGTCTTGTGATAGCATGTTTGACTATTTTGTCTTCCTCGACATCTTCATAGTCAAAATACGTGTCCAGAGCCCTAATCCATTCTAGAAGCTCTTCAACATCAAGGTTTCCCTCATATACTGGAATGTCCATTTTTTCCCTGGCACCCATTCTTGCAACAACCCTAAGTAGGCGTTCATTTGCTGCAACTTCTTCTCTTTCATGTCCAGCTTCATCTTCACTTTCAGACTCACTGACATCTCCAACATCGGTTGTGCGCCTCTGTGTTGTCTCCATGTCCTTGAGTCTTGCACATAGGTCACGCATCTCTCTTTATATGGATGTATTAGGCACTTGCCTGCCCCTTCTTCTTGGAATTTCCCTTTCCTCTAGTGGATTGGGTGTTTGTCTGTCTCCTCTTCTCGGTGGCATCGCTGTAAAATTCCTCCTTTCCCTACTACAGAAAGAAAAGAAAATTCTCCTATGCTCTAATACCAAAAATGACATAGACACTCTATCGGCCCTTGGGTCCACGTCCACTCATAGGATCGTTCTTTATCTCCTTTGAGCTGGATCGTCTCTTTCGATTCCTTACTGGAATCTCCTTCCTATCGATCCACGGGTCCTTTCGGAAGCTCCCCTGTGCAAACAACACTAGGTGCGAGCTCCACCTTCTCCATGCGACCACAATGCTATGACCAAGGCCTAATCTAGAAGTTGCTTGTCGCAACTCGCTACTTCGCAAGTCAAAGGGTTGAACTCTCGTTCCCTTATCTCACGAATCCCCGAGACGCGAGAGGTCAACGGGGTGTTGACTCCTTTCACTAGGTGATACGTGTCCACCTGTCCATCACCCAGACCCACCTTGTGCTTCTGCCACATGTCTCTCATGCCCAGCTTCAACACTTCGCAACCTTGCTTCCCAAAATGCTACCTCCTTTGTATCCCGACACCCAAAGTGCCAAGATACTGAACTCCTTGATACTCCTTATCACAACTCACGACTTCGGGGCTTTCGGGACAAAATTCTCGACCTCCTATCCTCCGAACTACCGAGGTGTCGAATTCTGACGTGTTATAAATGAGGGTCCCACAACAGAACTTCTCACCCTGTCGAGACTTCATGAATTCCCCACAGAGAATTCCGACTGTTCGAGTCCTCCTTGACAACTCCTACAAAGTGAACACGGTATTCCTTCACGGAACTTGTCCACCTGCAACACGACTTTACTATGTCTCCTTTCCACGATTTAAGGCACTGGCCCTCTTGGACTTTTCTTCAACAACTTTGAAGACTCTATCCCTCCTGAACATTTTTTGAAAAATCCTCAAGTCCTTTGGGGATGATTTCTGCGCGCACTCCTTGCGGCACTTCTTCAAATACGCTTTAATATTTGAACCTCTTCGACTCTGTGCACTCCTTGCAATAGCAGTCTTTCAACAATTCCCTCAGGTTGTAAGCTCTGAGACCCTACTCGGCTTGCACACACCTTGCAAGGCTCCTGTTCTTAACTTGCACTTTCGCGAGAATGAGAACAATGTTATCCCTCCTAAACTTTCATAGATAAAGACTCTGAACCCTTGTCAACGCACTCCTTGCAGACAAACTCCACTGCACTCGTTGCAGGAATTTTACTCACTCAGGTTGAGAAACAATTGAAACTCATTCCTTACTCTCTCTCTCTCAGATTTCAAACATTCAACAAGAAATCATTCATACATAGCGTAATAGCAAATGCATAACAAAAAGAGTAAAATAGCTATAAGCATAGCATTCAACATGCATACACAGATAATATCACAACACCATAAGTCTGAATCAAAGCTTCATGTATTAATTCAGGACTTCTATACATGGGTGTTTTCAAATACAGCGCTTTGCTCTCTCTCGCAATAGCTGAATTTTATTCTTCTCCTCTGCTATATGCTCTCTTCATACCATTTGGAATAATAATTCCTCCTCATCATACAAATGATACAAGTGAGGGTGTCTATAGTCGGTTTTCCCTCCAGCTCCTAAAACTGTCTAATCTGCAATTCAAAGCTACCTACCTATATTAACTAGCATAAATGCCTCTACCTACTACATATGTGAGTGAATCGCTCATGATCTGTTTACAATCTACAAGTGCCCCTCCACTTAATTATTTCATTTAATATCCGCACATTTATTTCAAAACATTCCAAAACACTTTTGACAATGTGTTGAAATGCGTTGGCGCTTGTCCCAGCTGTCTTCCACCTCCGCGTGTGCTTGCTACTCACGATGCTCCTGCATCAACTACCATAAAGGAGTTTGTGAAGGGTCTCAATACATCATCCATCAATCTCATGAAAGTGGTTGGTGCATTGGTTAATCCAAAGGGCATGAATAGCCATTCGTAGAGACTTTCTTTAGACTTGAAGGTTGTCTTCCATACATCAGTTGGTTCGATGGGAACCTGGTGGTAGCTAGAATTTAAGTCAATCTTGTTAAATAACTTGTCCCCCTTGATTTGGTCAAGAATATCATCAATCCTAGGAATGGGGTAGTGGTTCCTGACTGTGATTTTGTTTAAGGCTATGTAATCAATGCAGAGTTGCCAAGTCTCGTCCATCATTTTGTTCCTTTTTTGCGCAAGGGATTCCTCGAGAAAAATTTTAATAATATCTCTTGCTCCATCATCTTTATTTTCATCTCCCATGGGTTTTTTTCGGGCTTGGGGCGACCAATCTTGTAATGGATCGATTGGTTTGAGTCCCAACTTCTTGTACCTAGACCTTGTCGAGGACATGCACGAAGAAAAATAAATGAAGAGCAGACCAATCTAATACCATTGATCCGGATTTAGGAGAAGAAAGAATTGATTAACAGATTGAATACAATAAACATAGAGATATGAAGAATAACACAAATATCCAGTGAACAATATCTTCTATTAAATAATGAAATAGGCTAAAACTATAAAATTGCAGAACTGAAACTTGCTCGAATGGTGGTAGTTATCTCTGAGAAGATATGTGGTTGCTACGTGCATCTTTCTAAGAATAATGGATTAAAATGAGGCTCCAAAGGGATTTTTGATATTACTCATGAATTCCAAAACCCTGGACATCCAAAACCTAACCCTAGAAGGTGAAACACCAAAAGTCATGTGGGCCCTATGGGTAAGTTGGTGTAATTTGGTACCTCAACTTCTTAGGATCATAACTTTTGCATATGACCTCCATTTTAGGCGTGTGATATCCCGTTGGAAAGGTATTTAAGATAACTACACATTCTTCCATCAAACTTTGAATTTTTCTACAGTTTGATTGTGGTGAGCCAAAAAAACAACGTTTACGGCCCCAAAACGGCCCCGCAAGTACAACAAGATGTCCTGACATGAAAACATACAAAATAATCCAGTTGGATTAGGCAAGAGGCCACCTGTATCCACCTACGGGATGTGTGGGGATTCAGACAGCCCCAAAAGTGTAGAACTCACAATTACAAAGTAGTACAGAAGAACGTGTTGAACAAAAAACAGACCCGAGGATCCAGTTGGAATAAGTGGGTGGCCACCAATATCCATCTGGATCATTGGATTCCATTTTCCTTATGGGTGGAATATCTCACCTTTGACAATGGTTTTCATTATTGGTCATCAATTAGAGGGTCTTATCTGTGCATTGTTTTCATCTAGAGAATTTAAAATATGTACTTAGTAGTGTATTCTTTCACGTTATTATCCAAGACCTTCAAATCATGTTCTTGATACCTACTTGTGTTGGTTGATGAGGGATTCCTTAATTCCCTCCTACCAATGGGTCTCTTCCTATTAACACCAAATAATTTGATGTGGGAATGATATTTAGAAACCTTTATAATACCTTGGGGCTTGCAGTGATTAGTGGTAGGTTCCCTCATTATTGAAAGCAGGAATATATCAATGTCCTCTAATTGATAGATTCTATAAGTGTTAAATGTTAACACATTTATTCGCACTTTCTAGAATGTGTTAAGTACCTTGGTGCTCATTTTCATCATCAATGGGATTCCTCGCATATGTTAATGGCATACCTCAATGATTGGTGATCAAATGATGTCTTCCATGTTTGACATCAGATCATTTATTCACATGGTGTAGATTCATACATTCTGCATATTTTGATTGAAGACCTTGGGTTGTAGTAGCATCTCATCTGTATGTTGTTTTTGAGTTGCACATACAATACCATCTACCTATATGACATTGGTACCTTTTGGAGAACCTATTTGTACTTTCACTTAGTTCTAGTTTTTCTCCTAATGTACACTCATGCATAGATCCACTTTGTATTTTCTTGTGGCTATGATCTATATTTTACATGGATCCACTATGTAACTTTTCATGGCCATGATTATGCATTCTATATACTTCATGGTTCCATAGTGTACTTGATTTTGTGGCCATGATTTTTTTTCCACCTAAGCATGGGTATGTCCACCTCAAGAAAGAGAGTAATATGATACTTTGTTTTTTTTGTAGGTACATTTCAAATCTCGATTTCATTGGACTCCACTTGGTTTCACCTATTAGATTCCTCTGCATTATTATAATTTATTTTGGACATCATCTTCCCTTATGACCTCATAAATAAGGTGGCATCTATTATAGCATTAGTTGGTTACCACTAACAATGGATTCCTTGTTGGCCAAGATATCATCCATTGCATAGCTATGTTCCACATTAAACATGCCATAAAGTGTTTTTTGATCGTATACCCACATTTATCCTTTAATAAACATGTGGGTACCCACACTTATCCTTGATAAAATATGCTTGACGTGCATTAATTGCATGCTCTTAAGTGGGGTTTACAAGTTTTGTATACATGCATAGCCCTAATTCTTATTGCCAACAAATTTAACCAACTTTTGATAGCATAGTTTGGGTTCAAATGTTGGGTAAGGGGTACTAACCATTCTAGTACCCTTACTTTGGAGCATTGTATTGAGAATTTAGCCCTATTTTAATGAACATCCCCTTATGTAGAAACCCTTGTTTCTAGAATTGATTGTTTTTCCTATACTAAGGATTTAAATACTTGTTGAATTTTCCATCCATATATGGTAAGGAATTTGAAGTAGAGTTGAATTTTATAAGTGGTCCAGGCAAGAGGAATCCAAACTCTAGTGATGAAGGTGTCAGCAATGGATCGAGTATTATTTTTCAAATTTTGTTTCAATTTTAAATTAATATATGAAGATCTCTCTTCTCCCCAACCCCCCCCCCCCCCAAAAAAAAAAAAAACAGAATTGCAATCTACTTTATTATTGATTATTTATTACATGATTGGAGGAGGAATTAACCACATGATGTTAGTTGAGATTAGTTAGTTACAAGTTTTCTTGTTCTATTGTCATTAATATTTTATGCTTTAAATGGTTTGAGGGAGGTTGTCTATTACTGGTGTGCAAAATCCTAAAGAATCTTGGAGTATGCAAGACCTTACTCAAACAAATTGCAAGATACAATAAAGGGAACAACTGATCAGAGGTATTTTTCTCCATTCATTTTCTTTATCTTTGACATAATCACTAAATATGGAATGTTGAGTAGTGTTTCTTCTATCCACTTTGGTAGTGACTTGACTCTAGTCATTGGGAATTATTTTCTATAACAATGATGCCACTTATCATGTGATTATTAGGCTCCATATCTTTTTAGATGCCTTCAGGTGATTTTATTTACTTGAATGATCTTTTGTTTTTTCTTAGTTTGAAGAAGAATATTATTTTAGTTTCTTGTATGACATATTTTCAATGTAGAGTTGAATTTCAAGGACATCAATGTACTATTAGTAATTGTAGTCTAACAATTATGAGGACATATAGATGTTCAAGATGGTGGCCTTTATAGGTTACTAGCCTATCATGTGGCACATGTACATGACAATGGGATGCTATAAAATCCTTCTAGTTTTGAGGAGTCA